>OZ021697.1:6340000-6685000 GCA_963978495.1 Athalia circularis | reverse complement strand
ACGACGACGACGACGACGACGACGACGACGACGACGACGGTGATGACGACGACACGACGACGACGACGACGACGACGACACGACGACGACGACGACGACGACGACACGACGACGACGACGACGTCAGTGACCAAGACAGCGATGATGTTTACCCTATCTCGACGACAATGACGACAATGACGACGACGACAACGACGACAGGACGACGACGACGACGACGACTACGACGACGACGACGGTGACAAAGACGGCGATGATGTTCACCCTATCTCGACGACAATGACGACGACGACACGACGACGACAACGACGATGACGACGGTGACGACGACGACGACGACGACGACGATGACAGTGACAAAGACGGTGACGACGACGACGACGACGACAACACGACGACGACGATAACGACGACGACGACGACGACGACGACGACGACAGTGACTAATACGGCGATGTTGTGACACGGTCGTGGCCGGTCGTCGCGTCCCAGTGCTAGTCAATAGTCGAGAGGAACGACGATCCGAGCCGCGCGCCGCGTGTGTTCGCCGCCCGTTGACGAGTGGTTGCCGTTAGTAAAATTGACCGAAACGCGTCACTACCGCATCGTCGAATTGATGACGGCGGTGCGCCGTATCTGGTTGAAAGATCCGTTGTCCTTTAACCCTGCATGCAGCCCTCCTCCTTTCTCATCCGGGCTTGGGACCGGCAATGGCGGAGTTACTGACATGCAGGCGTTATAGTTGCATTCATATTATATCGATTTTTCTATTTCACAGACCCATTCTATCGCGAGTTACATTGACCTTATCACTTATTCGATAAGTGTTAAACTTTGATTGTGCAACAAACAATAATATTTGAATTATTGAGTTATCAATTGACTCATCTACTATTTGCTGTCAGTTTTACATCCATTAAAGTCCTGGGTCGATCTAGGGTGCCCTGCGTGTCTTTGAAGAGGACAAGTATTGCACTTTAGCCTGCCAGCTATATATTTGTGCAACCATAAACCCTGCATGCAGCTTTCCTCCTTTCTCATCCGGGCTTGTGACCGGCAATGGTAGAGTTACCGATATGCAGGGATCACAGTTGCGTTTGTATGGAGGTGCCGAATGCGTTTTTTATATATATTTTTTATCGATACGTCTGACACTGCCTTTAAATTTATCGCAATAAAAAAATGTATCCGTCCTTAGCATTTCTTGGCCAAGTTTGTTTTCTGATGTTCTCGTCATCAGCGTTCACCCAGGTGGAAGTCCCTTCTCGTAGCATGCTTGTATAATGCCCTTCCGTTATGTTGCGGCCATGGTGGAATATCGCACCATCAACCTTGTAAACTTTAGCGCCGATCATAATTTTCTCCGTCAGTACTGCTTTTATGCTGTAATTATTCAATTTCAGAACTTCTCCATTCTGTACCGAAAATAGCATCAGCTGAACAATTAAACAGCTGTTTGATGATGATATGTCAGTTTTCACGCGCATTTCTTTCGATTTACAAGTACCGCACGATCCTTCGAATGTTTTCCAGTGCAAGAGATTATCGTTGAATACGTCCGATAAGCTTGGTGTTTTTTTGCTAGGTTTAGGCAGTGTGAGCATTAATATGTTACTGCGTTTGATTGAGGTATTAGTGTAGCCGCAATCTTTGCAGTGTAGTTTTATTGTCAGCTGATGCTCAACAATCGTGTTGAGATCATTGTGATGAGAAATTAGACCGGTTAAAAATTCTGACGCGTCTTGCTGCTCATTCGCAGTAAACTGTTCACCCGCAAGTGTCCTAGCGGAAAATACATTTACTGGGACTTCTGAGCTAACATAATCATTGATTAACATTCTCAAGACATCATCTGTTTGATTTTGACGTAATGAATAGTCCCTGAGTGGTTTACAGTGAAATATACCCTGGATCGTCGCGTTAGCGTAACAAGAAACGTGGTCGACATTTTGTAAGCCTTTTATTTGCCCCGAACTAGCTGCAGTTTTTTCTTCAGCTGGTACCTGACATGTGACAACATCTCTCGGTATCGACCATCTGCAGTCAGGTATCTTCTTTGCTCTCATCGACGTAAGAGACATTTGCATGAGATCTGGACGATACTTTTTCCTCAATCTATTGTATTCCAAAATGGCTGCTCCGTTCGCTAATACAGAGTGAGGATCGTAATTGATCAGATGCAGGCCTTCTAGTGTGGTTACTCGCGAAAGAGCAACGTACACTTGGCCACAAGTGAATACGGTATGACCTGCGTCGATTACGGCATTCTTTAAACTCAGACCCTGACTTTTATGAATCGTCAAACCGTAACTGACGCAAATGGGAAATTGTCTTCGGATAACAAAAGCGCCTTCCATTACTTCAAATTTTACATCAACGCGTTCCAGAACATGTACAACGCGTGTAGCTAAGACAATCTGCACTGTTGCTACATCGCCGGTATCAGCAGCTCGGGATATAGCCGTGATTGTACCAATAGTACCGTTCACGAGGCCTAACGTAACATCAATGTTCCGTCTAATCATTATTTTCGAACCAATTTCCACAATAATTATTCTTGATAGACCTGCGGTTCGAGAACTGTCTTCGTCATCCGTGCTTAACATTTCTGCACTTTTTTTTAAAGTACGGTGGACAATCAACCGTATCGTGAGCTAGTAATTGTATCTCGTCAGTTTGAATTTCGCTCAACACAGCTTCGTTGAGAACATCACACATGCGACACGTAGGCAGTAAACAGACTGTGTCGTTGGGTAAATTGTTTATATAGTTGCAAAGTTCTCGTATTCTGTCTCTGAACTGAGTTGCTTTGAATGTAATTTTCCTCGATGTCAATATTTTCGTGTCGGAATCAGTAACGACCCCATGGCGTATTCTTGAGAGTATGTCGCGATACGTTTGATCGTTCCTTTGTCTCATATTGATTGTGAGTTCGTCATATGTAAATAAATTACACCACAGATCCACACTACCCATTGCGCCTATAAGTTTTTCGACATCGGTGTTCGATAATTTTGTGAACGAGGGTCCCTCGTGAACGGGTGGGAGTTGTAGCAAATCTCCGAAAAGGAGGATGTGCTTATTACCAAACCAACCATCTTCCAAGTCGACGGTATTGAAGATTTCGACCAATCGAAGATGTATGTACATAAACGTTACATTAGAAATCATCGAAACTTCGTCGATCACTATTAGGGCAACGTTTCTTAGTTGATCCCGTATGGTTTTAAGGACAGCGTCCGATAGCTGTTTATATTTTGGAGTGCGTCCGTGTTCGACTGGTAATTGAAAAAGCCTATGAACAGTCAAGCCGTCAACATTGAATGCTGCTATTCCGGTTGGGGCGGTTATCGCAGTATTTTTTCCGGCATACTGCTTAATCCAACATCTAATGGTTTTGATAAGGAAACTCTTACCAGTTCCACCCTCTTCACTGACGTAAAGTCGTAGGATTTGATTTGAAGTCACCGCTTCGATGACCTGATCGAAAACTCGTTTCTGATCAATGTTTAGCTCGCTCATCATTTTGGCAACGTCTACGGTTTCGACTTTGTCGACAGCGTCTCTGAATTCCTTCATCGCACCTTCAGCCTCGATGGGTACGCAGCCGAGAGGTACAAAGTCGCTATTTTATGAATTATCATTGTCTTTCGCATTATCGGTGATTTGTTTTTCAATCATTTCGTTCGCGTATTCCATGCCTTTTTGTATTCCGATTATGCGTTCGTGATATTCTAGTGCTTGTGCAAGTTCTGATTTTATCGACTGAAATGACTCGGCATAAGTATCGCACCCGTTGCGGAGTTCATCTACGTCTCTCCATGGTTGAAAAAGTAGCAGCAAGGCGTAAAAATAACGTTCGGGTTGGATATTGACGTTATTTTTGTAGTGATTTACAAGGTATGGACGCTTACGCTTTTTTAGGTACAGCGACTTGCCCATTGGATAATATTCGACATCTTTACCTGTTGGTTCGACCTTTGTTGTATCATACCATTGTACGAAATCGTAGAGGTTGGTAGATTCTAATGCTTCTGGTCGTGCAGGATAATGCGTATCGACTATCGAATCGCAAAATATTTCAGTGGAGTCGGCGTCCAAGGCCTCAATTTCTTTTAGAGATTTTACTTTTCTATTTCTGATCACTTTCACGTCAATCCACCTAATGGTAGTTTCCGGATCTGTGCCATACAAAGCGATACCTAATAGAGTATCGGCGGCTTCAAGAGCTCCACATTCTCTATGATTCAACATGCGTAAGCCAAAATTCCATAAACGACTACACAGAGATTTCGTGGAATTTATATCTTCGAAAGTCGTGTCTGAGTTGCTTTTTTCGGGTTTAGCAACATATTTTGTGACATACCGATTTAGGAGTGTAGACTTTTCTCCAATAAACTAAATATCCATGTTGCCTTCCCAGGCCGTGAGAATTGCTGGGTTGTAATCGTTAATATTAGCTTCTTTTTCAGAGCGAGGTAGGTCGTATAATCTGCTTTTCGACTGAAGCGTCCGCCTACCTGCATTCGAAATGGCCACGTCTCGCATAACGAAATTGTTCGTAATTAGTCGAGAAAACCCAAAACGACCCACTCTTCCAGATTTGCCATTTTTGTTTGCTTTGCTTCGCGGACAATAAGAATTATGGGTGTGCTGTTGATGTGTATTAACACGCCTGAACAAGTTTGGCGAAACTCCTTTAGCTGGCATTCTGCAAGTCACATATTTCAGAATGAAGTTCGCTACCTCTTCATTGGAAGACGTTCCAAGAATCGGAGCGTCCTTGATCCAAATCATTAAATAAAAATGTTGCGTTCCTCTACCTTGGTATTCTCGTCTCCAGAAAAAATGCGTTACTTCTCCGATGGGATTATCTAAAGAACATATGAAATCAAGCATAGCCTTGAACTTATTGTCGATAAATCTAGATGCGGACGCCGGATCAGCTGCTACCAACTGACTAGGTGACAACTTCGCGGTGGAGGGTCCTCCGACTTCGCGTAGATATTCTGTCATGTCCGACCACAGCCATTCGCTTGGACTTAATGTAAGGAACCATGTCGCTGGTCCGTAATTGTGTATCATACACGATACATTATTTCTCGGGCGACTCCAATATTGCTCAGTATTTCGTAGTCTTGCAAATATGGCGTTTAAATTTCCTTCCAATTCTTTCTTGGAAAGTTTGTTCAAATAACTTGCTGCAGTAAATCTCTCCGTTGGATTAATGATATGCAGTTTGTAATAAATACCACTGCTTAATTGCCTATTGTTTGCATCATTCAACAGATAGAATAAGTATTGCTGATCCGTTCTGAATTGTGGATGCTTTGACATAAGCCTCGATTTGATGAATTCGGAATGAGTCAGACGTTTGAGCCTATCTTCGTGCTGTCCGTTACGACCGTAAGGATACAAGTGCGGAAAGCATTGCAAATCTAGTGTTTTTTCACGGTTTTGTAATGGCACGTCGTGAATTTTCAACATTTGGTAGAGGTTTGTCGCCGTTTCGTTTTCCTTTTTTTCATACATTGGATATATAGTAAACTGGTCGTACAGTGTGTCCGACGCCGAGACCTGAGTTAGCAATGCTGCGCGTTCGGCCGCTTCTACTTTATCGCGTGTCGCTGAACAATCTCCCTCTTGATCAGATACCATATCTGTATCTTGTTTGTCTTGTATTTGGAATTTTACGTCTTTTATACGAGTTAGCAGTAGGTCAGCTGATGCTGGCAGCTTGATTTTCGAATATTGCGGATTATTTGTTTTGAGCCAGACTAATGCTTCCTATACTTTATTAATGTTGACCAATTGCTCCCATACCAGTTTTGATTTTGTTGGGATTCCGCGAACCAAGATGTAAAATTCGTGGTCTAGATTGATTGGATCTGTTGGATGACATACTTTTTTCAAAGTTTCTTCAAGGGGTAGCGGTAAATGAAACGTTCTGCCCTGAACTTTTTGCACCATCTCTCTGTGGGGTACATTTTTTTTTGCCACTGTACCCATCCTTTGAACTATTTGAAACGCCTTAGCTCTTTGAATTAGAATTCGTTCGTAATCATTCAAGCTTGATATAGCTTCCGGCATCGACTCGGTAACAAGTTTGTTCAAGATGCTCTTAGGTGGCAAAATATTTTGCCGAAGCTTCGTAAGACAATATTGGCAAACGTAATCGCAATTGCTATTCTGGGCTGCGACGTGTCGCATTAGGTCTATCCATAATGGACCAGTCACGGGCTTCCTGAATTTATGAATATTGGTAACTTCTCTTTGAAAGCAAAGTTTCTCACACGATACGCATACGAACCTTGGAGTATCCACAGACCGCTTTGTTAAGATTTTAAGCTCGTTTATGTGCTTAGATATTATATTCTCTTCGTTCAGATCTACTTCCTGCACAATGTTCCTGTCGATCGTTGCAGCTTTTTGTCGTGCAAGTTCTGAAATTTCTTGTAGTTTTTGGGAAGTGTGGTGCTAACATCTGTACAGGTAAGAAAATAGATTTACACATGGCATCAGCCATGTAACACACCTGTAAATGACCTTGCTTTTTCTCTGAACTGTGTTTTACGGTACAATCCATTCGGATTATCAATTTATAAAAATTTCTTAATGTGCACGTCGAAATAAGTTTTAGACAGTTGATATATCCATTTAGCTGGTCAATATCATTAGTTCTACACATGTTACTATAGTGCCAACTTTTTTTCATGCTTTTTATTTTTTTTTCGTGTCTGACCAATGGTAAAATGTTTACGGCGTGCCCTGCTAAGTTTATTATAATTGGATCGGGCAATTGGACATTTCCGTACGCAGCTTCTGCAAAATAGGGTTCTCCGGAAGGAACGTGTTTCGATGAACCGCATAAGGTGCTTACAATTAGTTTGTCCTCGATACTGTGATCGGAACATTCAGCCACCTTAGTTGAAGACACTTCTACCTTCTCCTTTAAAGTCTGTAGAGTTTTTTTCATCAGAGTTATATTAGTTTCTCTCTCATGAAGACACCACTTTATAATGGATTCCGCTTCTAATCTATTTTCTGTTTGTGATGACTTGCCTAATAATTTTGGTAAGATCTTAGCTACGAATTTCTCCTTCGGCTGCCTCAATACTATAGTGTTAGCCGCGCGGATACTTCGGTACTTTGCAAGGATTTTGCTAGCAACATTCATTTTTTGCCTAGCATTATCGTTTTTCTTCATTTGTTTCCAATAAAGTTCATTGTATTGCTCCTTCGATTTGCAACGGCGCAAATAATTGTCACGCGAACGCTCCCGTTCGCTCTCTACTGTAGCGGTATACCGCTTGCGCTTTCGCTCGCGTTCATTTTCAAGATTCGACACATATCTTTTACGTTTCCGCATTCGCTTATTCTGACTGTCTGACAAATATCTTTCATTTTGTTGAGCTCTTTTTTTGACACGATTTAAAACGTAAAGCTCCCGTTGTCGAGCTCGCTGCCTTTCGATATCCAATAGATATAGTTCTCGCTTCCGAGCTCGCTTTTTTTTTCTGAATCAAGACATTAAATTCTTGCTTTCGCGCCATGAGATAAAGCTCTCGCCTTCTAGCCCATTGATTTTCTTTATTCAGATGATACCACTTTCTATTTCGGTTTCGATGTTCTTCTACCTTCGAAGTACGCTCGGGAAGAACGGTTTGTTCAGGATGATCTAGAGACCTATCATCTATGATGGTCGGTGTGCTCACTGATGTATTACGAGCATGTACTTCGGGTATCGTTTCGTCTGTGAATGCCATAATGTTTGATCGAGTCGGTAGCTGTGATTGTTCGTTATTATCGTTATTATTATCCTTAATATGTTCTCGCGGTGAACAAGTGACTTTCTGTGCAACGACTTGTGTTGACACCTGCTCAATCGTAGTGATCTTTATATCTGGTTCCGAACATTGTTCCGTGGTGAGTTCCCGAGGTATCTTACGTTTTCGAGAAATGGCAGGATTTTTCAGAGCAACATTTCGTTTTTTGGCAATGGATGGAAAGTTTTCGATTGTATTACTTTCGAATATTTTTAACAAATGTGTTCGCATCGAAAAAACATCGTAAGCTTTTTTTGCTGGGTTATACCCATTGATAAGCGATATTGCAAAAGCAATAGCAAATACTCCACAGTCAGATCCGTTAGGTTGTTGTTGGACCTGAGGGAATTGGATGGGCTTGGCTTCAAACCTATAAAAGGGAAAGAGATTTCGTAAATATATCTCATGGTCCTTGTGGAGCGTTTTCTTATTTAAAGAGTCGTATATGTATAACGATTTACCGTCAAAATAGCTGCATACCCAATGCCCATTTCCTCCCGTTTTATCTGCACGATGCAATATTTGCACGTGTTTCTCACCTTCGGGTGCAGGCTTAATCATTCCGGGCATTTGTACCAGGCGTGTTTCCTGGGGTGAGTATGTCGAACACTTTTTTACGAGGTAGATAATCTGATCCATATGTAGGTTGGTCAACCATCTACCGGATACTATTACGTCTTTAGATGCGTCATCTAAGGTAGGTGTGCGGCGAAACACGACCCTTCGATTTTCAACAGACGTATTCCCTTTGTCTATATTATTTTGAGGTCTTGGATAGATATTTTTTGTAGCCTGAGTAGTGTTATGAACTACCCGATTTTTGTTGCGATGAACTAGAGGCTGTTGATCGACCCCGTGTGTCGACCGGTTCGAGGTGACGACATTTGTTTTTTCCCCGCCGACATTCAAATGTTGAGGCATACCAGTGATTTGGTTCGTTTTTGTCGCTAGTTGTGTATTCTCATTTCGCGTACTTCCCTGGTGCTGAACCCTATGTTCTGTAGGACTGCGACTTATCGCACGCGTAACTGGGAATGGTTCAATTGGATGATTTTTGAACAACTTCGATAAATGTGTACGCATAAGGGACGCGTCGTAGGTCAACTGTTCTGGTTTTTGTCCGTATATGAGGGAAATTGCGAAAGCGATCGCGAATACTCCACAATCGGAACCATTTGGTTGTCGTTGAACTGTAGGAAATTTGACAGGATTAGCTTTGAAGTCATAGAATGGGAATAGTGCCTTTAAGTATGTCTCATGATGCTTGTGAAGCAGCTTTGCGTTCAGAGAATCATATATGAATATTGACTCTGAGTCATAGTAACTGCATACCCAGTGCTGTCCTCCTCCCGTACCACTGTGCAGAATTTGCACGTACTTGACTGTGGGCGAAACAGCTTCTATTGTATCTGGCATCTGTACTCGCCACGTCTCCTGAGGTGTATATTCTGAGAATTTTCTGACAAGCAATGAGAAATGATCTATATGATCATAATGCAACCAAGCGCCAGATTTAACGATATTCATCAACCTGTCATTAAGAATTGGTATCTGCAGGCTATTCATGATTACAAATTAGCTTTACTTTTTTACGTAAGTTTGTTTTAACGTCCTCTATCTCAGTGCGTTGTGCGTAAAGCAGCAACTGATCTGGTTGCGTAAAGCTACAGATTGTGGCGCGAAGTAGCCTTATAAGCAACGAATTTCGTTACTTAGGGTAGCGCACAGCAGCTGGATAGTAGCGCAAAGCAGCTCAATTGACAGAAATCGTAGAATTTCTGGAGATAGACGACGACCTAACCTAACTAACCTATCTATTCTAATACGCTGGATTTATTGACGAAAATCTACGCCCTGATCTAACCCCTACAAAAGTGGGTGCACTTTTACGCTATACTACACTACAGATTATAACGAGAACGAGGACGAGACGTTCGAACTACCACAATTGAAACTTTTAAAGCCGATGTAAATAAAAATTACAAAACCTCGATGTGCACTCCACAGCCTAAGCTACGTAATAGTGTGAGCGTTGAGTGTGGATAGGTGTAAGCAGTAGTATTTTGTGTGACCGGAAGTTGCTATGGTCGCCGAAAGTGGCGCGTTCCCGTCGCCTTGTTTTGGAACAGAGGATATGTGCAATCGATTACATTTCTCGGTTTCATTCTTTCGATTGCTGTTTGAATTGGGCCCGTCGAAGAGTCAGCCTTGTATTCTATGGTAAGTTGAGCTACATTACACTTCCTATGTATATCAAATGTAAGTGTCAAAGAACAGGATTTTTTGAGGATTTTAATCTCTCTTTTCGGGATATGACCCATTAGGATTATACCTTCGGTTTAAAATAGAAAAAAACTCTCTTTTAGGTAGTAGTCACTGATCACAGAGTAAGAAATATCACTGTAGAGTGGGCCTTAATCATCATTTTCAATTAATCATTTCTAGGAAGCATTGACCAAGGAATATCACTCAGTCTCCGAAAAACACTACTACAAAAAGTCTATACGAAATCTACTTGGTACACTTTACATGCTTTTCGGTAAGACAGACACCGTTGTACAGATGTCTCTTGTGACCACAACTCGGGGAAGACAATAATAAAATGGATGTCCAATTTCTTTTCAGGTGGCAGTCACTGAGGACAGAATGGGGGATACCAATAATGTGAGCCTCATCATTTCTTTCAGGTTCTTGTCGCGGTCTTTACGGTACTACCAACTGTGTATATGCATGGTAAGATGGGCAACATTATAGTTCCTGCATGCATCACTAATAAAAAGCAAGGTTTTGTGTAGGTTTTTAACTCTCTTTCAGGTTGCAGTCATGAGAGAAACCATAAGAATGGATCTCTACACCGTCAACTTCGTACACTCTACGTGCATTATGGTAAAGCGGGCAACGTCATGGGTACTTCTGTTGGTAAAACAACATCACTTACAGGTTTTCAATTTATTTCCAATTAACATGAACCGAGAAATCTCACTCATCATAGGTAATTGAGGAACGCCACGACCGTGAGTTTCAGCAATATCAACTTTGTATACCTTGGATGCTATGCAAAAACACAACATTACTAACAATGAATCTTGCACCAACATTTGTAGATAAATCCAGTCACCAGAATAAAGTGTTTGATTTCGGGGAACATGAGAGGGAGTGCTGAATTTTTTGACGTCAGTTTGCTTATTGGACCGTGATCGTTTGGTTTTTGGCGCTGGAACAGGAACCGCTTCGTTCTTCGATATCAGCATACTGGTTGAAAATTAGGAGTTGTTAGTTGCGAGGTATCTGAATAATGGATGTGAGACAGAGGGAAATGTGAATAGCTTACAGATGACTGCTCGGTGAATGGCCAAACTTGAATTTCAATTCGGCTGTTGCTGTTCTATCGTTTGAATCAGTGACAGTTATCGTCAACGATTGAAGAGATACTATTTGGTTCAAATGCAGCTCACGGCGACTAGTAGGATCGGAGAGGAGTTTTCGATTCATGACATGCCAGAAGAAGTACTGATTTTTCCAGGTAATCACTCGATAAGTCGTTGGGAGTTCGCCTGTGGGTGCGGGAACTTGTGGTTTCTGTCGTCAGAACAGGAGTTGCCGCGTTCTTCGGTATTGGTATGCTTGTGGGAAAAGGATGAGCGTTTATTACAATGAATCGATGGAGTAGGTACGAATGAGATGGAAAGGTCATAGTTGGCTTACCGACGACTACCAGGTAGATGGACAGGAATTGGTTGGATTTGAGCTTGTACCGCAATCGAAGAGGAACTTCCAATTCAAGTCGGAGCCAGGAGAGGGACTGATTTTTTTCAGTCGACACCGGAGGAGGCGCTGATTTTTCTGTTGTGAGTTCGCCTGTGCTAGCGAAAACTTTTGGTTTCTGTCGTCAGAACAGGAGTTGCTGCGTACCTCGGTATTGGTATGCTTGTGGGAGAAGGATGAGTGTTTATTACAATGAATCGATGGAGTAGGTACGAATGAGATGGAAAGGTCTTAGTTGGCTTACCGACGACTACCTGGTAGATGGACAAGAATTGGTTGGATTCGAGCTTGTACCGCAATCGAAGAGGACCTTCCAATTCGGGACGGAGCCAGGAGAGGGACTGATTTCTTTCAGGTGACACCGGAGGAGGCGTTAGATTTTCTGTCGTGGGTTCGCCTGTGGGAGCGGGAACTTTTGGTTTCTGTCGTCAGAACAAGAGGTGCTGCGTTCTTCGGTATTTGTGCTTGTGGGAGAAGGATGAATGTTAATTGACGCGGGACTGGATTCAATTGTACGTATATACGTGATACCGGTCGCAAGAAAGTTCATGCACACATAACCTCACATCTGTCACTGCGTAACTGACGCGTCGATGACACGGATATGTTGCCTACTTACAGATTAAGAAGTACGAATTCGTTGATTCTATCCATCTATGAGATGTACAAACGCTTTGTACTATGAGTGATTCACTTGATGCTGTTTATTATAATATTCTACGATAGGCCTGAAAACGTCGTTTCTGTGCTCGAATACGGACGACTCGTATTTTATGATCGAATTCTCGGTATTGCGACTGTGAGAGAGATGAATTCGTTTTTTATTGGCCTTCATGAAATATAAATACATAACAGCCACAGCGCGAAATTCAAAAAGTCGCTTACATACTATACACAGAGTATACAAAAATTCTTTTATAGTTAAGGCACAAGTAGGTTATGGTGTGAGCTAGAGATGATATGGAGACTTTTGCTTAAAACTATAAAACTGTATTATGCATATATGACATAAATAGCCAACTGTGATAATAAACTATACAAAAACGTAAAGAGGACAAAAAACAAGAACGTAGAGACTAACAAAATTGAAAGAACTATTATTGAGCAGCATAGATTGAGAGATTAATTAAATCTAGTCTTAAATAAAGCATTAACCGTGATGCCTTATTACTTAACAATTTAGCTTAACCTTATTGTATAAATAGCTTGAATACTAGTTCAGGGAGTGTGTGTTGTATATTTAACATTAGTTTTAACTTTGGCTTTAGACTCAACTTTAACTTTAAGTTTTTATCTTTTTTTTTTTTTTTTTTTTTTGAAAGGATTTAGATCTGAAAGTTATCATTTAAAATGAACCCACAAATAGCATCAATGATCGACTTGTTTACGTTATTTAAGAGAGCTATAATAGAAAAAGGACCATATAGCTGAAGTTTTCTTAGTCTTCTCAACATTTTCTTTCTTTCAGTATGGTAGAGTTGGCATTGCCAAAAAATGTGTTCCACAGTCTCAGCATAAAGACCACATTTGCACAGTTCAGAGTCAGAAATTCTGAATCTAAATAAACAACTATTCAGTCTATGATGGCCACATCTTATTCTATTTATTGCAGATATTACTTTTCTGTGAGCTTTAATGTCTTGGAACCATGGTCTCTTTTCAGTTGTTTTGAAGAAGTTTAGAAAGTAAAAAGCACCTTTATCTTGGCTAATTTCCATTAATTTTTTAATATTGCTATCATAGCATTCTCTTCTGAACCTGGAGACCAGGTCGGAGAATGGGATGTCATAGTTCATTATTTTATTCTCAGATACCGCTTTCTTGGCCAATTGATCGGCCTTTTCGTTGCCCGGAATGCCCACATGGGAAGGGATCCAGAACAGATCTACTTTAATGTTTTTGCTACGCAGTTCATTTATCTTTATCTTAATCCCCACCACAAGAGGAGATTCTTTTTCTAAGCCACGTACGTGCATTAGAGATTTGAGGATACTCTCAGAGTCCGAAAAAATTCTAACTCCTCTACCAAATTCGTGACCCAACTCGCTCCATCTCTCAATTTTTTCCAACGCCAAACGAATTGCCAGACCTTCAGCCGTAAATATAGACGCAAGGTCATTAATTCTATGAGATACTTTAAAAAATTCATTAGGAGACCAGACTGCACATGCCACTAGGGGGTTGCTATTATTGTCGTCACACATCCTAGATCCATCAGTATAAAGGTCAATCACATTATCTACTTCAAATTCCTTGTCAAAAGCTACTCTTGGGCTATTGGCTTTACATATTTCTTTTCCTCTTGTTATGTCACAATTGACGCTCATAAAAAGCTTTTCAAAGTCTATGTTGAACTTGTGGAAGCCCTTAGATTGAGCGATTGCTCCATTGTAAAACCAGCATTTTTCAAAGCATTTAACCATGCGCGATTTCTCGAGGCAGTGTTCAAAAGAAGGAGTCTCGGCTATCTCTAAGGTTTTTTCTAGAGCTTCAATAACCGGGCTATCAACCATTGAGATGTTTTTTAAAAGGTACCTGAAGCACAAAAAATCAAATCTATATTCGAGGTAGGGAATCCCTGACTCCGCATGCAAAACGTTTATAGGGGTGCTATTCATGCATCCTAAGATTAGTCTCAGAGCCGAGTTCTGTATACTTTGCAGCCTGTCAAAAATTGCGTTTGAGCAAGGGGAAACCAAGAAACCCCCATATTCGATTTTGGATCTCACCAGCGATTTGTACAACATGAGCAGCGTAGACGGGTCCGAACCCCAATAAACACCACGCAAGCTCTTGATGATATTCAAAGCTTTTAAACATTTTTCTTTAACTTGTTTGGTGTGATAGCTCCAAGTTAGTCTAGAGTCAAGGTGTAGGCCCAAAAATTTGATTTTGTTTGTGGGTTTTAGTACTTTGTTTTTAATTTTAAGAGAGTAGCCTCTAGTATTTATCTTTTTTTTGTTAAAGATGACAAGTTCACATTTATCCGGAGCTAGAAAGAGATTTTTTTCCGCAAGCTTATCATAGACATGGTTGATCTCTCTTTCGAGTTTCAGAATGGCTGTATTTACGCTTTTAGATCTACAAAAAATGACAATGTCATCAGCAAATTGTAGAATTTTGACGTTATTGCTTAACCGGGCTTCAATAAAGTTTGTATAGATGGACCACAAAAGCGGGCTTAAACAAGAACCCTGCGGTAGGCCTTTAACAGCAACTGCCAGGTCTACAGCATTATTTAAGTTCGTCGGAATTAAAATACGTTTCCGTAATAGTTTTTGGAAGAATCTTATATATTCGACTGGAATATTTAGCTTTGCCAGGTCTCGTAGCAGAAGACTTGGAATAACATTGTTATAAGCGCCCTTGATATCCAGAAAAAGGGCAACGACATTGTCTCCTTGGGAAAAAGCACAATGTAGATAGTTGGTAAAAATATTTAAGTTGTCTATACAAGATTTGCTTTTTCTGAAGCCAAACTGGGAGGGAGAGAGGCAACCTTTCTTTTCGCAGTACCACATGAGTCGATTATTAATGATTTTTTCGAAGATTTTCAAAAAACAGGACGCTAGGGCAATAGGTCTAGCTTTGCTATTATTATTGCCCTTCGGGATAAGAGTGACCAGGTATTTGTTCCAATCATCAGGAAACTCACCAGTCTGTAAGCAGTCATTATATATATCAAGAAGCACTCGAACGAGGCCTTCTGGGAAGGCTTTAATAATCTCATAATTAATTTTATCCAACCCTGGAGCAGACTTGTTTTTGGCAGACTCTATAACAAATTTAATTTCTTCATATGTTATAGGTTTCATTAAAAATTCGTTATCGTTGTCTTTATGCCAAACGTAGTCGTTGATATTGAAGTCGTCAAAGGCCCGACTAGGAGGAGCGCAGAGCTCGTTAAAGACCGATTCTGCATTTGACAAAAATTTCTGATTGCCCTCAGATAGTAAGTTAGATCTATTTAGTCCATTTTTGAACAGTTTAATTTTTTTCCAAATCAAAGATAGGGGAGTGGATTTGCTTATAGACTGGCAAAACCTTAGGAACGATTCTCTTTTGAAAATTCTTAGATTGTGGGTGGTTTGGGCTGCAATTCGTTTATAGTTAATAAAGTTTTCAGGGGTGCATCTGTACTTTAAAGCTTTAAAAGTAGCCGTTCTGATACGCACCAGTCGACTGCATTCTTCGTTCCACCACACATTGTTCTTGATTTTATTTTTAACTTTGGTCTTATCAGGTAGATTATTGGAGTTAGGTTTATCTAAATTGTGAGGCGGACGTTTTTTGTCTTTTTTACTATTACCCATTGAGTTTTCAATGTTATAAGTCAAAAATTGCAGCAAGAATTGGTATCTTTCACAAGGGAGCCAATTTAGAAAATCGATACTATTAAAGAGATGTAGGGAGGCTATTAGAGATCCAGCGAATGAACTCCATTGAAAATTATTAAAGTTAAACTTGAAATTCCTTCTGACAATGTTGGAAGGAGTAACATTCATTTCTAAAACAATGGGGAAGTGGTCACTACCCCAAGGATCATCTCCAGTTTTCCAATTAGTTATCATTGCTAAATTCATAGAGCAAAAGGATATATCGATATTAGAGTATTTTAGTTCATTATTATGGAAATAGAAACGAGTAGGTTCTCCAGTATTTAGGAGAAAAAATTGGTCCAAGTCTAGGTTGTCTACTAGGGTTCTACCATTTATGCAGCTGAATTGACTACCCCAAAAAGTATGATGGGCGTTGAAGTCACCAATTAGTAGGAATTTTTCGAATCTGCTTACCTGATTTGACAGATTTACAACTTCTCTTGCAGTGAGATTGTTGTTTGCAATCGGAGATCTATAGCAAGTCACAATCAATAGTTCGCCAGAATTTGTCTTTATCGCTACGGCTCCAAGTTCAATACTATCCATTACGAAGTCAAAGTCGACCGGATGAGAGATTAAGTTATTTTTAACAAGAATTAGGATGCCACCATGTTCTTTGTCTGCGGTACGATCAAACCTGTAGGCAAAAAAGCCATTAATTTTATATTTTTGATGAGGTTTGAGCCAAGATTCTAAAATCACTATGACATCAAATTCCCCAGCCAGGTTAGGCAAGTTCAATTTGTTGCTAATGCTACGACAGTTCCACTGTACAATTTTTAATGGGTTCATAATGTATTACAGAAAGAAAGAGAAAAAAGAGAAAAAAGGAAAAGAAGCAAAGAACAGAAAAAAGAACAAAAAAAGAAAAAATGTGGAAAAGGTATGGGGTAGGAATTTAAGTTTAAGTTTAAAGATTTGCTCTATATACTAGGTTTATAAGGGGTTACTATAATTTGTACTGAGCTACGCTAGAGACTTTTAATACTTTGGTCTTTTTTCCACTAGGTTTGGAAGTTTGGGAGCTAAGTCTGGAGTTGTGAACACCAGGTTTAGAGAGCCTTTCATTCAGTTTGTCTGTTACTGAGGTTAAACGTTGGTTCTTCTTTAGAGACGGAACTGTTTGACGAGTGTTCTCTTTATCCTCTTGCCTGGGAAGGGTTGATGTGTCCAGAGCATCCGAGTCCGCTTCGGACTCAGCTGAGGTACTAGGCTCCAGACTGACCACTGCCTCAGAGGTTGCGTTTTCATGGCCGTCATCTTTCCTCGAGACATTGGGATTTTCAAGGGATCTTGATGGATAAGCTTTTAAGTTATTTTCCGCTTGAGGTTCTTTGCTATTGTGATTGGCGTTTTTGGGCTGTGATGTGGTATTTTGGGTAGCCTGAGCATAAGATATGGCATCTCTTTTTTGGAGGACCGGGAACTGTTCCTTAGTTCTTCTTGGTCCAGAGGCAATATCACTAAAAACAATCTTTTTGGCTTCAAAAAAAGAGATGTTGTCATATGCCATCATAACATTAATCTCTTTGTATTTTCGGTATATAGGGCAGTTGTAGTCGTTACTTTTGTGAGCTTCTTTACAATTGGTACAACGAGGAATCTCTGATTCACATTGTACGTTTGGGTGTTCTATATCCCCACACATGATGCAGATCGTTTTGCTTCTGCATGTTTTGCTGGTATGCCCGAACTTAAAGCAGTTGTAGCACTGCATGGGGTTTCTAACATACGGGACTACCTGTGTTTTCACTCTGAAAATTGAAATTTCACTGGGGAGAATTTGGCCAGCAAAAGTTAATACCATAGTTTGGCTTGGAATCCATTTGTCCTGACTACCAGTAGCTTTTTGATTTCTCTTGTTTAGTCTATTTATTTCTTCGACTCGTACGCTAGACTCGATACCCGAAATGATAACGTCATTTGATATCTCAGTTGGAATGTTTTTGACGATGCCCTTTCGAACCTTTCTGAAACCTGGTAGGTAGGCCTCAAGGTTATTAAGCGACAGGGATTCGTCAATCAGGAGGCGATTTGCTTCTTCTCTTTTGCCAAAGATTACTTCGACTTTGAACTTATTCTTATTCTTGATACGGGAGATTGATCTGTATGATTTGTATAATATACTGCCGACAAAATATTCGTTCAGAAATTTGCCATCGTCGACCTTTCTTTTAATCCAGATGCCGAACGGGCCATGATTTTCTTCACCATATATGTTTGCGAGCTCGCTTTTTTTCCCTAGAGGATTAGGAGTTGCCAAGCCGTCTGTTTGTGAGTGTGACGACGTGGCGTAGTTAGGAGAGACATTTTTTCTATTATCCGCTACGCTATACGGTATTGAGGCAGAAATATGTTTCTTGTTCACAGGGTCTTGGCTATCATATTCTGATTTTCTTTTGGAGCTTGGGGCCGACTGTGGGTTGAGAGATACGTCGACTTCCATTGGCGCTTCATCTTCCGACTCCGTCGCGGTTCTAGGTTAAGGCTCCCGCAAGGCGGGGGCCGTATTTCGGGGTAGCTTTTTCTCCAGAGAGGAATAGTGAGGGTATTTAGCACTTGAGAGCAATAAGAAGGGAGACCTGCGCCCAAAAAAGGGCCCCCCAGTCTTCGATGCTTTTAAAGTTCGGCAGAAAACTCACTTGACAAGAGACGACTTCAAAAACACGTGTGTTTCTCACAGCTTCCTTTCCAGAACCTATTGCGACTGTGAATAAACCGCAGCGTTTCGCGACAGCTGGCGGGAGAACGGAAGAACTGTGGACGACGATACCGACGGTAGCGGTGGTCACGCCACATGCCCGTAGTTTCATATGGGGTCTCTAGTTTGCACGTCAGTAAAAAATCGAGTTCACCTTCTGCTCCGATTTCGGTTTCATAGAAAATTTCGGAAGCCAGCTGCCCGCGTCCGACGACCGATGATGACGACGGTGAACGGTGATAGTCGTTGAACGAGCCCACAGACGATCCAAGATTATCAGATCTCTGCTGTCTGACTACCAATTTTATCGAAATTAGGCTTAAATGCGAGCTTCACTTCGATTCATATAGCAAAATCGCATCCGAATTTCCCGAAATGCTCATGATTTCGGAGATAGTTGATAGAACAGTTGGCATTACAGCGCTTTCCTGCTATTCTTGCGGTAAAGATACTCGGTAGTCTGCCCGTTCTTTTTTTGAATGTACTTGGCGCGAGACTCTACCGAGTCTCTTGATTCGGAAAGCATTTTTCGAAAGAAAATTTTTTTATTTGAAAAATCATAAGCAAAATTTGCAGGTTCTCCAGAGATAGGCTCATGACTTGTAACATTGAAGATCAAATCGGAGATGTTGAGGTCTGGGGAGCCGTATCGAGTTGACGTGGACGCCCCATGTATAATAATTATGTGCCGGTAAGGATGGGATTCGGTTTGTGGAACTCGGTTGGCGGGCGAGAAATTTTATTTGGGCACCGCTGCCGCTGAGCCCGGCTGTGTAGCGTTGACGGCGCTCAAAACGTTGCGGCAAAGTCGCGAACTGTTTCTACGCGGCTTTCAGTGACGCGGGATAGGAAAACATGGCTGCGCTCACAATTTACTTTTCGACTCCCATATTCGCTTTTATGTCGCCAAATGGCAACTATCTGCGTTGTGATTTTTCCAAACGGTCGATAGGATTAGCGTACAGGGGGCTCTGGTCCGTTATTCGGTGCCTTTTCTGTGAATTGTGCGTTTTTCGTGTAATTGTGGTTCGCGTCCGTGTGCTGCGTGTTGGTATAAGTGACAGCTGATCCGCAGCCTCGCAGAAATGAATCAATTACTAATTCAAACTGATCTTGTTCGTTTGTAGCTGACCAGAGCCCCCTTTACCACACTTCAATGAGTTTTTCCAAGCAGTTTCAGAGTTATCTGTTGTTTTACCGAGGCGTGATTTGTAATATGCGATTGCGTTCACACAGACGCCACACAACCATAGAAAAATAAGCGGTGGTGGGGGTCGCTGGTGGACCCTTAACCTTTCGTTGGTCGCGCAACCTTTCTTGCACGTCGTTAGTCGCTTGATGAGGGAATCGCCGCAATGTTAATTTTACTGCGACGTTGCCACGTCAATATACAAGTATACGCGCGCAATTTTAAAATAGCTGGGGTTTTTGAATATTATAGTAGGACTTTCATCACAATAAATAATTGATTTAATTTTTTTTTATAATTATTAATTTATTGCAAAAACATTAAAATAATTAAAAAACCCATTTGATATACATGTTTGAAATTATTACTCAACTTTTTTATTAATAATTAATATGATTTTTACTAAATTTTAATAAATACACATCAAGGTAATTGTTGTAAAATTAGTAAAATTATTTTTGTTTAGTTTCATAACTTTATTATCATTTTAGCGAACATTTTACTCATAAAAATAATTGTAAATTATATAACATTTATATATTTTATAATATTACTCCAATTTTTTTAAATATGATTAACATCGGACAAGACTTCCGTTTCCGGCGTGACAAGTGAGAGGTTGTGAGAGAGCGTGACACCAGGAAAGGAGCGATAAAAGAGTGGTTGGAGTGAGCGAAAAGAGAGAGAGTGAGTATAGAATAGAGACAGGAGGTGTGAGAGAGGAGCTGGGAGAAAAAAAAAAGAGCCGGGAAATAAAAAGAGGGGGAAAGGAAAAAGGGAGAAAAAACAGCGGGACTTGAGGTTAGGAGAGAGTGAAGAATACGGACGGTAAGAGTAGAGGCGTAGAGGGAAGGCAGAGGCATCTAGGGAGAAAAGGCTGAGAAGGAGAACGGGTTATCATAGAGAATAGTTGCGGAAGATAAGGTAGGGAGTAGCAAGCAGGCATAGGCAATGAGTGACAAGGGGGAAGCAGGCGTCGAGGCAGTAACAGGGAATGGAAAGGAGGAGAAAAAGAGGGGAAGACCGAGTAAAGTAGAACAGCTGGGCAGAGAAAGAAGTAACAGTATGAGACCGGTGTTAGAGCTGTGGAAAAGGAAAAGAGAGGAAAGGGAGAGAGAGGGGGAGGGGGCAGGGGAAGGAGAGGAAGATGAAAAATGGGTATTTGCGAAAAGCAGAAAGCTGGCGAGGTCGCCGGAGGAGAAAAGTAGAGAGAGGGAACAATGGGAGGGGAAAGTAAAAGAGTGGATAAAAAAGGGCATTGAGGAAGAAATGAGGAATATAAAAACAAGGGAAGAGTCAATGGAAAGAAAGCTCAAAGAAAGGAAGGAAGAAATGGACAGGAGAGAGAGGAGATGGGGAGAGGAAAAGAGGGAACTACAAGAAAGAATAAGAGAATTGGGAGAAAGGCTAGGGAAATTAGAAAAAGAAAAAGAAGGAGAGGAGGATATAGGCAGGATAGTAGAGAGGCTAGAGAAAATAGAAAAGGAGGAAGGGGGAAAAGGAGGGATGAGGGAGAAAGACAGAAGAAAGGGCGAGGGAGAGGAGAGAGAAGTAACAGAAAGGTTAAAAGGGATGGAGAGGATGATAGAGAAAAAAGAAAGAGAGGAAAGGAAAGTAAACATCATACTGAAAGGATGCAAGGTGGAAAGAGGTAAAGGAAAGGAGAAGCTAGAGGAGGTGATGAGGTGGATAGGGGCGGAAGTAGAGATAAAGGAAGTCAGGGAAGTAGGAACGAGGCAGGGGAGTAGAGGGGGCATGGTGCTAGCCAGACTGGGAAGCTGGGAACAAAAGAGGAGAGTAATGGAAAAGAAAAAGGCATTATGGGGCAGAGAGGAAAGGATAGAGGATGATATGACATGGGCGGAGAGGAAAATGCAGTGGAAACTGAGAGAGATAGCACAAGAGGAAAGAAGGAAAGGAAGGAGGGTGAGAATAGGATACGGAAAGCTGTGGATAGGGGAGGAAATGTGGAAATGGGAAGAAGAGAGAGAGAGGTTAGTGAATGAAGAAGGAGAGGGGAGAGGAGAAGAGGAGGAGGAGATAGAAGGAGAAAGGAGGCAGGGGGAAGGATCGGGAAACGGACAGGGATGGCAGGTAGCGAGAGGCAGGGGGAGAGGGAGAGGGAGAGGAAGGGGACGAGAGTAGGTAGAGAAAAGCGGGGAAAAAAGAAAAAGGAAAAAGAGGTGACGGAGGGAAAAGAAGGTAAGGGGAAACGAGCAATAAAGATAGCGTTCTGGAATGTCGCTGGGCTAGCAGGAAAGGATAAGGAGTTCTGGAAGGGATTAGAAGAGTGGAATGTTATAGTAATGAGTGAAACATGGGTAGAGGAAAAAGGATGGAAAGGGATCAAGAAAAAGCTGGCAAAGGGATACGTATGGAAAGCACAATACGCGAGAAGAGAGAACAGGAAAGGAAGAGCGATAGGAGGGATGATAACAGGGGTAAGGAAAGAACTAGTGAGTAGGAAGGAAGAGAGGGAGAGGGAAGAGGAAGAGGAAATGGAAGGGATAGTAAGGAGAAGGGTGGAAGTAGGGAAGGAAAAGTGGACAGTAATAGGGGTGTATGTGAACAGAGATATAGAAGAAAAGGTGAAGAGACTGAGAGAAATAGTAGAGGGGAAGAGGATGGAGGAAAAGATGATGATAGGAGGGGACTTTAATGCCAGAACAGGAGACATGGGAGGGGGGTATGAAGGGAGGGAAAGAGGAATAAGGGGGGAGGAGGAAAAGAGAAGGGCGAAGGACAAAAAGGTGAATAAGGAAGGAAGGGAGTTACTAGATTTCATAGAAGACATAGGATGGTCGATATGGAATGGGAAAACGAAAGGGGACGAAGAGGGGGAATTAACGTACACGGGGGGAAGAGGTGAATCAACCATAGATTATGTGATAGGGGACAGTGAGGCGAAGGGAAGGGTAGAAAGCTTAACAGTGGGGGACAGACTAGATTCGGACCATCATCCGATAATGGTGAAGATAAGCGGAGGATGGGAGAAGAAAGAGGAAAGTAAGAAAAGAAGAGTGGGGAGGGGGAACTGGACGGCAGAGGAAAGAGAGAGATTCAGAGAACAGATGAGGTGGGCAGAGAGAGATAGAGGTGAGGTGGGAAAGGAAATAAAGTGGGTAACGGAAGAGATTAAAAGAGTAATCAGAGAAAATGAGGGAGAAGGGCGGGAAGGGGAGAGAAGGAAAAGAGGATGGTGGGACGAGGAATGCGCAGAGAGAAAGAGAGATGTAAGAAAGGAGCTAAGAGAGTGGAGAAAAGGAAAAGGCGAGAGGGAGGAGTATAGAAGGAAGAGATGGGAATACAATAGATTGTGCGAGAAGAAGAAGGAGGAGGAGAACGCAAAACTGATTAAGGCGGCGGAAGAAGCGAGAACAGAAGGCGAGGTCTGGGAGGTGATAAATAGGGAAAGAAAGAAGAGGTGGAAAATAGGGGAAGGAATAGGAATGGAGGAATGGAAGAAATATTTCATGAAAGTGCTAGGGGGAGTGGAGGAGAGAACGGTAGGGCAATGGTCGGGAAGAGAGGTGAGGAACAGAGAAGGAGAGGAGGAAGGGGAAACAGGGGATGAAATAAGTAGGGAAGAAATAGGAAGGGCGATCAGAAGGATGAAGGATAGAAAGGCGCCAGGAGGAGATGGGGTGACAAATGAAGTATGGAGGTATGGAGGGAGGGAGACAGAGGAATGGGTATGGGAGATATGTAACAGGGTATGGAGGGGAGAGGGATGGCCAGAGGAGTGGAAAGAAGGGTTGGTGGCGCCGATACTGAAGAAAGGAGGAGGTGAAAGGGTAGAGGAATATAGAGGGGTGACTCTGATGGCGACGCTGTACAAGATATACGCGACAGTTCTAGCGGAAAGGTTATACGGAGAAATGGAGGAGAGGGAAATGGTACCACAGAACCAGACAGGGTTTAGGAAGGGGATGGGTACGATAGATAACATATATGTATTGAACTATCTGATAAACAGGAGTATAGGGAAGGAGAAAGGGAAAATGGTGGCAACATTTATAGATCTGAAGGCGGCATTCGACTCGGTAGACAGGGAGGTACTATGGGAGGCGATGAGGGAAAGGGGTGTGAGTGAAGGACTGAGGGAAAGGGTAAAAGAGATGTATAAGGAGACGAAGAGCAGGGTGAAGATAGGAGAGGAAATAGGGGAAGAGTTCTGGACGGAAAGGGGGGTAAGACAGGGGTGTCCGTTAAGCCCATACCTCTTCAACATACTGACGGCAGATATGGAGGAGAAAATGGGAAGGATAAGGAGAGAGGGAGGGGTGAGGCTAGGAGAGAACAGGGTATACACGCTGGCATACGCTGATGATGTGGTGCTGCTGGCGGAAAACGAGACAGGAATGAGGAAGATGTTGATGAGGCTGGAGAACTATTTGGAGGAGAAAAAGCTAGAATTAAATGTTGGAAAGACGAAAGTAATGAGATTTAGGGTGGGGGGAGGAAGAAAGGATAAGATAATATGGCGGTGGAAGGAAGAGAGGCTAGAGGAGGTAAAGGAATTTTGCTATCTGGGTTATATGGTAACAAGGAACGGAGGGCAGGAAGCGCAAGTGAGGGAAAGGGTGAAGAAAGCGAGTGTGGTGATGAAGCAAGTGTGGGGGATAGGAAAAAGGAGATTTGGGAGAGACTGGAGAAGGAGGTTATGGTTGTTCGATAGGTTGGTGTGGACGGTGGTAGAATATGCAGCGGAGGTATGGGGGTGGAGGGAATGGAAGAAAATAGAGGCGATGCAGGAAAGGTACTTAAGGTGGGTGTTAGGGGTAGATTGGAGGACACCAGGCTATATGGTAAGGGAAGAAATGCAGAGGGAGAAGTTGAGAACAAGGGCGGGGAAGAGAGCATGGAAATACGAGAAGAGGTTAGAGGAAGGCAGAGGGAGCAGACTTGCGAAGGTATGCTGGGAGGAGGTAAGGGAAAGGGAAAAAGGGGGAGAGGCGTTGACGAAATGGGAAGAGGATAGAAAAGAATTTATGAGAGCAAGGGGGCTAGACACAGAAGAAACAGTAAGGAGGAGAGAAAGAGGGGAGGTGGAGGTGGAGTATGAGGAGATAGAAAAGGAGGACAGAGATCAGCAAGAGAGGGAAAGATGGGAGAAGATAAGGGAGTCAAGGTTTAACAGGTGGTATGGCTGGATAAAAGGAGCAGGAGTGCCGGAGTATTTAAACAAGGGATGGGGGGAAAGCAGGTGGAAGAGAATCGCAAGGTTCAGGTTAGGGAATGAAATGAGGGAAGC
Source organism: Athalia circularis (assembly GCA_963978495.1). Classification (NCBI taxonomy): domain Eukaryota; kingdom Metazoa; phylum Arthropoda; class Insecta; order Hymenoptera; family Athaliidae; genus Athalia; species Athalia circularis. Next base: position 6,659,886 of record OZ021697.1, on the reverse strand, counting down.
GTGGTATTGGGAGGAAGAGGAAAAGAGAGAATGCAGGATATGTGAAGCAGGCGTGGAATCATGGGAACACGTATGGGAGGAATGTAGAGAAGCGATAGGAGGAGGAAGTAGATGGAGAGAGGAAATAGGGGTAGTGCTAGGGGAGGATGGAGGGGGGGAGAGATGGATGAGAGAAATAGAGGAACTAAGGGAAGAGGTGAGAGAAAGAAAGGAAAGAGAATGGAGAGAGGTGAATGAAAGAAAGAGAGGAAGGAGAGAAGGAAACGGAAGCCAGAATGGGACATGCATGGTGAGAAGGGATGAATGAGAAAGAGTGGGATACAGGGTGAAGAGAGGATGAAAGAAAGTGAGAGAGTAGGTGGAGAAGGGAGAGAGCGGAGGAGAGAGAAGGAAGGCAGGGAGTAGGAATAAGAAAAGAAAGTTGAGGCAAAAGAGCGAGTAACGGTTAAAGACTAAAGGTCACAAAGAGGATAGCGATACGAGGCAGAGAGGTTGTACAGAGAGAGGAGAAAAAGAGAAGGAAATGTAAAATAGGATAAGAATAAGTAGGTTGAGCAATAGGTAGAGTTAAGTATAGGGTTAAGGATAGTGAGTAAGGAAATGTAATATGTACAAAGTTTGTAAAAAGGAGGTAAACGGAGCGGAAGCTTCTTGTAACCCTGAGGGGAACCAATAAAGCAGCATTACATGATTAACATCGGACAACAAATTTTTAATTATTATCTTTCTTTTATTATTTTGTATTTTTTTTTCAAATTTTCAAATTTTCAAATTTTAGTTAAACTTGAATTTTTTTTTTTTGAAACACTGTTTAATTAAAAAAACTTATTATTTGAATGTCAGCCAAAACTATCACAGCTGTGAATTAAAATTATTTTTCTTCGTCTTCTGATCTTACAATTAGTTCACACTTGACACATCTTTTAACCATATGTTCAGAACATAAAAATTTAGAACATTTACAACATTTAGATTTTGATTTGCGGTTTTTCCTTGATGGACAAAGATAACACTTTCCTTCTTCTTTTTCGGTGACAGTATCATCGACGTCATCAGTAGCACTTCTTTTTCTTTTTTTATTATTATTAGCAGCGAGTAATTTTTCAATTGAAAACTTAAGTTCATACGACAAACATGGTACCAATAGTCTTTTTTTCAAATATGGTTTAATTAAATCATTTGCCAACATTTTTAAAAAAAGATTTCTTTTAAGTTTCTTTGAGTTTTCAGTGCAAGTGTTACTGTCGTAAATAATTAAGCTATTTATACCTGCAACATCCAATAATGTGAAGAATGCAGTTAAGGGCCATCTAAAACTACACCTTGCAACAGAATATGCAGCTTTCAATTTATCAGTCATATCAACTCCACTTTTAGTTTTATTATAAAATGTTATAATCTCCGTTTTTTTTTAATCCCCAGTTTCAACGTCAATAGTTGAAGATTGATGCATGGACGATACCATAAGAACACACTTATTTTTTTTTGGTACATACGACACTAAGGTCAAGTCGTCACAAAAACCAAACATAGACGTATTTACAGCTCTTTTCTTAGCAATTACAAATTCTCTTGGTAAATCTGGTTTATTTGTACGAATAGTTCCCACAACCGTAGTATTATATTTTTTAAGTAATTCTTGGATTACAGGAATGGAAACAAACCAATTGTCCATGGTGATGTTTCTACCTGTATTCAATATTGGCTGTGCTATTCTTTTAACAATACTGGCAGGTTTATTGTCAGCTTCATATGGTCCAGGAGGTTGTTTTCCAGCATAAAGTTCAAGTTTTACCACATAAAATGTCCGAGCATCAGACAAAGCGAATGATTTCAGGCCATATCGATTTGGTTTAGATGGTATATATTGCTTAAAACTACACCTTCCACGAAAACTAGACATCATTTCGTCTATTGTACAATACTCACTAGGCACGTAAGCTTCCTGACTTTTGAAATTGAAATCTTCCCAAAGTTGACGTATTGGAGCAAGTTTATCAGTTATAGCTCGATCTTTTCGAGTATCAATATTGTCAAAGCGGGGTGCTCTTAATAGTAAATAGAACCGCTTGTAAGGCATGACACATCGAAACATTTCTGGTGCCATTCCATCTGTTGACCACAAATCTTTGGCATTTACATGAGACATTTTATATATTCCTGCAAGGTATAACATACCCATCAAGGCTCTGATCTCATCACTGTCAGTAGCGGCACAATCTCTTTCTCTTCCATAAATTGATCTCATTTTGTCTAATTTTAAGTTCGTAAACTTAACGATATCTTCAATATTATCAGGAGTAAAGAAATATTCCCAACACGCCAAAGGAGTTTTACAATTTTTTGCAGTTCCTTTTACACCAGGAAGGTGGATAACCAAATTTTTTTTTTGTTTTAGAAGATGCTGGTGGAGTTTTACTCCACTTAATAGACTTATTTTTACTTAAATAATAATTTTGACTAGTATCACTTGTACTATTAGTATCGCAGTTTTCCTCGTCGCTTAAATCAAAATTAATATCACTATCATTAACAGCGTTGTCATTTATTTCCGCTGGATCTGCATCTGAATACTTGCTGTCAGCATCATTTGCAGGAAACATCTCGTTCGAGTCGTCTGAATCTTCCTCTATCTCCATAGTATCACAAAAAGTTATTGCACCTGTTAAGAGATTTAATTAGCTAAATTTAAGAATAATTGTTTTTTGGTTATAAAATTTCATGGACCAAATTTTTTTTATTCAATAAAAAAAAATTAATTAGTGAATTATAATAGATAACTGTAGCAATAAAATTGGTAATAACCATTTAATAACAATTGGTCAAATGTTTCATACTTTTATTGTATTTTTTTTAATCATTATCTATTTTTATAGTATAGTAAAATATCAATTTTTAGTTTTCAAACAAAATGATAAAAAACAATAATCAAAACTTTTACAATATTTAAAAAAATTTTTTTTCCTCACAAACAAAGTTTAACCTCCAATGTATACATACCTGGGTGATTGTTAAAACGTAAACACTTGCCTTCTTACTTGGTTGGAACAAGTTAATAACTTTAAATAATTATTACACTAAGATCCTTACAACTAAATTTTATTAAATAATTTATTTTCACGCTACATTTTTTAGTGGTAAATAAATAACCTCCTTACAGATAAATAAAAACATTGGCTGATGAAATCACGCCACCATACTGTACTACCCGTTTCGACCGCCAAAAGAATGTTTTCATGTATTTGGCAACGTCGCATGAAAAATTTCACCTACGATTGTGGTCGCACGGTGAGGGAATCGCCGCGATTTCACGGTTTTCTCACATTAAAAAATCAATAAAAAAAAAACTAGAGTAATTATAATTGTACTAATCATTTACATTGACTTCTGATACTTGAATATAGGAATAGCTAATGTATTTAATATTTATTTTAAATAGTTTGGTAAATATTCTCATAAAAAAAAAAAACGCGGGGATTCCCTCATAGCGCGACCAACGAAAGGTTAAACAAGTTTTTGTATTGCTTAAACACGGATTTGTTAATTAACACTTATTTTTATTCCACTTATAATTAATATTAAGGAACGGTTTTTTTTAAATCATTTGCAATACACGTACATTAATTTTCTTTCCAAATTTGTCATCTCTACACGATGAATCGAAGAAATAAAGAGCGACTACGACGAATGAATATTTCATTATTTTTCGTCATGAAAATTTGTATGACAAAATTTTCATTTACGCAAGCGCTGACTGAAACATGAAAAAATTTGACACAATTTCTTTTTTGTGATAACCAACGTAATTTTCGTATGGGACCCAAGAAAAAGAAAACGTCTATTTGGCACACTCTAAATTATCTATAAATTTATGGATATTGACCTCTATTTTTGACGATAATTTTTTCAATAGATACTTATTTCGGGTTGGGAAGGAAACAAAACATTTAAAATAATCAAGTCTGTTTGTCTTTACGTTAATTTTATTACTACTACTGCTATTATTATTATTATTATTATTATTATTATTATCATTATTACTATTAATATTATCATCATTATTACTATTATTATTATTCTTATTATTGTTGTTCTAATAAATATTAAAAATAAATTTGTGGCGGCTCTTTACAAAGCCGCCGCCGGTACCCCCGCCCCTTTCTCCTCGTCCGCCGCGGCCGCCTCTGTGCTTTTTGGCACCGGCGGCGGTGCCGCGTGTTTTTTTGCGTTTCCTGCTGTAATGAAAAAAAAGTTGAGGCTTTTGTCAGACGACACGAAATTAAGATTAACAAGAAATTCAAAATTTGCATGTTTCTGTGATTTCAACGCGCTAGAAAGCTGCTGTTAAATTTCGCTAACATCATGCTACTTCATAATACTTTTTAATTTGTATTCTCAATATTCAATATGGTAAAAAGGTACACAGGAAAAAATTTCTATCCGAAGTGATACCAAACAAATCTGGTCAAAACTCACTTTTTCTCGCCGTTGCCTTTCTTCTCCGGTACACCTTGTACCGGAGGTTTACTCCCCGTAGCTTCCTCCGGCACAAGGTGTACCGGAGGTGTTTTCGGAGACTCTCCGGGGATCTCCTTTCCCGTCGTCTTCTCCGGTACATCTTGTACCGGAGAGTTTGAGCCGCCGGCCTCGCCGCTGGTCTCCGGTACAAGATGTACCGGAGATGGCAACGTCTGATTATTTTTTTCTGTAAAAATTGTAGAGTCAATTTATCATACAATGTTGCTGATGTGAGGGGATAGGGCATGTAATACACCTTACGATCGTTATATTTCATAAATTCATTTCGCATACGAGTTCGAAGATATCGATGAAGAATGAAATATTCGATCTAAATATATAGCTATCGTAATCATCAGATTGCATGACCGTATTCGAAAAAGTAATCGTAACTTATTATTAGAATGAGCCAGAAATTTGAATACTTACGTGCTCCCTCCTGCATGGCTGGTTTTCGAATGAGCTCGCGTGCGATTTACAGCAAAAACCGAGGCACATTCCGCGGATAATACAGAATATTTTCTGTGCTACGGTGACAGCACACTATCGTTCCTTTTTTACCGATACAACCAATAATGCAGAACTACACGGTTAGCGCCGTGCCCCTCGTGCCCTTTTGCTTGCTTCAAATCATTACCCATGGCTGGCTGTCTTTAAATATCTTCAGACAACGCTGTAGGTGACGTGAAGCTCTCATAATTGCGCTAGCGTATTTCCATCCAAACGAAAACAGTATAATAAGGTGAAGATAAATTGTCAATCTTTTGTATCGATGGCTATTTCATGGCAGCTTGTACTTGCTGTACTCATTGAGATGTGGCATACATGCGTTTGGTCGGGGAACATAACCTTACTTGACCTGTCGCGACTAACACCATTCGATAAGATAAGTATTAAATCTTCATAAAACGTTGATCAAAGTAGTGAAAGTATTCAAGGTATATAGGTATAAATGTAATGTTTTTTTATCGATAATATAAGTGTAATATTGCAGTCAGACTGGTATTACCGTTGTTACTTTCAGATCTATCAGCCAAAAAATGTTTGTTGACGAAGGAATCTATAGCCTCGATGCATTGCAGGCGATAGTTAGGACCTAGGTGAATTCTGAAATATGTCTTGAAGAATCAAGTTCGTTAGAAATTGAAAGGAAGCTGTTCGAGCCCTGCGACTGTGCCTCCGAAGAGTGTGACGTAGTGCCATGAGTGAAATGTGGTGTATTTATGACTGAAATATTTTTTTTAAGGTCTCTGAGAAAGTTTTAATGATATAGTGATTCAGTATTAGTTTCCTGTGTTTTTTAATTTTTTTTTTAATTTTTTTTTTTTCTAATTTTTTTCTTGGTTTTTAATTAATAATCTAGGAAGGAATGCCCATTCGATGGAATGACACATCACAGGCTTCATCTTTTGGCTCAAGAAGACACCTGTAAAAGTTTGGGCAGAATCTGTGATTCGAAGGTCTGAGCCTCTCCTTGTAAGTTCAGGTATGAAATTATTGAAAATTCACCGGGTATTGAAGTTCAAACAAGCGCCCTGGTTGAAAATCTATGTAAATTTGAACAGTGATCTTCGAAAAAAATCTAACAACGACTTTGAAAAGAATTTTTTTAAATCAATGATCAACGCTGTTTTTGGAAAAACGATGGAAAATGTTAGAAAATACCAAAATGTTAAATTAGTTACTAAATGAGGAGGACGATACGGTGCCAGATCTCACGTAGCAGAACCAATTTTTCATAGTTGTACGATTTTTGATAGAAACATGGTCATAATTGAAATGACTCAAACAAAAATAAAACTGAACAAACCAATATACAGCGGATTTTCTATTCTCGATCTTTCCAAAACATACATTTACGATTTCCACTACAATTATGTGAAAAAAAACTTTTGGAGAGAAGGCTAAATTGTTGTACACAGACACGGATAGCCTTCTGTATAATTTTACAGTTCCCAAGATATACGAATGTATGAAAGCTGATTTACACAAATTCGATACCTCTGACTATCCTGTAGATAATGTTAACGAAATGTCGTTGGTGAATAAGAAAGTTGTGGGACTGATGAAAGAGGAAAATAATAGAAAAATAATTACTGAATTCATCGGCTTGAGAGCGAAATTATATTGTTTCAAAGTGTTGAATGATCATGAAGACAAAAAATGCGCTAAAGGGGTCAAAGAATCAACTTTGAGAACAATAACTTCCAACGACTACATGGACTGTGCTCTGCATCAGCAAAAATTAGTGACAATTCAGAATTTAATAGTAAGCAAAAAGCATGAGGTCTATACGGTAGCACAGAAAGAGATAGTGCTGAGCTGGGATGACGATAAGCGAGTTGTATCTTCTAACACAACGGATACACTTCCATGGGGTTTCGTACCTTCCGAGTGAGTTGTGTTAAATTAGAAATGTAAATTGGAGAAATAAAAATCAAGTTTTTTATGATTGTACATGTTTTTGTTACATCTTTATGTTTAATTTTGAAAAACCTTACAAATCATTTTCGTTTATCCAACTATTGTGTGTATTGTCAAAACCCAACCATTTGACATACAGTTTCTTGCCAGACTTCCGCAACACCTTCTCGATGAGGTAAGTGTCGGAGTTTGCAGCTCGGAGAAGCTCTAGTTCGTCAAAACCACCCGCAACAGGTCGGTTTCGGTAGTCCTTGAGTTAATACGTAACAGGATCGGTATTTGCTACCTGATTAACGGTAAATATTTCCGTTGCCTAATTTGGTGTATAACCTTTGTCAAAAACATTTTTCAATTTGCTGACTCGTACTTTATCACCAACCTTGAATTTAGGAGCCAAAGCAGGTTTTTGAGCAACATTTTTTCGTTTGCGGTAGAAACATCGTTCGGTTTCATCTGAATTGTGCGATGTTTCGTGTTGTTGTAAGCGGCTGTCAAATCAGGTAAAATAGATATCCACTTGTGATTTCCTCGCAAACTGAAATCTACCTACATCCTACTTTTTATCGTTCGGTTGAAACGTTTGCAGATCGAAGCCTTCAGATTACTGAAGGTGGAGTAGAGAATAATTTTATGTTGTCTCATGAAATTCTCAAAATGTGAATTGTAGAATTCTTTGCTTCTGTCGACTTGTAAATTTTTCGGCATGCGACCCCGCTTGAGAACAGATTCCATAGCACTCACCGTCTCTTTGCCTGTCTTGTTCTTCATAGGCACAGCCCAAGCGTATCTTGAAAACACATCAATAACGGTGAGCGTGAAGTGGTGCCCCTTGTTTTGTTTAGCGTACGCAGATGTATCAACAAGATCAGCTTGCCACGTTTCATCCAGACCACGCACTTCAACGCTACGACGTGGGTAATTACGTCTTGCCGGCTTGTACAGCTCCTTTACTAGCGCGAGCTTTTCCTCGTTCATTTTCCAATGTTGTTAGTCGAGCGTCCAGATTGAAAATGAATCTTGAATTACGAAACGCCAAGTCTTGCCCCGATTTAACTACAGCGAGTAGATTTTTCAGAGATTCGCTTATACTGGATTTGACGAATGCGCGGATGACTTGATTGTTATTGTTCATTTCTACTCGAGCGGAATCTATCTCCCGTTGCAGATGACTCAGAGTAACAGCATCGTTCACCTGCGAAGGGGTGGCAACGTTGCACAGTCTTCTGTTATCCAAATCAAAATGGCCATTGCCGCTTGCATGTGAACAGAACTGTGTCGCAAACGCCACTGATTCTTCTCGTCGAAATCGATCTATTTAACACTTTTACATCGTCATGAAACAGTCGAATCCTTTTCTGTACGTACCTACCCTCGTTGAACTCGCTCTCTTTGTCGATCACGAGGAATCCATGATTATCGTTATTCAAACACGTTGCACACAAATCTTTAAACTGATCGTAGGACATATCAGTGTTCACATGATCGTCGTACACGTGTTTGAGGTTCATATCATCCTGCTTGAACAACACGAGCAGATTTGCGTTGTCGCGCACGAGATGTTGAGGTATACGAGCATACGTCTGACAAAGATAGAAACAATCCACATCGTGATGGCGCCCCATACTGAAGAAATTTCGGATATTATCCTGCTTCTCGCAAGACACATCGTCAAACACCATCAAAGAATTAGGTAGCGCATCGCCGGGTACGACCACCTGCTGATTTTCGTTGAAAGGGAAATACTAGACACCATCCACTCGTCCAAATAGCTGCTCTAAAAACTTGTACTTTGGTTGATGTAAGGATTTTGAATAAACGGAAACATTCTCGAACCTGAGACCGTTCGAGTGTGTTATAAGTGCGATCAGCGCGTTTGTTTTTCCACAGTTGGATGGACCGCAAAACACGGCTCGTACGCTGTTGGACAACAGATGTCCATGCCGTTCTCCCATTTTACCACTCTTTTGTAGCGCGAGTTTATCAAAATTCGTCACAGGCAACTTGACGGGCTGTATTTCAGCCCTCGTCCAAGACATGACTAACGCAACGCTATAAAGTCACAGTTTATGAACATTCTCTCAAACGTATTTTATCGGACAATGGAACGCAATTTGCATCCGCCAAGTGGAAAGTGGCATTAGAAAAGTTAGGGCTAAAGGTAATTTACGCATCGGTACGACACTCTCAGTCGAACCCTACGGAACGAACGATGCGAGAATTGGGGCGTTTCTTCCGCGCGCTGTGTTCGGATAAACACACCAAATGGGCAAATCATATCAATGACATTAAGCAGATTTTAAATGTAACGATTCATAGATCAACGGAGTTAAGCCCTTATGAATTACAATTTGGTCATAGTCATAGAGACAAAATTATAAAATTAATTAGATTCCCCGAGAATGAAGCTGAATCATACGAATATAAAATCGAAAAGGCACGAAAAACTCTATCCAAGACTTTCTTACAAAGACAGAAACAAGTGGACCGATTATACCTGATTGGTACTTGCGATAGTGCATTCCCATTGAAATGATATAGCGTTTTCGATTGGAAATGCTGCACTGAGAGCAGTTTCCCTAGTTTTCTAGTACTGTCATTGGTCAGTGACTGGGGAAACTGCTCTCTGCAGTACAGCGCGGACTGATCTTGAGGGATCATCCCAATCGAAAACGCTATAATTATATTCATACGGGATCAGTTCTAGGGAATTTCTACTAACCTAACCTAACCTAACCCTTTCTGCTGATGGATGAATAAACATTTTCCTATAACTCGATATATTAATAAGAAAATTTCCTGCACTGCAGCCGATATGCAAAAACCAAATTTGGTATAATTTTTAGCGCGAAACGTGTGAGTGGGATGCCACTACCCACCGATCTGAAGCTGGCGGGTGACGTCACAACTGACAATACATTAGTTGACACATGCGCAGACCGCTATATGAAAGCACGTTTGTGAACTTTTCGCCAGAAAGAATTTTATGCATAATGTTATTAATTACAACAAAAAAGCCAACGACAAGTACGGAGCAATTGGGAGCAAATTGAGAGCAATATTCTAGTATGGCTGCAAACATTATAGGCCCTCCCCAAGCGGAGATTCGGGCTTCGGAAATAAATTTAAAAAAAAGAAACTTCGAAAAAGTTTTAATTTTTTTACGACCAAACGGCGCTGGAGCAATTAGAAAGGAGCAATTTTTTGATACGATAATAAAGTAAAAATAATTAAATCTGGCGCCAACTTCACGGGGGTGAGTGTAGATAGGTATAGAGGTGAAGCTACGGCGAGGGGCTTGACCAACCTGAGACGGCAGGGGAAGAACGGTTTCGTAGCCGGCCACCAAGAGGCGCTACTAGGTATCTTGTAGGCTTGGATACGGGGATCCCACACGCACGAGTAACTTCAGCAGTGTTGGTGAGCTCGACCTTCGTGGGACCGTAGATGTAATACCGCACGATGGTGGAGAAATGAGATCCTCGCACGCGCTGCTATGTCTAGTTCGCAAATCCAATTACGTGAAAATTCTTGCCACTGCAGATTAAAATACATGCAAGAGCTCATTGGATTTTTAATGACATCTATAAAAACGTGCAAAAATATGAGACACACATAAACAATTACAGAAGTTATAAACAATTAAAATTTCCAGAATACAGAGGTGCATCAGTTTTTGGAAATTACTCGAAAACTATCAACGTTAAAGAAATTTTGGGAAAAAAATTCTCAAATAGGAGGAAGTTCACAACAAAAAAATGTTGACTTCGGGACCTTCATCTTTGTTATTAATTTTTTTCATTCAATGTGGAAATTAAGGCCGCGCCCGGTGAGTGCTGTGCCGTAACGCTGCCCTGATGGCGGTCGTTCCACGTAATTGTTAATTAAGTAAATGTTTTTAGAATCTTCGTTTACATTTCAAGTCGGATGATTGACATACAAAAGCTTTTTAAATTTCGCTTCTTTCTTGGAGACCTCTTGAAACTTTATTAGTCTTCGGCAATGCAGCCCTTCTTATACAGGATCGAGTAAAGAAGAAAAGAGTAATCATAAAGTTCAATAATTGTGTTTATTATATAAATGTAATTCTGATTACCGATAAATCTTACATAATTGCATGAAGAATTCATTAATCCTAATCTGTCCATTCACAACACAAAGATAACATAGGTCGTACATGCATAACTTTCAAATACTGCCGAAGGGAAATGATAATACCCCGCACACATGTTGTGCAGCGAAAGTATCGTCGTTATAAAAATTCGTGTCCATGATCAACCGTGTGTTACTGATATCAAATGCAAAATATACGATTTTTTTAGGTACATCTTTGGTGGGTATAGTGAGTTTATGCGATCTCATGAGTTGGGGCAATCACGAAAAAGCATCATTCAAAGCTGATTACCGGATGAAAATATGAACCCAAAAACATAATATAGACGAGTATTAACATGTTTTGCGTTTCTATTAAAATTTTGCAGTGCACCGATATCGCTTTCGAGTAAGAGTTTTTTGTACTATAACTGAGTTCATATGAGGTGGATCGCTTATCTATTTTTAACACTGTTACGTTTTTTTTTTGATTGTCCTTATTCAGTACTCGTTGCCTCGGCGATCATTATTTACATTATTTTGCTCGACTTTCTTCGGTCCTCTTGATGTACACTTGGCGAGGACATAACTGGCGTAGTTGGACAGAACGCGATGAGCTGTAGGTAGGTGTGAAATATCCTATTCTAGGCAGCAAGTGCTTTTTAGGTCCACATTTTTCAGCAGTCTCAGAAAAATATGAACGAGAAGTCATTCAATTCGGGACAGCATGTAGAAGTTTAGAAAAAAAAAATCAAATTCTGCTCGCAAAAATTCCAAAAGTTAGAAACAATTTAGTGAAAAAAAACGGGGGGTTGGTTTTTCGCAAATATCTCGAAAACTAGTTAAAATTCTCGGAATTCAAAAGAAGATTCGAAAAAAGGAGAAAATTTCCTTGAGAAAAGTCTTGACTCCCGGAACTGTAGGACCATTATTTATAATTTTTCCAGAGGCGTAAAAATACGGCCGAAAACGGGTAGTCTGGTTTGTGGGCCTGTTACGTCCCGGGTTGATATTTTGCAAAAGGGGATTTCTGCTAGTAACTACCCGTTAGTAACGGTTTTTGATCCCCAAATGGACACGAAGTCGCTAAACACTAAGTGTAGGGATGTCAGGGATCTAGGCAAATGTTAGGTCTCGTGGTGAAAATGAATGTTAAACGATTTATCTGATGAAATATAATAATCTTTATTCTGAGCGGTAAGGACGTAGCGGGTGCTACTACTGTTGATTTATTCTATTAGCTATCTCTATTGGTATAGCGGATGGACAACGGGGAATTATATCGGTGTCCGTCCTCTCGTAACCCTCGTCTTGTTCTTGCTCAAATGCAATAAAAGCTCCCTGTATTGACTGGTTTGAAGCTATTTCTCCAGGTAATTCTACTTGTGCTAACTCAGGTGAAGGTGATCGTGGTGATTCCTGTACTGGATTCGATTCTCTCTGGTTGCCTAATCTGACCGCTAAACGGATAGCTGTCCTAACTGCAGCCCTAGCCCGTCTTGCTCGTACGCGCCTGCCTGCTCGATGTCTTCTACGTGGAGTATTAGGCATCTATGGGAAAATAAGGTAAAAGTGTCTTTCAGCACTAGGCATCGCTTATCACAGGGTACAAATCGATCAGGACTATCGATTCTAGGAAAGAGCAATAATTCTGCACTTGGCACTGCTCATCAGGGATTCAGCTTATTTCGGCACTAGGCACAGCTCAACATGGAATAATAGGTTTTAGGTGGAGGGGATTAATGGGGTTAGGGTTGGAACTCCTGATAGTGAGTAAAATAGAATCTTACCTTGCTGTTGATTTGTAGCTGCTGGTGTCGTAGAGGATGTGGAGTTCTCGAATAATTATTGAATTCAGAAATAAACTTGATATATATATTTTATAACTTGATTAAAATATGTTAAATATAAAATTGGTATAATATAGAATAAGTTTAGTAAAATATAATTGAGGCCTGTATAACTTTGAACTTGGAATAGTATAAAACTCCTGAGAGTATTCTATCCCCCCAAAAAGCACCTACGGTGCAAAAAAGTTCGCCAAGTACATTTAATGTTTGAACAATTCATTGATAATAAGGAAAAAAGGATTCAAATCAATTATTGTGCCAAGTACATGTAACTTTGCAACATGCAAGAATATAAAATTGGAAAGTAAATCAATGAGACTTAATTCAAGGAATCAAAAAAAATCGAAGAAATAAATTAAATGAAATATAAAAAAAAAAAATTAAAAAAAAAAATTGGAGTACGTGGTTCTTGGCGGGCTAATGTTATATTGCCATACAAAAATTCCGGATTTTTTTTCGGAAAAAGCCCGCCAAGTCCCACTACCTCCAATTTTTTTTTTTAATTTTTTTTTTTTATATTTCATTTAATTTATTTCTTCGATTTTTTTTGATTCCTTGAATTAAGTCTCATTGATTTACTTTCCAATTTTATATTCTTGCATGTTGCAAAGTTACATGTACTTGGCACAATAATTGATTTGAATCCTTTTTTCCTTATTATCAATGAATTGTTCAAACATTAAATGTACTTGGCGAACTTTTTTGCACCGTAGGTGCTTTTTGGGGGGATTTCATAACTTTTTGTATGTTGTTGGAGAATAGTGCGTGTTAATTATGGTTTCTTTGGCGTACTATTGTTGTAAGATGTTTGACGCATGTAAGTATACCACATACATTTGAAGGGTTGAGACGTGGGTTGAGAAAAATCTTCGAGCGGTAACCATGAAAGCGCCGCTTTTCTGGAGCCCAATGAAAAAGAATCGCTGTGCGGTGGCGAACTCGGTAAGAAATGAGACGTTACTGCGCTAACGCCATCTACTAGGCGTGTGGGAATTATAACTTTTTTCCCACTTGATAGGAATACGGTGCGATCCGCGGCAGTAACCACACTGCGACTTCTCTCCTGTGCGATTTATATAAAAAAGGTTTTGGTTTCCAGATGACATATAGCTAACTGTACGATGATGACGACGGTGACGAAATCGGATGATTAGTATCTCAGAAAGGTGTTTGCATCACTGCAATGGGTGCATTCCGAAATATACTCGAAGAACCGCAAGTTCGTGTCACGAAGAGATAGAGAAATAAGCAAATGAACGGGTGCGAGAGAGAAACAAGAAAACTCGCAGTACTTGTGGTATACTTCGGAATACACCCGATCCAAGGTCTCTAGGTAACAACAAGACAGCAACTAGCCATCGGCGATAAATCGATGATTCGAGGAATCTTCCACCATTTGAATCAGCCACAGCTTGAATCAGCACGTACGGTTGTAGAGAAACTCGTGTTTGATGAAGTGCCAGGAGAAAGACTGTCTTCTTTCAGATAACTCGAAAGGAAGCTCCGACTTTTTCAGCATCAGTTTGTTGAAGGGTGCAGGAACTCTTGGTTTGCGGTTTCGGAACAGGAACCAATTTTTCCTTCGATATCCCTATACCGGTAGAGGAGAGGATGGTGTTAGTCATTATGAATTGGTACATTGGGTCGAGAAAGTGATAAACATCGTACTGGAGTCACAAGGAATCGTTGGTCTGGTAGCCAGAACTCGATCAAACTATCCAACTAAGATTCGTCTGTCGGAGTCCTACGGTTTGAAAAGTCATTTACCTTTTGATTCGCTACAGCTCTCATCCCCGAGTTGGATCGCATTTGGAAAGGAGTTTTTCGGTCATGATGTGCCAGGAGAAAGACTGGTTCTTTTCAGGTGACATGGAAGAAAGATCCAAATTTTTTACCCTCGATTTGCTCAAAGGTGGTCTCTGGGAAGGGGTTCTTGGAGCAATGGAACAGGTTCTGATGAATCCTTTAATATCAGTATGCTTCTAGGAGAAAGGAAGGTGTTAGTTATGATATAGTCGATGAGGGGAAAGGTTAGAGATTAGATCGACTCATAAACAATTTCTGGATGAATGACCCAAGAGCTGCTGCATTCTTTAACATTGATATGCTGGTAGGAAAAGGTCGAATAGTAGTTGTAATGAATCGACGTGATAAGTACCAATGGAAGGAAAAGGTCGTAGTTGGCTTACCGACAACTCCCGGGTGCGTGGCCGGGATTTGATTTGAATGTAGGTGACGGCGAATTATATCCGACGTGGACTTTCTTCGTTTTGCAAAGTCTTCCGCCGTTTCGGTCTTTTGGAACTTTCGTCAGCGGGTAGGATTGTAGATGAGGTTTTCATTAGTCACGTTCCAGGTGAAGAACTGACTTCTTTATGAATTTACAAAGGAAGAGCCAAAAACTTTGTCCATGTCAGTACACTTGTGGGAGTAGGATCCTTTGGTTTGTCGTATTGGGACAGAAACTGCTGCATTCTTTGGTATGGATATGCTTGTGGGGGAAAGAAAAGTATTAATTGTGTTGATACGGTACAGCAGATACATTGGAGACGCATTGATTGCGATTGACTCACAACAACTCCGAGGAGATTGGTTGGATCTTGTCGACTGCAACTCGTAAAGACGAGAACCATCAGCAATAGACCTCAATGTTGGCGAGTCTTTCTGCCTCTGATTCCGTTACAAATTATGTAGCCAAGTGGGATTGGAAAGGAACTCTGAAGTTTGTAACGTGCCGGGAGGGGAAGTGTCCTTTCATAAAATCCAGGTGGTAGTGTTGGATCGTTCGGCAATGGTTTGTTTGTAGGCGTAGGATCCCTTGGTTCGTTGAATTGGAACAGGAACTGCTGGATTTTTCGATATCGGTATACTGGGGGCTGTAAGGAAGGTGTTAATTGTGTCGATTCGGTACAGCCGGTACACTGGAAAGGCATTGCTTATGACTGACTTACAACAACTCCGGGGGAGATAGGTTGGATCTTGTCGACTGCAACTTGTAACGACGCAAAGCATCGGCGGAAGACCTCCATGTTGGCGAGTCTTTCTCCCTTTGATTCCGTTACAGGTTGTATGGCCGAGTAGGATTGGAAAGGAACTCTCGATTTTGAAATCCAGGTGGTTGTGTTGGATCGTTCGGCGTTGGTTTGCCTGTGGGAATAGGAACCCTCGATTTGTATTGTTGGAACAGAAACCGCTGTATTTTTCGATATCGGTATGTTTGTGGGACAGGAAGATATTGGTTGTTCTGATCCGATACAGTGGGTAGTTGGGAATGCAAAGTTTATGATTGACTCACACCCATGCTGTTTGTTACTCACGTGATTGCTTTGCAGATTCGACGAACTCGAACACCCTGCCTACGATCATTCAATACATCTATGTTGTGATATATTGAAGACTTCTTTACGCAATCACTGCCGGTAACGATTGCCGATTATTCGACGAGCTTTTTCCTCGTAACCTCACAAGCGGCCAACGCTGGCGAGTAAACACCCGACGTTTCAATTGTTGATAGGTTAGAAAAACGTGTAAGCTGTTATCTATGTTCGTTCACGAAATTGAGAGGGCTCTCATAGGGGAATATCACGTACAACCCACATTCTAGCGAATACGAGCCTACCACTCTCACGTTGTCGCCGCCATGATAGACTTGCCAGCAGACGACGGAAGACATTTTTATTCAATTCCATGGAGCGGGATCTAATTCCTACAACTTGTCTCGGGGACTGGGCACGTTACTATTGTGAATTATCAAATAAATAACAAATCATTGGTGTTCGTTTTCATATGTCGATTCATTTAATAATATTTAATTATGCAGCGATGCCGCCGCCTCCTCCTCGCCTGCCGCCCCGGCGGCCACCGCGACCACGGCCTCTGCGGCCCTGGCCACCCCTGAATTGAGAAAACGCGATTTGGGTATAATCCCAAATCATTTGGGCGGCCGGGGTCGCCTGCTTTCTGGAGCGGTCTCGCCGCCCCGCCCGCTTACCGCGCTTTCTGCGCCATTAGTTCGCTACAACATATGTAATCAAATTAACTTAAGATAAGGTATCATTGAGATAGAGATACGAACTACACGTGAGATGCAGTAACCCACTAGATGAGACAATCTGTACCGTCTCAGATAAATGAACTCGAATGTTATGTTACATACCGTTTGCGGCCTCTAAAGCTGCGGGTGCCGCCGGTTCCTCCGGTCCCGCCGGTTCGGCCGGTTCGTCCGGTCCAACCGGTTCCGCCGGTACCGCCGGTTCTGTTGAGTTCAAAAATTATTTTACGGTAATTATATAGATACTTGTAGTCCATTAGCCGTCGTTATTAACGCGTGAATAGTTCAAAGTTCAATCACGTTCATAGCAGTATGAAAGCATCGAATCGAAGTGTAAATTTGTTTTTCGTTGAATCTCATGTATCATGGATTAATGCAAGAACAAATGCGGATCGAGTGGATAACAATGAATTCCGACTGTTATATGGGACACTGAATAAATCGTAACAAATGGAATGCATACCTAACTCAGGGCGGCCCTCCTGGCGTTCTGCTGGGTATGGCTGACCAGCAACTCGCAGGCCAGCCATACCCAGCAAATCGTCGTCATTAGGCCAATTAGCCAATTCGTCGTCAACCTGCAAATTGATAATACACGTTAGCTTTTCGGCAAGTTATCGAACACAAAGTTATTGAATTTCTTCCGATAAAAGAAAAAATAAACTCACGCTGTCGAGACTCATGCGCCTGGGCCGTTCAGCCATTTTTTCAGCAATGAATCGGCGGGAAGTCGATTGAGAGCTTCCGCCTTCTCCGATTCCACAGCCTTCTGCTAGTTCCAGAATCTATATGCACTTCCGGTTTGCTGGGACACAAACTCTTGCAGTTTGATCAAATAATAAGATGATGCTCGTTTTAAAATATCTTGTGAATGAAAAGGAGTTCTTTTTCATCGCAAAGACAGCACCGTGTTCAATAGATATTTTTGCACAAGGGATGCCACTGGAATGAAGTTGATCATCGGTGCATCTCATTTGATGCTGCGGACAGAGGTCACCTCATTAGATTATTTTTCATGACTGATATTCCCACCCCTAGGTGTCCATTTACTCTCTGGACATATCGGGGAATTTAAATTCTCAGTGGCAGACCAATATTTAGAGTCGAGTCTCTCTATCACTGCTCTTTATGGATGCCGATCGAATCCGAGGAACCATCGTGTGATTCAAAATCAACTCTTTTCTCTTAAATATTGAATGTACGAGCTGATGACCCTCCGATGAATCGCGAGGATCTATTTTGCATGTTATTTAGTATCGAACGGTCCAACCTGTTGTTGGTTGATAGATCCTTTCGGATAAAACGACAGCCAAAATCTGCATCGGATAGGTTCAAAGGTAGAGAGCATAGCACAGATGTTAACGGTCTCTTTTATATTTCGAGTCAATCATGATTACGACGGTATTCTCAAATTTATGCGTTAAAGTTGTTGTGATGTTTTTGACAATATGGAATTTTCACATTCAGCGCTGCAAGAAGATAGTAAACATCGGATATATATAATCTTCCTACTGAAAAATATCGACCTTCTGACAGTGACTCAACCCATGGTATGTTGCTGTGAAGATAGGGACGTCCTCCGACAGGTATTGGATCTCCTATTTGGTGGTACGAACTTGGATTTGGTAAATGACTCTGAGTGGTGTTTATTTCTCTTTTCCTTTGATTTGCTCGATGTGTATTTTTGATCCTAACAAGATTGTTTTTGCAGGTAACCACAGCTATCACTAAATTGATCATTTGCTGCAGGGAACATCATTGGTCATTCGATGTAATGAGAGAATATGACAAACATCTTTAGTTCCACCAGATGACAGTGATTCTCAAGACGTTTCTCAAACGGAAATATTAACATTATAACTAATTCAGTAAATAATACATGTCATACTTGTGACCTCCCTTAACATTGAGGTGACTACAGCAGCTGTTACAATGCAATGCCAAGATTGAAAGTAACATTGGTGGTGTCTTTTATTTCGAATACCCATGTATTACCATACATTGCGATCATCGTTACATCGCATAGATCAGTTATTATGATACTTGTTACGTATAGCAATAAATTTGGTGCAAAGTAATACACTCACATATCGCACTTATATATCATTGATATTAGCTGATGACAGATGTTGTACTTGTTAGTAACATGGATTACGGAAACAAATGTGAAAAAACTAATTCTAACACAAATTTCACACTTTTCATTTAATGCTCTTCACCGTAACATGAATCGATGACCCACTTCCAGCGTAAACCATCGGGGTATGTGCTAATATATTGTAACGCAGTGGTATCTGAGAGAGGTGCTTGCATGACTGCAATCCAAGGCACCTAAGTAACACCAAGACAGCTAGTAACTATCGGTGATGAATCGATGATTTAAGAAATCTTCCGCCATTTGATTCAGCCTTGGCTTAGTTCAGCGCGTACATCTGTAGAGGAGCTCGTGTTTGATGGAATGCCAGGAGAAAAACCGTCTTCTTTCAGGTAACATGGAAGAAAGCTCCAACTTTTTCAGCGTCAGTTTGTTTGAGGATGCAGAAACTCTTGGTTAGCGGTATCTGAACAGGGACCGATTTTTCCTTCGATATCCGTATGCTGGTAGAGGAGAGGATGGCGTTAGACATTATGGATTGGCATAATGGGTCGAAAGAGTAATATAACATCTTACTCGAGTGACAAGAAATTGCTGGCCTGGTGGCCAGAACTCGATCAAACTATCCAATTAAGATTCGTCTGTCGGAGTCCTACGGTTTGAAAAGTCATTTACCTTTTGATTCGCTACAGCTCTCATCCCCGAGTTGGATCGCATTTGGAAAGGAGTTTTTCGGTCATGATGTGCCAGGAGAAAGACTGGTTCTTTTCAGGTGACATGGAAGAAAGATCCAAATTTTTTACCCTCGATTTGCTCAAAGGTGGTCTCTGGGAAGGGGTTCTTGGAGCAATGGAACAGGTTCTGATGAATCCTTTAATATCAGTATGCTTCTAGGAGAAAGGAAGGTGTTAGTTATGATATAGTCGATGAGGGGAAAGGTTAGAGATTAGATCGACTCATAAACAATTTCTGGATGAATGACCCAAGAGCTGCTGCATTCTTTAACATTGATATGCTGGTAGGAAAAGGTCGAATAGTAGTTGTAATGAATCGACGTGATAAGTACCAATGGAAGGAAAAGGTCGTAGTTGGCTTACCGACAACTCCCGGGTGCGTGGCCGGGATTTGATTTGAATGTAGGTGACGGCGAATTATATCCGACGTGGACTTTCTTCGTTTTGCAAAGTCTTCCGCCGTTTCGGTCTTTTGGAACTTTCGTCAGCGGGTAGGATTGTAGATGAGGTTTCCATTAGTCACGTTCCAGGTGAAGAACTGACTTCTTCATGAATTTACAAAAGAAGAGCCAAAAACTTTGTCCATGTCAGTACACTTGTGGGAGTAGGATCCTTTGGTTTGTCGTATTGGGACAGAAACTGCTGCATTCTTTGGTATGGATATGCTTGTGGGGGAAAGAAAAGTATTAATTGTGTTGATACGGTACAGCAGATACATTGGAGACGCATTGATTGCGATTGACTCACAACAACTCCGAGGAGATTGGTTGGATCTTGTCGACTGCAACTCGTAAAGACGAGAACCATCAGCAATAGACCTCAATGTTGGCGAGTCTTTCTGCCTCTGATTCCGTTACAAATTATGTAGCCAAGTGGGATTGGAAAGGAACTCTGAAGTTTGTAACGTGCCGGGAGGGGAAGTGTCCTTTCATAAAATCCAGGCGGTAGTGTTGGATCGTTCGGCAATGGTTTGTTTGTAGGCGTAGGATCCCTTGGTTCGTTGAATTGGAACAGGAACTGCTGGATTTTTCGATATCGGTATACTGGGGGCTGTAAGGAAGGTGTTAATTGTGTCGATTCGGTACAGCCGGTACACTGGAAAGGCATTGCTTATGACTGACTTACAACAACTCCGGGGGAGATAGGTTGGATCTTGTCGACTGCAACTTGTAACGACGCGAAGCATCGGCGGAAAACCTCGATGTTGGCGAGTCTTTCTCCCTTTGATTCCGTTACAGGTTGTATAGCCGAGTAGGATTGGAAAGGAACTCTCAATTTTGAAATCCAGGTGGTTGTGTTGGATCGTTCGGCGTTGGTTTGCCTGTGGGAATAGGGACCCTCAATTTGTGTTGTTGGAACAGAAACCGCTGTATTTTTCGATATCGGTATGTTGTGGGACAGGAAGATATTGGTTGTTCTGATCCGATACAGTGGGTAGTTTTGAATGCAAAGTTTATGATTGACTCACACCCATGCTGTTTGTTACTTACGTGATTGCTTTGCAGATTCGACGAACTCGAACACCCTGCCTACGATCATTCAATACATCTATGTTGTGATATATTGAAGACTTCTTTACGCAATCACTGCCGGTAACGATTACCGATTATTCGACGAACTTTTCTCTCGTAACCTCACAAGCGGCCAACGCTGGCGAGTAAACTCCCGACGTTTCAATTATTGATAGAGTAGAAAAACATGTACGCTGTTCAGAGTGTTATCTACGATTATCTATGTTCGTTTACGAAATTGGGAGGGCTGTCACAGGGGAATGTGACGTACAACCCACATTCCAGCAAATACCGGCCTACCACTTTTACGTTGCTGCCGCCATGATAGACCCGCTCGCAAACGACGAAGCATTGACATTTTGTAATCCCTTGCGCCGCCAGCGTCGCGAACGGTAGCTAATAAGAGCGCCGCTTCTCTGGTGCCCAATGCAAAAAAATCGCTGTGCGGTGGCGAACTCCGTAAGAAATGAGACTACTATACCTCCTTGCGTGTACCCTTAGAGCATAGTATAGTGAATGGAGGGATCATCGCCGGTCGAAAAGTGATCAGACAGAGAAAATCGAAGTGCAGGATATGCTCTTTTTTTCTTAGTCAGGGCCGTGTATTGAGAAACTCAGGTCCTCGGGAATTGCGGGTGTATATTTAAATTTAAGTGTGATACACTTGTGATTCGGTGCTTTGTGGGCACCGAAATTTACTAGGTACGGCAGTGACCAATCATGTGACAAAAATGTCAGCGACCAATCACAGCTTGCGAGACAAAGACACAATGTCCTGCTACTCAGTCTGTCCTTGTATCACTTCCCTCTCATTCATCTCAGCTCTCCGACCACCGATTTCATTGAACTTAGGCTCAAATGAAAGCTCGTTACCGATTTATACAGCGAAAGTGATTCCACATTTGGTGTAATATTATTAATATGAGAGCTTTTTCATAAACCGCGAATCCCCATTCCGCTTTTGAGCGCCCGTCGCAGTAAAGATACTCGGTAGACGCCCGTTCTTTTGAATGTACTCGGCGCGAAACTACCGAGTCTCTTGATCAGTGATCTTGAAGTAATAATTAGCACCAGTCATTGCACCAATAGATAAAGCATCATTCCTGAATAATAATAGTACAATATGAAAATCATAATCTTTATGAAACTTGACTAGTGTGATTTACAGGATGATCGTGAAATGTGCTCAAATATACTTACAGCATGACAGCAGATACGCAGCCGCTATTTATACAACTTCTGCTCTTTATCGCCTCTACGGACGAACTTGTTCTGTTTTCTGCCCTATTGAAATACACTTTTCAAACACAAATGCTTATAAACATTAGCCGTACGGCATCTGATAGCAAACGCTACGTTCCAAATTTTTCTAAATCCAAGTGCTGCGGTAATATCACACCACTACGAAAATTTTACGTGCGTGAGCTTCGCTGGCCCACATCCACGAGCCCTCTCTGTATATGGCAGTATTCATATCGTATCGCTTTCACTCTTTGATAAACCGATTCTATCGTGAGTTATATTGGACTCTGTGTTATATAATCTTAGTACTTGTTCGATACGTGAAAAAACGTAATGTTTCAACAAACAATTATATTTAAATTATTGAGTTATAAACCCTGCATGCAGCCCTTCTCCTTTCTCATCCGGGCTTGGGACCGGCAATGGCGGAGTTACTACATGCAGGGCTTATAGTCACGATTGCATTGCATCTGTATAGGTCGCTTTTTGTATTTATCCTTATATTCTTACTATATTTCTCGCACTGCCTTCAGATTTGCCGCAAGAAGAATATGTACGCGTCTTTAACATTTCTTGGCCAGGGTTGTTTTCTGATGTTTGCGTCATTAGCGTTCACCCAGGCAGACGTCCCTTCTCGAAGCATGCTTGTATAATGCCCTTCGGTTATGCTGCGGCCATGGTGGAATATTGCACTATCAACCTTGTACGCTTTAGTGCAGATCATGATTTTCTCTGTAGGTACCGCTTTTATGTTGTAGCCATTCATTTTCGTGACTTTTCCGTTTTCTACTGAAAACAGCATTAGCTGAATAATTAAACACCTGTTTGCTGATGATATGTCAGTCTTGACGCTCATTTCTTTCGACTTACAAGTACCGCACGATCCTTCTACCGTTTTCCAGTGCGAGAGATTATCATTGACTAGGTCGGATAAGCTCGGTGTTTTTTTGCTAGGTTTGGGCAGTGCCAGTAACAATATGTTACTCAGTTCGATTGAGGTATTAGTGTAACCGCAATCTTTGCAGTGCAGTTTTGTCGCCAGCTGGTGCTCAACAATTATGCTGAGATTATTGCAATGAGAAATGAGACCGGTTAAAAATTCTGACGCGTCTTGCTGCTTATTCGCAGTGAACTGTTCACCCGCTAGTGCCCTGGCGGGAAATACATTTAGCGGGGCTTCTGAGTTAGCATAACCATCGATTAACATTTGCAAAATATCGTATGTTTGAGTCTGACGTGATAAATGGTCCCTGAATGTTCTACAGTGAAATATACACTGGATCGTTGCGTTGGCGTGACAAGAAACGTGATCGACGTTTTGTAAGCCTTTTATTTGCCACAATTTAGCTGCAGTGTTTTCTTCAGCTGGTATCTGACATGTGACAACATCCCTCGGAACCGACCATCTGCAGTCAGCCACCTTCTGTGCTCTTATCGACGTGAGAGGCATCGGTGTGAGATCTGAACGATACTTTTTCCTTAATCTATTGTATTCCAAAATGGCGGCTCCATTTGCTAATACGGAGTGAGGATCGTAATTGATCAAATGCAGACCTTCTAGTGAAGTTACCCGCGAAAGAGCAACGTACGCTTGACCACAAGCAAATATGGAATTACCTGCATCGATCACGGCATTCTTTAAACTCAAGCCCTGACTTTTATGAATTGTAATACCGTAACTGAGGCAAATAGGGAATTGTCTTCGGATAACGAAAGCACCTTCCATTACCTCAAATTTCACATCAACACGCTCCAAAACATGTACGACGCCTGAAGCTAAGACAATCTGCACTGTTTCTACGTCGTCGGTGTCAGCAGCTCGGGATATGGCCGTTATTGTACCAATAGTGCCGTTGACGAGGCCTAACGTAACATCAATGTTCCGTCTAATCATTATTTTCGAACCAATTTTTACAATAATCATTCTTGCAAGACCTGCGGTTCGAGAACTGTCTTCGTCATCCGTGTTCAACATTTTCTGAACCTTTTTTCTGAAGTACGGTGGACAGTCAACCGTATCATGAGCCAATAATTGTACCTCGTCAGTCTGAATTTCGCTCAACATAGCTTCATTGAGGACATCACACATGCGACACGTAGGAAGTAAACAGACTGTGTCGATGGGTAAATTATTGATATAGTTGCAAAGTTCTCGTATTCTGTCTCTGAACTCAATTGCTTTGAATGTGATCTTCCTCGATGACAACATTTTCGTGTCCGAATCAGTGACGATCCCAAGGCGTATTCTTGAGAGTATCTCGCGATACGTTTGATCGTTCTTTTGTCTCATGTTGATAGTGAGTTCATCGTATGTAAATGAATTACATCACAGATCTACACTACCTATTGCGCCTATAAGTTTTTCGACATCGGTGTTCGATAATTTCGTGAACGAAGGTCCCTCGTGAACAGGTGGAAGTTGTAGCAAATCGCCGAAAAGGAGAATATGCTTATTACCAAACTAACCATCTTCACAGTCTGCAGTATTAAAGATTTCGACCAATCGAAGATGTATGTACATGAACGTTACGTTAGAAATCATCGAAACTTCGTCTATCACTATCAGCGCAACGTTTCTCAATTGGTCCCGTATGGTTTTAAGGACCGCGTCCGACAGCTGTTTGTATTTTGGAGTGCGGCCGTGTTCAACTGGCAATTGAAAAAGCCTATGAACAGTCAAGCCGTCAACATTGAATGCTGCTATACCGGTTGGGGCGGTTATTGCAGTATCTTTATTAGCATGCTGCTTAATCCAACATCTGATAGTTTTTATGAGAAAGCTCTTGCCAGTTCCACCCTCTCCACTGACGTAAAGACGTAGGATGTGATTTGAACTCACCGCTTCGATAACCTGATCCAAGACTCGTTTCTGATCCATATTCAGTTTACTCATCATTTCTGAAACGTCTACGGTTTCTACTATCTCAGCAGCGTCTTTGAATTCCTTCATCGCCCCTTCAGCCTCGATAGGTACGCAGCCGAGTGGTACAGTATCGCTATTTTGTGAATCATCATTGTCTCTCGCATTATCTGCGATTTGTTTTTCAATCATTTCCTTTGCATATTCCATAGCTTTTTGTAGTTCGGTTATGCGTTCGTGATATTTTAGTGCTTGTGCAAGTTTTGATTGCATTGACTGAAATGACTCGGCATAAGTATCGCACCCGTTTCGGAGTTCATCTACATCTCTCCATGGTTGAAAAAGTAGCAACAAGGCGTAAAAATAACGTTCGGGTTGAATATTGACGTTATTTTTGTAGTGATTTACAAGGCATGGATGCTTACGCTTCTTTAAGTACATCGATTTGCCTATCGGATAATATTCGATCTCCTGAGCTTTGGGTTCGTATTTCGTTGTGTCGTACCATTGTACGAAATCGCAGAGGTTAGTAGATTCCAATTCCTCTGGTCGTGCGGGATAATGCGTATCGACTAACGAATCGCAAAATATTTCAGTGGAATCAGCCTCCAAAGCTTCGATTTCCTTACGAGATTTTACTTTTCTATTTCTGATCACTTTCACGTCAATCCACCTGATGGTAGTTTCCGGATCTGTGCCATACAAAGCGATACCTAATAGAGTATCGGCGGCTTCAAGAGCTCCACATTCTCTATGATTTAACATGCGCGAAGCAAAATTCCATAAACGACTACACAGAGATTTCGTGGAATTTATGTCTTCGAAAGTTGTGTCTGAGTTGCTTTTTTCGGGCTTAGCAACGTATTTAGTGACATACCGATTCAGGAGTGTAGATTTTTCCCCAATGAACTGAATGTCCATATTCCCTTCCCAGGCCGTCAGAATCGCCGGGTTGTAGTCGTTAATATTGGCTTCCTTTTCGGAACGCGGCAGGTCGTATAATCTGCTTTTAGACTTGAGCGTTCGCCTACCAGCAATCGAAATGGCTACTTCTCGCATAACGAAATTATTCGTGATTGGTCGAGAAAACCCAAAACGACACACTTTTCCAGATTTCCCATTTTTGTTCGCTTTACTTCGCAAACAATAGGAATTATGGGTATGCCGTTGATGTGTATTAACACGACGATAGAGGTTTGGTGAAACATCTTTAGATGGTATTCTGCAAGTAGCATATTTAAGAATAAAGTTTGCTACCTCTTGATTGGAAGATGTTCCAAGAATCGGAGCATCTTTGATCCAGATCATTAAATGAAAATGCTGCATTCCTCTACCTTGGTATTCTCGCCTCCAAAAGAAATGCGTTACTTCCCCAATAGGATTATCTGGAGAACATATGAAATCGAGCATAGCCTTGAACTTATTGTCGATAAATCTGGATGCGGACACTGGATCAGAGGCCACCAAGTGACTAGGTGACATCTTTGCGGTGCAGGAGCCACCGACCTCGCGTAGATATTCTGTCATATCCGACCACAACCATTCGCTTGGACTTAATGTGAGGAACCATGTCGCTGGCCCGTAATTATATATCATGCATGATACGTCATTTCTTGGCCGACTCCAATATTGCTCTGTATTACGCAGTCTTGCAAATATAGCATTTAAATTTCCTTCCAACTCTTCTTTTGAGAGCTTACTCAAATAACTTGCTGCGGTAAATCGCTCTCTTGGATTGATGATATTTAATTTGTAATAAATACCACTGTTCAATTGTCTGTTGTTAGCATCGTTCAATAGATAGAAAAGGTATTGTTGATCGGTTCTGAATTGTGGATGCTTTGACATAAGTCTCGATTTAATAAATTCGGAATGAGTAGGACGTTTGGGTCTATCTTCGTGTTGTCCGTTACAACCGTAAGGATACAAGTGCGGAAAACATTGCAAATCTAGTGTTTTTTCACGGTTATCTAATGGCACGTCGTGAATTTTCAACATTTGATAGAGGTTGGTCGCCGTTTCATTTTCTTTTTTTTCGTACATCGGATATATAGTAAGCTGTTCGTACAGCGCATCCGATGCCGAAGCCTGAGTGAGTAATGCTGTACGCTCGTTAGCTTCTATTTTGTCGTGATTCTCGTTTCGTTCGACTAAAGGATCGTCTTCATGATCAGAAACTGTTTCTGTATCTTGATTGACTTGTATTTGGAATTCTACGTCTTTTATATGAGCCAGCAGGAGATCAGCTGATGCTGGCAGCTCGATCTTCGAATACTGGGGATTATTTGTTTTGAGCCAGACTAACGCTTCCCACACTTTATTCATATCAACCAGTTGTTCCCAAACCAATTTTGATTTTGTTGGTATACCACGAACCAGGATGTAGAATTCGTGGTCGAGATTAATTGGATCCGTTTGACGACAAACTTTTTTCAAAGTTTCATCAAGGGGCAGGGGCAAATGAAATGTTCTGCCCTTAACTTTTTGCACCGTCTCTCTGTGGGGTAAATTTTTTTTTGCAACGGTGCCCATTCTTTGGATAGTTTGGAATGCCTTAGCTCTTTGAATCAAAATTCTCTCATAATCATTTAAGCAGGATATAACTTCAGGTACCGCCTCTGTAGTGAGTTTATTCAATACGCACTTCGGTGGCATAATATCTTGACGCAGCTTTGACAGACAATAATTGCAAACATAATCGCAATCGATACCTTGGACTGCGACATGTCGCATCAAATCTGTCCATAGTAGACTAGTCATAGGCTTCCTGAATTTCTCTACGTTCGTGACCTCTCTTTAGAAACAAAGTTTTTCGCAGGATACACATACGAACCGTGGAGTATCCATAGATCGCTTTGTTAATGTTTTAAACGCGATCACGTACTTGGATTTTATACTTTCTTCGTTGAGATCTAATTCTGTTCTGACATTACTTGCGATCGTATGAGCTTTGTGTCGGGCCAGCTCTGAGATTTCTTTTAGTTTCCCTACGTCGCCGTCATTTAGGGCTCTGTCTATGGAAACGATTTTCTCAAAACAGTTCAATGATTTGCATATTAGTCGCTGTATGTACCGCACCGATGGGAAATGTGGTGCTAATACCTGAACGGGTAGGAAAATTGATTTGCAGTTGGAGTTATCCATGTAACACACTTGTGAATGACCTAGCTTACCGTCTGTATGTTTTACAGTACAATCCATTCGCATGATGAATTTATGAAAATTTTTCAACGTGCACGTCGATATAATTTGCAGAAAGCTAACATACTTATTCAGTTGATGAATATCTTTGGTTTTACACGTGTTATCGCAAAGCCAACTTTTTTTCAGGCCTTTTACTTTTCTCTTTGCATCAACCAATGGCAAAATGTTTACTGCTTGCCCCGTTTGATTGATTACAATTGGATCTGATAATTGAATATATTTGTATGCAGCTTCCGCAAAATAGGGTTCACCGGAAGCAATATGTTTTGATGAACCGCATAGAGCACCTATTTTATCCTCGATACTGTGATCGGGACATTGAGCAGCCTTTGTTGAAAAGATTTGCGCCTGCTTCTTAACGGTCTGTAATTTCTTTTTCAATATATTGACGTTACTTTCCCGTTCATGAAGACACCAGTTTATGATAGATTCCGCTTTCAATCTGTTCTCAGTTTTGCATTGTTCATCGCTCATTTTCGACGAAATCTTGACTACATATTTTTCTCTCGATTGCCTCACTGCTATGGTGTTTGACGCACGGAAGATTCAATATTTTGTGAGGATCCGGCCAGCAGCACTTATTTTTTGCCTCGCAATGTCAGTCCTCTTGGTTTTTATATAATAAAATTTATTGTACTGCAACTTCAGTTCACGACGGCGTAAATAATTTGCTCGCAGTCGCGTCCGTTCTCTTTCTACTCGGGCAGCATACCGCTTACGGAACTGTTCACGTGATTTTTCTAGATTCAACGAATAGAGTTTGCGATGTTGAGTTCGCTGATGATCAATGTCAATCAAATATCTATTATTTTTTGTAGCGCGATGTTTTTCATTATCCAAGAGATAAAGTTCTCGCCTTCGAGCCCGTTGCCTTTCCACATCCAAGAAGTAAAGTTCTCGCCTTCGAACCCGTTGCCTTTCCTTATTCAAGAGGTAAAGTTCTCGCATTCGAGCCCGCTGCCTTTTCACATCCAAGAGGTAAAGTTCTCGCTTTCGAGCTCGCTGCTTTTCATCATTCAAATGATAACATTTTCGATTTCGTTCTTGACGTTTTTCAACGTCTGACACATGCTCATGTGGGATGACTTGTTCATGACGATCATGAGAGAGATCATCCACAACCGACAACATGTTTCCAAATCTTTCATTTTCGTGTGGTTCTGCTACTGGCTTGTCTGCAGGTATTATATTTTTCTGAATTGATCGCCGTAACTTGTCATCATCATCATTAATATTATTATTATCTGACAGTGAAATAGTTTCGACCTGTGCTACCTCGCCTAACATGGTTCTCTTTTTATCAGGTTCCGAAGATTCTTCCCGGACATATTCGCTAGGTGCCTGACGTTTCTTAGAACTAGTATTTTTCGACGCCACATTCTTTTTCACGCTGACACGTGGAAAGTTTTCTATGATATTGCTTTCGAATATTCTTAACAAATGCGTTCGCATCAGAGGAATATGGTACCTTTCTTTCGATGGGTTACGACCATTAATTAGCGATATTGCAAACGCAATAGCAAAGACTCCACAGTCGGATCCGTTAGTTTGCTGTTGGACCAGAGGGAATTTGATACGTTTGCTTTGAAACTGATAGAAGGGAAACAGTTTTTTCAAGTATATCTCATGGTGCTCATGAAGAGTCTTCCTGTTTAACGAATCGTATATGTGGAGTGATTTACTGTCGAAATAACTGCATACCCAGTGCCCGTCTGATCCTGTATTACCGCTGTGCAATATTTGCACATGCTTTTCGTTCGATGAAACCGGCTTAATTGTGTCCGGCATTTGAACTCGCCACGTTTCTTGGGGTAAATATGACGAACATTTTTTGACAATATGACTAAAATGATCCATGTGCAGGTCAGTCAACCACCCACCTGATGTTATTATGTCTTTAGATGTAGTATCCAAATGCGGTGTAGGGCGAAACGTGCGCTTTCCATTTTCAAGAGATATCTTCTCTCTGTTTTTATGAACAGAAGAAATTTGTGTTGTGAGACAAGTCTCATCATTGACTACCTGATTGTCATCACGATTAAAAACGGGAAGAACAGTTACCGATACAGATTCAGTCCGTTTGTTGACTTCTTTTGCTGATTGTTTGGGAACTTCAGCACGTCCTTTTTTTGCGCTGTTTTGCGAATTTTTACCCAGGTTTTTATTTCGCTTAACCTCATTTGTTATGCATGCTTTTTTTGCGCCGTTTTGCGAGTTTTTCCCCAGGTTTTTATTTTGCCTAACCTCATTTGTCATGCGATTGATTTCACGTGAAATTTGAGGCTTGGGAGAAGAAATGACCTTGACTGCAGAAGCGCTGTTTACTTTGTCCACGGATGGAAACTGTTGGATTGCATTGTTTTTGAATACCTTTAACAAATGTGCCCGCATAAGGTTTGCATGATACGTTACCTCATCAGGTTTTTTCCCATACATAAGAGAAGTAGCAAAAGCAATCGCAAATACTCCACAATCAGACCCATTGGGCTGTCGCTGAACTGTAGGGAATTGCACAGGATTCTGGTGGAAGTTATAGAAGGGAAACAACGCTCTTAAATATGTTTCATGGTCCTTGTGGAGCACCTTTGAATTCATAGAATCATATATGAATATCGATTTTGTATCGTAGTAACTACAAACCCAGTGTTGCGCTCCGTGTGTGCCACTGTGCAAAATTTGCACATGTTTGACGGTGGGCGACACAGGTTCTATCGTGTCTGGCATCTGAACCCGCCACGTCTCCTGAGGTGCATATTCTGAAAAAATTTTCAGAAGCAATGAGAAATGATCTATATGATCATCTTCAAGCCATTCGCCAGATTCGATGACATTCATTAATATGTCATTAACAACTGGTATTTGCAAACTGATCATGTTTGCGAGTTGGCTAATTGTTTGATTTAGTTTAAAGTCCTCTATCTCTTTGCGCGTAAAGCAGCAATGTGTTGCGCGTAGAGCAGCAATATGTTGTTTGCAGAGCAACAACTAATCTGATTGCGTAAAGCAGCAGATTGTGGCGCTGAAAGCAGCCTTTCTCGAAATCGTGAGATTTCTAGAGATTGAAATCGTGAGATTTCTGGAGATAGAGGACGTCCTAACCTAACTAACCTATCTATCCTGACACCCCTAATTACTAATCAACACCCACGCAACCTAGCCTACCTAATCCCTCACTAATGCAGATGCACTCGTCACAATTTATAACTTGTGGGTTATACTACGAAGACTCTAACTCTGAAAATGAACGAAACTTTATTAAAACAACGTAATCTAAAAGTGCACTCTACAACCTCAGCTACGGAATTGGATCTGTCATCGTAAGCGAGCCATAGTATCAAGAGACTCGGTAGAGTCTCGCGCCAAGTACATTAAAAGAGCACCGGACGGCAACCGAGTATCTATACAGTTAAGAGATAGGAAAAGCGCTGTACGGCCGACTGTTTTATTCAGTATCCCCTTAATCATTAGCTTTTCGGGAAATTTGGATGCACTTTCGCAATATAAATCGCAGTGTCGGGTTTATTTGAGCCTAATTTTAATAACATTGATGTTCGGAGAGATGTGATCTCATGATAGTTATCGACGCTCGAGCCCGTTCTACGATCAGAATTTTCAACGTCATCGTCGTCTCCGGATCACTTTTCTCCTTAGCTCTATTGCTATGAAATGTAGTGCAGTATATAACGCAAACTCGATTTTCGCTGAGGTTCAAACTGCAGACACATGGGCGTGACCATCGCTTTCGTCGTCTCGTTATTTTCTAGGGACTCTTTCGGGACTCTAGTCGTCTCTACTGTACCACTAGAGTCCTGTCGTCATTCCGCATGTCTTTACGATCACCTCCTTGCAATCACAATCACCGGCCAAACTCGATGAAGGCATACGATAAATGTTTATTATGGAAACGGTGTTAAGGATTTTGAATAATATAAAATAGATAGTTTTCGGTCAACTTGTAACAGTACGAAGCGTTTGCCCACCTTAATATGATTGACATCACCGAATTCAAATTTCTGAATCCGTTTGCTAAAATGTTATGAACTAGACTCGATAGCTCCGCAGTGACAGCCACATGAGGTTATGCTATAAATGAAGTTTCTAGCTACTATTATAACAACGATGTAGCAATTATCGCTGTATGGTTTATATAACGAACATACGTATGTATGCGGATGAAAAGTATCAAAGCGTCAGAAGATTCGATATTATTAACAATAAGTTAATTGTTGGTTTGACGTAACTGTGATTGAGGAAATCTGATAAACGTAATCCATGTTAGTGGTTCGAAGAAATCAATTGTTTTATTTAGTGCAGTGTGCAGATTAAAAAATAATACAGGAGCGATGTTCAAGTTATTGACAATTTCTGATCGAATGGATCGTGGATTGTGCAACATGGAGTTTGGTCAAAGAAATTTGAACAAAGTGAAATGCAATCTTGCTGAGAAAATCCATTATTACTTTGTACAGTGCAGACCAAAAAATATCGGGTTAAACGTTTTAATTAATAATAATCATTTGATCAGCAGGCAAAACAGTTCAGTCCTTTGAAGTTGG
Source organism: Athalia circularis (assembly GCA_963978495.1). Lineage (NCBI taxonomy): Eukaryota > Metazoa > Arthropoda > Insecta > Hymenoptera > Athaliidae > Athalia > Athalia circularis. The sequence continues at coordinate 6,626,752 of OZ021697.1, read as the reverse complement.
AATTTTACATCTGTAAGCAGCCCGCTCTAGTGGTGGTGTATGTACAGTTGTTCCTACAAAAGTCACTCATTACAGCTATGTTGTGGAAAAGAAATTATAACAAAAATTAAAATCATTCGTTGGTATCTGGTATGAGATAGGCATTGAGAGTGAGACTAGCTGTGATTCCAGTGACAACAGGTGCATTCCATTTTAACGATGACACTGTTTAAGCATCAGATTTGGTTGATTGGGTAGATGATGTGGCTTTGTATCTTGATGTCAACTTTAGGAGTCTCTGTCAGTGAGTTCTTGTAAACATAGCTATAGCCATGTGTCTCAACTAACTTATGCATATTTCAATAAAGTTGTCATTCAGATCAATATGTGAGTGAGATCTTCGGTTCAACTACACCCATCAGTGGTATCTGTTATCGAGCAAGAAAGAATATCGACCGGCAGAAATACTACAACTACTAGCCAACTATATCACCATTAACTAAAAAAGTACCAGAACATTGACCTTTATCAGGTGGTTTTGCAATAAATGTATTCAAGGATAAAAGTTACTATTATTTTGTAATAAATAAAGATGAATTATATTGAGTCATCACGTGTTTCGATATATTTCATAAGATTTTCTGCGATGCATTCGAATAATGAGAAATAAAAAACTTTCTTTCAAAAAGTAGTGAAATCCCGACAAAGCACCTCAGGTGCAAAAAACCTCGCCAAGTACATTAATTTTTCAAAATCAATCGCCACCAAAAAGTTGTTCCCCAAGAATAACCCCAAAATTAAATTCTAAAAAAAATAGATCCAAATCAATCATTGTGCCAAGTATATGTAACTGCACCATGCATAGGAGTACTAGAGAAGACTGGGATAAACATACAACAAACCAACTTACCAATTGGAAGAATATAAAGTTGGGGAAAAAAATCAATGAAAAAAAAAAAAAAATTAAATTAAATGAAAAAAAATGAATAAAAAAAAAAATTGGAGGTAGTGGGACTTGGCGGGCTTTTTGGAAAAAAATCCGGAATTCTTGTAAAGCAAAATGACATTAGCCCGCCAAGGACCACGTACTCCAATTTTTTTTTTTATTCATTTTTTTTAATTTAATTTAATTTTTTTTTTTTCATTGATTTTTTTCCCCAACTTTATATTCTTCCAATTGGTAAGTTGGTTTGTTGTATGTTTATCCCAGTCTTCTCTAGTACTCCTATGCATGGTGCAGTTACATATACTTGGCACAACGATGGCAATATTCATTTTTTTTAATTTAATTTAATTTCTTTTTTTTCATTGATTTTTTTCCCCAACTTTATATTCTTCCAATTGGTAAGTTGGTTTGTTGTATGTTTATCCCAGTCTTCTCTAGTACTCCTATGCATGGTGCAGTTACATATACTTGGCACAATGATTGATTTGGATCTATTTTTTTTAGAATTTAATTTTGGGGTTATTCTTGGGGAACAACTTTTTGGTGGCGATTGATTTTGAAAAATTAATGTACTTGGCGAGGTTTTTTGCACCTGAGGTATTGAATTCCGATAGAGCGGGATCTAATATCTAACTATACCTGCAATGAACTACTTGCCATTGGTCGGGGACTAGGGAATTTACGCCAAGTGCACAGTGCTGATTTCAAACAATATCGTATGGTACAACCGCGATTCGCTGTGTTTCTCAACGCTGTCATCTACATTGAACGCTTTCAGAAAATTAAAAAAATTCCGTAAGTAGTGCGAACAATGGAATTAGGATTGTTATCAAACCCTCTGTCGAAAAGCTGTTTAAAAATAGTCGTTTCTTTGACAGCATTGTCTTCTACTGTTCTTGGTTGTTGGGCTCTGTTCCATTCATAGAGCTTATACAAAGTTCTTTCTCTTCACTGTTTGTTTAGGGTAAGCTAAATTTGTTTTATAATTATTACTATAATTATGATTATCAATTTTTTTTATTCTTGTTATTATTATTATTATTATTATTATAGAGCTTGATCTCGAATCAACGGTTAACGGATCTCGCATTAGATTTGCTATTCCCAAATGAGCTGGAAAATCAGACAGTGAAATGACATTACGACGTAGGCTGTGCAGCCGTTTCTATCTACGGTGGCTTCCAACACAACATTGAAAGCAGAGATTGTAAGATACGCAAACATTCAATGACAGTCATACGTTTTTGATAAAAAAAAAAAGAGGAAAACTATGAAACTGATGATGGGAATGTGTGGACCCTTGTGAGCATCGTCATTCGTTCTTGAAGACTCTTCCTTAGCTGCCATTGCTGTTAGTCATTGCTGGACTTGAAGCAACTCAAATCAATTGTCGCTAGACTTTGAGTTTGCCCTGCGGTGGTAGAATGAGCATGAGGTAATGATATATCGATGTAAACTATGTAGCCAACTCTATCCTGGTAGGTTTTGTTTTTTTGCTGAATTCGCTACAGTTTCGAATTAATTGTCCACACAAACTTCTCCACTTAATCAGCAAAAACATCGAGACACTTGTATTGGAATTCTCTGCAGGCACTGCAGCTGATTCAATCAACCAAAGCATCGAAGGTGAATCAGTAAATAGGATCATTTTTTATGTATGAATAAATTATGATGACAAGTTGTAATGGGAAGTAAACGTTTCCTTATGAAGTAGTATCATTGAGAAAGAGATACGAACAACACGTGAGACAGAGTAACCTACCAGATGAGCCAATCAGAATCCTCTCAGATAAATCAACTCGGATGCTATCTTACATACCAATTGGTGCCTCTTGCAATGGAGCCATACAAGGATTCAGTAATGGAAAGATATTATACTCATGAAACTGAAACTAACATTGATGGTGTCTTTTATTTCGAATACCGATCTATTATCATACATGGCGATCACCGTTATATCACATAGATCAATTATCATGGTACTTATTATGCATACTAATAAATTTGGTGCAAAGTAATCCACTTATATATCTCACTTATATATATCGTTGGCATTAGCTGATGATAGATGTTGTACTTGTTGGTAACATAGATTACGTAAACAAACGCTGAGACAACTAATTTTCACACAAATTTCACACTTCATTTAATTCTCTTCACCGTAACGTGAATCGATGCATCATTTCCAGCGTAACGCATCGGCGTATGTGCTAATGTAACGCATTGGCATCTGCAAAAGGTGCTTGCATGACTGCAATCTGAGATACCTAGGTAACAACAAGACAGCAAGTAGCCATCGGTGATAATTCGATGATTTTAAGAATCTTCCACCATTTGATTCAGCCATAGCTTAGATCAGCGCGTACATGTGTAGAGGAGTTCGTGTTTTATGGAATGCCTGGAAAAAAACTGTCTTCTCTCAGCTAACATGGAAGGAAGCTCCGAATTTTTCAGCGTCAGTTTGTTTGGGGAAGCAGAAACTCTTGGTTTGCGGTATCGGAACAGGAACCGATTCTTCCTTCGATATCGGCATGCTGGTAGAAGAGCGGATGGTGTTAGTCATTACGAATCGGCACTGTGGGTTTCCTTTAAGGGGTTATATACAGTTGGAAATTTCAGAAAATCGATTTTTTTTTTATGGCATTTTCAGAATGTACATACATTTGAGTACATTCTCTGAAAATTTCAAATCAATCCAGCAAGTGATGTCGGAGTTACATGCTATTTTATGATTATTTTTATCCATGTGTTCACCACTTTTGAAACTTTGAACGCGTTTATCTCGAAACGATGTTTTCAAAGTCGGTGACCACGATTTCTCAAAAATGGCTCAACCGATCGGTCTGCAATTTTAACACAACTTTCTCAGATATACTCTACTGGGATTGGACGTAGGAATAAGATTTCCGAAAATTATTTCTATTTTTTTTTAACTATTGAACGACCAAAATTTGGTTAAAAATTGAAATTTCGTCTTTGAGGAGTCGCCATTTCATGAAAATTGCAAATTCCAACTATTCCTATGTCCAATCCCAGCATTCATCTATCCACTAAACAAATCTCTTTGGTTTTTTGATTTCGGCTAGTTCAAACGGGAGATTTCATGGTCACCGCAAGACGCCTTTTTTTAGAGGACCTACAAGAGATCAACTACAGGAGCTATCTGGAGCAATATTTTGTTGAATAAAAAATAGCGATAGAGAGTTGAAAGATGACACTCCATTTACTTCCTTATGCTTTTCCTCGTCAAATAAAATCCCTATCCGGAAAAAATTCGTAAAAAAACGAGTTTTTTTGGCCTTCCAACTGTATATAACCCCTTAAGTGACATGGAAGGAAGGTCCAAATTTTTGAGCCTCAATTTGCTTGAAGGTAGTCTCTGGAAAGGGGTTCTTGTAGCAATGGAACAGGTTCTGATGAATCCTTCAATATCAATATGTTTCTAGGAAAAAGGAAGGTGTTAGTTATGATATAGTCGATGAGGAAAAAAGGTAGAGATTCGATTGACTTACAAACAATTGCTGGATAGGTGACCCAAGAGCTGCTGCTTTCTTTAACATTGATATGCGGGTAGGAAAAGGTCGAATAGTAGTTGTGATGAATCGACGTGGTAAGTACCAATGGAAGGCAAAGGTCATAGTTGGCTTACCGACAACTCCCGGGTGCGTGGCCAGGATTTGATGTGAATGCAGGTGACGGCAAATCATATCGGATGTAGACTTCCTTCAATTTGTAAAGTCTTCCGCCGTTTCGGTCTTTTGGAACTTTTGTCAGCGAGTAGGATTGTAGAGGAGGTTTTCGTTCGTCATGTCCCAGGAGAAGAACTGACTTCTTTCATGAATTTAAATAGGAAGAGCCGAAAAATTTGTTGACTTCAGTACACCTGTGGGAGTAGGATCCTTTGGTTCGTCGTATTGGGACAGAAACTGCTGCATTCTTCGGTATCGATATGCTTGTGGGGGGAAAGGAAGATATTAATTGTGTTGATACAGTACAGCAGATACGATGTAGACGCATTGATTCTGATTGACTTACAAACAACTCCGGGGGAGATAGGTTGGATCTTGTCGACTGCAACTTATAACAACGAGAAGCATCAGTGGAAGACCTCCATGTTGGCGAGTCTTTCTCCCTTTGATTCCGTTACAGGTTGTATAGCCGAGTAGGATTGGAAAGGAACTCTCAATTTTGAAAATCCAGGTGGTTGTGTTGGATCGTTCGGCGTTGGTTTGCCTGTGGGAATAGGAACCCTCGATTTGTGTTGTTGGAACAGAAACCGCTGTATTTTTCGATATCGGTATGTTTGTGGGACAGAGGAAGATATTGGTTGTTCTGATCCAATACAGTGGGTAGTTGGGAATGCAAAGTTTATGATTGACTCACACCCATGCTGTTTGTTGCTCACGTGATTGCTTTGCAGATTCGACGAACTCGAACACCCTGCCTACGATCATTCAGTACATCTATGTTGTGATATATTGAAGACTTCTTTACGCAATCACTGCCGGTAACGATTACCGATTATTCGACGAGCTTTTTTCTCGTAACCTCACAAACGGCCAACGCTGGCGAGTCAACTCCCGACGTTTTAATGATTGATAGGGTATAAAAACGTGTACGTTGTTCAGAGTTTTATCTACGATTATTTATGTTCATTCACGAAATTGAGAGGGCGGTAACAGGGGAGAGTGACGTACAACCCACATTCCAGCAATTATGAGTCTACCACTTTTACGTTGCGGCCACCATGATACACCTGCTCGTAGACGACGAAAACATGTAAAGTGAGTGTCAGCGAGCGTGGCGAATGGAGGCGCCCAATGCGGCCCAATGAAACAGAATCGCTGTGCGGTGGCGGACTCCGTAAAGAAATGAGACGTGTACCCGCTGAACGTGTACCGTAGCAGACCGTAGTGTACCGGCTACGGTGACGCCACCTGCTAGGCGTGCGGGAATTATAACCTTTTTCCCACTCGAGAGAAATAAGGCGAATATGACCACACCGCGGCTTACCTTCTACACAATTTATATTGGAATGGTTTTGGTTTCCAGATAGCATATAGCTGGCGTACGACGATGACGACGACAACGGCGGTGCTTAATCGTGAAACGAGCCCACCAGTGATCAGAGATTATCATATCTGAGCTCTCCGACCACCGATGTTATTAAAATTAGGCTTGATTGAAAGCTCGTCCCCGATTTATATAATGAAAGTGATTCCACATTTGCTGTAATATTATAAATATGGGAGCTATTTGATGAAACGCGAGCCCAACTACGCTTTTCGGCTCTCCTAGCGGTATAGATACTCGGTAGTCCGCCCGTTCTTTTTAATGTACTTGGCGCGAGACTCTACCGAGTCTCTTGATGATTTGGAAATAATTATAACTCCTAAGAGTTTAATATTGAAGGCTACTCCTAAGAGTGCAGTGACTCGTTTGAGTTCTGAACTCCGACTGAATAATTTCGATTGCTGCTCTTGCTTCTAGTGCAGTATATCAACAATCAAGGTATGGATTAGCGGGGTGAGGAGAATCCGTACTACATGACCGCGCTCCGCCGAAATATTGTTTACTGTTAGATAATGAAGCGGCGTGGTCGCTCCGGCAATGTTTATCCTTCGCATTCCTGGAGCGTAGTCCACGCTTTACTGATAGATAGTATTCAAATAATATGGTTCAAAAGTTCTCTCCAAAGTTCTTGCTTAAATAATTACACGTTTATACTAGAAAATAATTGTTCGCTCAATTCACTATGCTACAAGATAACACTTAATTGAAATGCGGTAGTCTGATAGTTCACATGGAGTGCGCGTAACTAACACTTATTATTTCTGACTTGCAGGTGAGGGGCCTTGATGCTCCTGTTCGGGTGGTTTCACGGCGTCGCACCTGGTGTTGAGTCATGGGTGTTGGGCACGCCACCACCTTGGGTCGCTATCTGGGCCAGTCCCGGACTTGTCCTCGTACGGGACGGTTGTTTGCTGCTGTCGTCGCGAATAAGTGTTATTCAGGCGACAGTATTCTACAACTTATTTGTGTATATATATTTGACCTCTAACAATAAAATGAAGAGGATATATTTGTAATATGAGGTTATGTTTTATAATTGTTAAAGATAAAAATGAGGAGAGTATATTTATATGTAGAAGTGGTATTCATACGCAAACGTGAAATCAAAAATGAATATAGTGAAAGTGAAAAAAATGTCTGGCCTGAGATGGGGATGTTACAGGCCGTTTCATTGCGTGACGCGCGCAAGCCAGACCACCCGTTTTCGACCATATTTTCACCCCTCTGGGAAAATTATAAATTATGGTCTTATAGCTTCGGGAGTCGGAACTTCTTGAGAAAATTTCTTCCTCTTTTCGAATCTTTTTTTGAATTTCGAAAATCTCAATTAGTTCTTGAGATATTTGCGAAAAACCGAACCCCCGTTTTTGCACTTTCTGCCTAGACTGGGATTCAATACCAACCTAAATCTTATCGCGTTCTGTCTAACTACGTCAGTTATGTCCACGCCAAGTGTACATATATGAGTTTAAAACAAATAATGATACGCCACCAAATCACGGTATGATTAAATAATAAACTTAACATGAACAGACAGCAAGTGACATAATATGAGTAAATAAACCTAGAGAATATATGTATATAAATCAAATAATCGCCACGCAACTGGTGTAAAAGATGGTGTATAAAGACATTGACTGCTATAGAAAATTGTATATAATAAAATAAAATCGACAATACGGGTGAAATAAATCGTGTATGAATAAGTTCATGAAATAAATGCAAACCGAATGAAGGTGATCGTGCAATAAAATCCTAAAATGTGCTCAATCTCCATGTGATCGTAGCAATGTTTAATAAAATATCCATATATATATATATATATATATATATGTATAAATCTATCGAGTGACTTATCTTGTAATTACACGTGTGATCGCCACGACGGACCAGGGAGAAGAGAGTAATACCACTCTCGTTACCTGTCTCATTGTTTCTCCCCCCCCAATACTTATTTTCCCTCTCCTCTTTGACCAATATTGACACGTTACAACACATATGGTACTTGAAGCGAGACTTGAATTGCACGTAAAGATGCGAAAAACCTCGGCATTGGTTATCATTGCAGCGACTACCTAATTGATAGTTAGTACCGATGCATCGGGTAGATCTTTCTGCTGTCATCACATTACGAGGTTTGCGGTTGTCATCATCTTGGTTGGTTGTTTGTTGCAGGTTTGTGACTGGATCTACATCAGTAGGCTGTGTTTTGCGTAAAGGGACGTAAGCAATATTTTTGTGTTCGTGGTAGTTTGTTTTTGAGTTTTACGAAGGCTTTGCAATGTCGTCCCCTTTTGCCTGTAACAACATTAGATCGAAGATTATCGAGAGAACTAATAGTAAACAGAGACTGAAAATTCTCTTTTCATTCATGTTCCCCGTGTTGTACCACTTTAATTTCGGTCACCTCTACATTGTTGCAGGTACTTGTGTGATATACCTAATCATTATGCGTTTATGACTCGATTCTAAAAATTCTCTCATTCAATTAATGCTGCACGTATTATACCACTTTTGTACAGGTGCAAAAATTTGGCAATAATCGTCCCCATCCCAAGGAGCACATTTCTTTGAAAAAAATTCTTTTGTATCCGTTCTTCTTTCACGTAATTTCAAAACATCAAATCGGTGTGCGTTTTTTGATTATCAAAAGTTTTTTATAGGCAAACTTCTTTGTGCGCATTGAGAGTAAAATTCCAAGGTCGAATTGAGTGGGACGTTTCATAATAATAATATGCGTCACGATTTTGATGCATAAAGGACTGAAAAGGTACTTGATCAGAGAAAAAAAAAAGGGAACTACTCGTGTCGGGCTAGTTTACTTCTCTTTGTGCTATCATTCGTTATCAGAGATGTATGTAAGTACTGTAACGTGGCGTTTTACACCGCCCGTTACCACGGCCCCAAGTTAGGGAAATTTAGGGAAAAACCAGCCAGAAATGCCAAGAACTCACTGCAAAGGTCAATCGTTGAAGTTTTAAGAATTTTGAGTTAATTTAGTTTGCTTTGATGTTGTATTTATGTGACGACGAACGACGGGACGAGAGGATGCTGCCTTGCCGACCAGCTACGACGCTCCCGACGACCCGCTCGATGGTGAAACGCCTGGCGTCGCTTGCCATGCCCAAAAAGGACCCCGAAGATCTCTGGTTGCGGCTAGGAAACCGCTCAGGGATTCGCTCCGGACGACGACCGGTCAACTCCCGCTGCCACTTCACTACCGGCGTACAAGGACGCACGGGCTACGTGCGATTCTCCCGATAATCTTGTGGATGCTGTGGAGGCGGCGTACAGGGTAGCGTGGACTAAGAAGCGCTACCTCCCGCCCCACAACTTCCCAGCCTGGCGCTGGACCACTATTTTAAGAACTCCTGACGAACTGAGGTGGCTCCGGCAGGAAGGAGGACGATGAGGCGCCTCCCGAAGGCGATGGGCCCGGCAGAAGGGGGAAAATTAAGGTGAGCGAGGCAGGCAGGTTAGCCCAGCACCGATAACAGGTTTCCCCGAGGAGGAAGGTGACTGTTGCGGTAATGCCAGCCCTTCCTCCTGGACTCCCGAGGGAACGCGATGCTCCCGGGATGGCCCTGACACTCGGCGCTCTCAGAGGGACAACATCGAGAGCGAAGAACAGCGAGGAGGAAATGGGGAGGCGACGCCACGGAAAAGTAGCCAGAAGAGCAGCATTGGTATTGGATTTGGGGCGATTACATAGTCGCCGACGCAATTAGGTCACGAGGTGCCAGGCCGTGACACCGGATAGGCGACCTAATTATGGAAGGGGCCCAACCAACCAGGATCGGCAAGGCCGGAACGTCAAAGAAGAAGAACCTCGTCTCGTCCTACTCTGCGCCGTATCGTCAACGTGGCTATCACGTTTTAGTTTTCTCCCGTTTAGTTTTAGTTTTGAAATTTGGCTATCGTTTAATGAAATTTATTAAGTAGTGCTCTTGTCGAGCCTTGAGTTTTTGGAAATTATTGTAAATTAAGTTTTGTGCCAACCTCCCGAGACAAAGGTAATGTCTTCATTTATTTTGTAACGGCCACGAAGTTACCACGCCATTATTAGTTTAGGTTTTGTAGATTTTGAGCTACCGGACTGGTGAATCCTCCGGGTAGCTCCTTGGGTTTTGTTTTGTAGTTTGTGGATTTTGTATTGATTAATTTGGTTAATTTGAGGGCAGTGGTGACTCCGTAGCGGATCGACAGTTATATTTTGAGTTATTTTGTTGAATTTTGGTCTCCCGTTAATTGGAGAATGTTTAGTGTGAATTAGAAGTATTTGATGAAAAGTATCGACCATTTGGAGTGATTTAATAGAATAATAAGATTTCACGTGTAAATATTGCTTTGTATTGGAATTAGTATAATTGGATGGCATTTCTTGGATGGTGTTATGCTAAAATTTGTATAATCGCTTTATAGTTTTCTCCCGCTTTGGTGTGCCGCTTATCGGCCAGCTTATTGTTTTGTAATTTTGGCGCTTAGGGTTTAGTAGCATTTTTGGGAATAACGAACCTCTTATTACGAGGAACTAAGTAAGTCTGGTTAAATTAATAATAGTTGACGTGTCAGCGCAGGGTAGCCGCGGAAAGCAATCCACGTAAAATCGTTGCACCTCGCCGATAGCGGCGGGGCCTTCTTTCTCCCGTACTATCGTTTAAACATCACTCCCGTTATTTATCTGGAGCCAGAGCTCCCGTCAAACTCTTGTGGCTTTGCTGTATAGCGCCTCTGGATTGCTTCTCCCGCGTATAGAATTAATTCATATTAAGGACTTTTGTTCCCCGAAAGGTCTAAGTTAAGAAATGATGTACGACCTCCCGACCTCTACGTTGTAACTCCCGCATTGAGTTGGTTTTATTACTCCCCTTTTTTGAATACACGGGCTGCCGCCTATTGAAGGAATTCGCTATTTTATGTTACTCTGCTTTATTTTGTGTCGTCCTTAATTGTTGTTGCTTAATCCACGCCACTCTACCAGTTTGCGGATGTGCCTGAGCCTAGCCAGCCAAGCCGTTGGATCCTGTTATTCTTTGCTGAGTTTTTGTAGATTTTGAGATTTTGGGGAATTTTTAGAGAAAAATGACGTAAACGTCTGGCGCCCAACTCCCGCACATTTTAGATTCTGTTGAGTTCGTTTGGTTTTGATTTTGAAGTTGAGTATTGGGGAATTTTGGCGGTCGTGAGTTTTGTTGAGTTTTGGGGAATTTTAAGAGAACAGGATCGCGACGAAGTGTCGTAGACGAATTCCCGGGTAAAACCCGCCTGGGGTAAAATTCGCGTCACAGTACATCAAGAGACTCGGTAGAGTCTCGCGCCAAGTACATTCGAAAGAACGGGCGGACTACCGAGTATCTTTACTGCGAGGGGAGCGAGAAAGCGCTGTACGACCAACTGTATAGAAGATAAATGAAACTAGTCACATATATTTTATGAAATAAAAAAATCCGCAAGATTAAATGTGGTTGCTGTTCGTTCATCTGATTTTGCTTTCTTATAGTGACATGATGAATAATTTAATAATTCGTCGTCAAATATTATTTTGCTATGTAATTGTGACTTCATTATTGAAATAATTATTTGAATATATTAGATGAATAAAGCTAGTAATATATATTCTCGAATTTTCTCATTTACCTACGCATGCAAAATCTGATGAGAGATTATAAAATGAAAAAAAAAATATAAAAAAAAAAAAAAGTATGGGGACGCCAACCGTGAACTAATAGAGTGCCAGCCGGTCGTCTAACCGTATGAACTACGACCGCTCTTGGCACACGCGTCAACGCTCAACGTACTCTCTGCGCAAGCCGAACTCCGTCCGAAATTCCGAAATTTTCAAATCGCGATATCTCAGAAACTAAGGCCCATTGGAACAAAAATCAAAAACGACGTCAATTCGGAGGTCTTCGACTTTCATCACGCGAAAGGAGAACCCAAATCACGACATCCAGGCTCTGCCTTCTCCTTGTCAGTTACACGAGACTGGCACCTGACCGCCGCGTACAGGTGAAACGTTGGTCTATTTTTTTCGGCTCCTCAGGATTTACCCATGACTGGATGTAGCAAAGTATTAGTTTGAATTTCCAGTGCGCGGGGCTGAGGCCAAACGGATTCGAAGAGCTTCCAAAGTACGTCGAGTCACCGATTTTGACCAAATTTACAATATATGTAGACGTTGACTGAAGAAATGGAAGACAGCCAGCCCTGGGAAAAATATTTTTCATGGTAAGTGGGCTTGAGTGGGCTTGGGGGCATAGGAATTTCCTGCACTTGCCGACCGAATTCCACGTGGTCGTACCGACATTAGCACTTGTTCGAGCACTCGTGTTGTCAGTCAAGGTCGGTAATCGTAGTCGACTTCGTTACCTGTTGAATGATGGAGAGCTGCTCAGCCGAGCAGTTGCTGTTTCATCGAGGAGGAAATAACAACTATTCGCAACACAAAAATTTACCTTCGTGAAGTTAGCCCGTGAACTCGAAATTTCCGAATAAAAAAAAATTCAGCCCACCACCCATCACCCGAGGTCTTTTCAGATCGGTCGAGGTGATTGTTTTTCGGAAAATATGGCGGAGAATTCTGATTTGAGGGGAGAGCAATGAGGAAAAATTGAGGAGTAATGAAGAAGCAATTGTTTGGCGGTTCGCAAGTCCTGAAATTCGTGGGCGGTCAGCTGAAACATGAATCTGAAGTCAGCTGGCCTTCCAGCCCATCAATCTTGACTGACATGTTTTTGGTGATTACCGCACAAAACATTGCGTATCAATTGAAACTTGAAGTGGAGCAATTAAGAACAATGCTGGAGCGATTTTTTTACATCTCGAACATCGGCGAATCCCCGTTGGCGAAGACGTATCAATATGGAAATTGCTGTTTAATGGAATGAGTGAGGTTGAGGCAGGGATTAAACAATAATAATAAGTGATTTATTTTTAACTATAATATACATTGCATGCCGAGCATGTGTCTGCTCTCTCAGAGCGTACAGGGACGAGAGTACCGAGAGTTTCCTCTCGCGTAGCTTCTATCAGTCGCACGACTCTCACATACGTACTAGGGAGGGGAGTCGCGCGTGTGTGTGTCTAACACACTCTACTCTCTCTATTCTATTCTTCTCAGTCTATTTGGACTGTAGATACAATATAAATGTATACTCTATATTCTAACAATTGCGCTAAACTGCCCCTACTACCAAAAATAGTCATTTCGTGTTTTTTTTTCGCAAACCAAAAGAAAGCAATCAGCCAAAATAGCGGAGCAATTACGAGCAATTCGAGAGCAAATCACCCAAAAATTTCTTCGGTTGAATTATTTCGAATTAATGCGATCAATTTCGATCAATTCTTTTGATTCAAACCAGTCCATTTATTCAAATAATTCTTTTCGATTTGAAATAATTCATTCACTTGAATTGAATAATTTCAACTGAGATCCAGTATTAATTTGTTTTCCAATAATACTCGATAATTTCAATGCAGTATTTCATTGTTCTTTTGATTCAAATCAATTTCGTTCAGTAACACGTTGGTACTGTAGATATTAGACTGGTTGTTAGAAAAAAAATTTCAGGCGCCCTCTAAATAGCTTTCTTCTGATGAAAAAATCCGAAGAAGTAAAAAGAACACGTGCCGCACGACGATCTAATTTCATTTCACTAGTAAATTCATGTTATTTGGGAATTTCTTATTACAAACAGTATTTTTCGTGAAATAGAAACGATTCTGGAACTCAAATGATAAAAATGTATAAATTATAAATATATAGACAAAAGATACTCAAAAATTGAACAAAAATTAAGATAATCGAAAATTGAATAATTCAAAAAATAATCATAACTATATAAAATTTATTATTATTATAAATTAAAAAATGTATACAGTTTACAAATTTTCATCATTTGGATTCCAAAATCGTATATATTTCAGGACAAATAGTATTTGTGATAAAAAATCCCCCAAAAACCATGATTTGACCAGTAAAATGAACTTGGATCGTCGTGCTTTACGTTTTCTTTCTATTTGAAAAAGAAACCCTCGTATTTTTTCATTAGAAGGGAGCTTTGTAGGGGGTGTCTGAAAAAAATTATTTTTTACGATCAGTCTAGTGGACATGAATCAACATTTTCCGAAACCTTCATCGAATATGCAACCATCACCAGTTTAGAGCTGTTGTATGTATACCGTGTTACAATTCTTCACCCACGATCGTAACATATAGGCGAAGGCGGGGCAAAACGGGGTACTTAAGGAAAGCATGAGAAAAGAACAGAAAAAAATTTCGATCCGAAATGATGTTTGGAGTCCTTTGGATCATTCATACAAAAATTTTTACAACATTTTTCGGGTGCCCCATTTTGCCCCGCTACCCCATATTGCCCTGCCTTCCCCTACTATTGAAAATTTCTATTCGAAATATTATAAAATGAAAAATCGTGTATCAGAAATGAAAATTTTCAAGCTCAGAGCCGGAGTGGGGAGATTTTTCCTTCGCACTATTTTTAAGCTTTTCCAGAAATAAAAACGTTATGAAAATTAGAAGCGGCAGTTATTTTACTGCGGATGGTCGCTGAAAAATTTTCCTATAAGTCACACCGGAGTTTTGAACGTTTTTTAAGATTTTTCGCGAGTCATTTTTTTTCATTCCATTTTGATAATAAATTCATCGATAAACAATTAAAAAATCTCATTCTATTTCGCTGATAAAGTTAATATGATAAAATAACAACAAGATTATGCGAAAAATCCTAAATTTTTTTCAAAAATCCGGTGCGACATATGATAATGTTTCAGCAACCATCCATAGTAAAATAACCGGTAATTGTTTGAATGGGGTTCACCCTATTTTTAGCCTTAAATAATCAAAAAATTCACATTTTTTGTTTTTTTTTCTTCAAACTATTCAGTTTCATGGTGGATTGATGAAACAAAAGAGCGACCACGAAAAATGAATATTTCAATTAAACTTTGTCATTTTAAAGTACGGAAAGATAATCATTTTTAAGTTTAGTCATCATGCCGAATCCAGTGAAAATTTGCTACGAAATTTTTTTGTTGGCAGGCAGGGTTTTTTCTGAGTGTTTGAATAGTAATTTCAAGGCGGGGGAAACTCAAACCCAATCTAAAAGAAATTATCGAAAATTACAATTAGGTGGTCGTCGGGTAGCAAAGACTGATAGGTGTATATTGGGGCGTTTTATTTTTAGGCGATATTTTTTCCTTTTCCTGAACGAAAATCTGATACTTTATAGAAAAAGAGGAATATTTCCGTTGGAAAAAAATTCCAAGTGAATTAGTGGCTTCGTGCATCCGAAAATCCGATTTCTCGCTTGAATAACACAGAAATTTTGTTGTTTTCGTTTCCACTCGATTTTTCGGTATAACATTTTCTTTTGGCGAAAAAGGACTGTACAGTTTTTGTACGGCATCAAATTTGCCACAAAAAAGTTACAATAAGCTTAAGCTCCACGACCAATAGTTTTCGAGTTACAGAGTCCTGCAAAAGCTTCACAGTCATTTTCCGCCAAAAAAAATGTTATATCGAAAAATTGAGTGGAAACGAAAAAACAAAAATTCTGTGTTATTTCAACGGAAAATCGGATTTTTGGATGCACGAAGCCACTAATTCATTTGGAATTTTTTTCCAACGGGGATATTCCTCTTCTTTTATAAACTATAAGATTTTTGGTTCAGGGAAAAAAAAAGAAAATATCGCCTACTGTTTGGGAACTGGGCCTCTCGAGGAGAGCGCCACCTACAGGTTGTCGCTCGTCGCGAACTCGCCAAGCTCAGCTGCGACCGCTGAAGACTCACCTTATTGCCGGCTTTTCCGGCAGCCATTACTTGCTCATAGTTTGGCAAAGGAGACACGTGTTGCTTCGTGAAAAGGAAAATCAACTGATATCTTTGCTCTGTAACACCTCATCGTCTACTCATGTAATTAATACAATTACGCGGATCTCACGTGATCAATAATATCATATAGACAGCTCAAGTGTAATTTAAGTCCAGACTACTCACTTAAATCTAGTACGCTCAACCTCTCACCACCACGGTGAACCATTTGTGTTAATAAAACCTAAGTTATTGCAAGGTGTTCGGCGTTCTACTCATTTCATTCATTTCCTAAACATTTGGTCCTTCGAGCCGGATCGAACACCTGCAATCTCTTATTCGGGAACTTAGTGTAACACTAGTGTCGTGCGGTATATCTCTGACTCTCTCGCGCTCGTGTGTCGTGCGGTATATCTCTGACTCTCTCGCACTCGTGTGTCGTGCGGTATATCTCTGACTCTCTCGCGCTCGTGTGTCGGGCGGTTTATCTCTGACTCTCTTTCGCTCGTGTGTCGTGCGGTATATCTCTGACTCTCTCGCGCTCGTGTGTCGTGCGGTATATCTCTGACTCTCTCGCGCTCGTGTGTCGGGCGGTGTATCTCTGACTCTCTCGCGCTCGTGTGCGGTACGGCATATCTCAGACTCTTTCGCGCTCGTGCGCTGTGCGGTATAGCGCTGTCTCTCTCACACTCGTGGGGTACGGTGAATAGTGTCATCTCGCTCGCGCTCGTGCCATACTGACTCAAGCAGATTTCTCGCTTCTCTACGAACAGCTGTGACTCGCGCGTGTATTGCAGCCACTCGTGTTTGTGTGCAGTTCAGTGACGCTCAACTCAGGGAGTAGCCAAGTCACAAGTGACAGCTCACACAGCACGCCGCAATGCCTCTCATGCACGAGAACGCACCAGGCAAGGGTTCGACGGACGGCTCGCAACCGCCGACTCAGAATCCGTCAGCTAGCAACCTTGGTGTCCCCGAGCCACCTCAAGGCCCCAGCACTCGATCCAGCTCACCCACGATCCTCAGCGGCGAATTATTTCTCCGCGTCCACGCTCAGAACGAGATCATCGAGTCAATGGAAGAACTGCTCACTCAAGCCTCAGAGCCTGCCGACGACATGATGTTGACGGAGGTCACCATGATGCTCGATCAACTCGAAGAGCTGCATCAGGCATTCCGCTCAGAGCACTCATGGCTCGTCTCCCATTGGCCGCCTGCTCACCTAGACCACGCATACTTTGCTCGCAAGGTCAACAGCACGGAAACTAGGCTGATGCTAAGGATCAAGCGGCTGCTCGGTCGTCTCCAAGAGCAACTCACCGCGCCTGCTCAATCTGTCGACTCACCCGGAACTGGCTCCCGCCCACGCCCGCGTCTACCCGAATTGACGGTACCTACGTTCAGCGGGGATTGCCGGAAATGGCCGGAATTTAAGGCCATGTTTCTCTCAGTCATAGGGAATCGCTCAGACCTCACTGACCTGGAGAAGTTTCAGTACTTGAGGGGTGCCATGCTGGGTGACGCCTCGGAGCTCATTGCCAACCTCTCACCTCACGCTGCATCGTACAATGCAGCGTGGCTACTCCTCGACGCCAGATTCGAGAACAAAAGGCTCATCATTAAAACTCACCTCGATCGGCTACTCAATCTCAAACCGATGTCAAGGCGTCAGGCCAGCTCACTTACCAAGATGGTAAGCATCATCAACGAGACCACCCAATCGCTCAGAACACTCACGTCAGAAAGTAACAACGACTGTCTGATGGTGGCTCTCGTTAGTGGACTGCTCGACAGAGACACTCGTGAAAGGTGGGAGACCTCTCTTACATCCACTGACGAGTTTCCGACGCTCAGCCAACTCACCACGTTTCTCATGGCGCGTGCGCGCACTTTGGAAAACATAGAGGAAGCGCCAACGCCTGTTCAATCCAGCTCTGCAAAGGGAGCCATACCTAAGCGTGCTAACTCCCACCAGGCGTCCCAGCAGCCTCAGGGCCGCTCATCACCAGCACCCACGCAGACAACTCCGCGTCGATCACCATACCCGTGTGACTGCTGCGGTCAGGATCACTTCATCGTGATGTGCCCAAAGCTGCGAGACTACTCACTGGCGCAACGTGTGAAGTTGGTCAAGGAGCGTAGTTTGTGCTGCAACTGCTTAGGTAGGCACAATGCACGCAAGTGCAACAACTCTCGGCATTGCAAAACATGCAACGGCTCTCATCACACCATGTTACATGGCGCAGACCTCTCGAGCATCTTCAACACCATCACCGAGCGCACCCAGTCATCTCAAGATGCGCAAAAGGAGCCAACTTCAGACGCCAAATCATCTACGGCATGAAGTGCAGGATCGATCGTCAATAATCACGATCGCACTCCTGCGCGCTCACTCACGGATCTCAGCCACCTCACCCTGCTTGCAACAGCCGTCACCACAGCCTTCTCAACAACCTCATCACATCAGGTTCGAGTCCTCATCGACCCGGGCTCAGAAGTCTCATTTATCTCAGAAAAACTCGCCAGACAGCTCAGCCTTCAAAGAAGGCACTCAACACTGGACATCTATGGTGTTGGCGGAAAACGGACTTCACAAACCAAGGGTGTCGTCACGCTCACCCTTCACTCAAGGTACAGACCACTCTCAGTCCACATTTTAGCTCACGTTCTAAGGACAGTCACGACCATCCTGCCAACCAGCGCGATATCTCAAGAACTCGAATGGCCTCACCTCAAGAGGTTAAACCTGGCTGACCCGGAGTTCCTCACTCCGAGGGCCATAGATGTGATCATAGGAGCAGATTTCTACGGGCAGCTCATCAAGCCTAACATCATCAGACACTCACCTGAATCTCCTATCGCTCAATTGTCTATCTTTGGCTGGCTAGTCATCGGCCCGGTTCATGCACCGGTCACAATGGTCAGAACAGCACACCATGGCGTCTCACAGGCATCAAACTCATCATTGCAAGAGTTGCTGACAAGGTTCTGGGTTCAAGAAGAGCCTCCGAGCTCATCTGACTCACGACTCACCCCAGAAGAACAGGAGTGTGAACGCCACTTCAGCACGACTCATTCAAGGGATTCAACAGGCCGTTACATCGTCAGAATACCGCTCAAGATGTCCCCAGCAGCCTTAGGAGACTCACAACACACGGCACATCACTGCCTGCAACGAATTCTCAAACGTCTTGGCAGAGATGCTCGGTACTGCCAACTGTACACTCAGTTCATGCAGGAGTACGAAAGGGCTAAGCATATGATCAAGCTCGACGACAGCTCAGCAAGCAGAAGACCTCATTATTACCTGCCACATCATGGGGTGCTTAAGCCAGACAGCTCGACCACAAAACTCAGAGTGGTTTTCAACGGCTCAAGCGCCAGCTCCACCGGCTACTCTGTCAATGATCTCATGCACGCTGGTCCGAATCTGATGCTCAATATCTTCGATTTGCTCATCTGGATCCGCCGATGCAAGTTCTTGTTCGCCACAGACATCACAAAAATGTATCGGCAAATCAAGATACACCCAGATGATTGGGATCTTCAGCGGATACTGTGGGTAGACGAGCAGGAAAGGGAATCTCATTACCAGCTCACGACGGTCACGTACGGAACTAAGGCAGCTCCGTTCTTAGCTGTAAGGACGTTGCTTCAGCTTGCTGAGGACGAAGGCTCAAGGTACCCTCTCGCGGTGGAACCGATCACTCACGGTCGATACGTTGACGACATTTTCGGAGGGTCAGATACGGAAGAAGAGCTCAGTCAGACCGCGCATCAACTCATACAACTCTGCCATGCGGGCGGATTTCCGTTAGCCAAATGGCACTCTACGTCAAGGCAGTTATTAGACGAGGTTGCAGCGGAACTCGGGCAACACTCAGGCATCTCATTCGACGACTGTGACACCAAAATCCTCGGGATACGATGGTCGCCACAGCACGATGCATTTAACTTCTCGACCATCTCATCAACTCACTCATCTAGATTCTCGAAACGCCTCATCTTATCAGAAGTAGCACAACTCTTTGATCCATTAGGCTTCGCCGCACCGGTTGTAATCAGAGCCAAAATGTTTCTTCAGGCGCTCTGGTTGCAGAAACTCAACTGGGACGACCAACTCCCAGAACAACTCATAACGCAATGGCTCAGCATCAGACAAGATCTCACCAGTCTGGCCAGACTCTCCATCCCACGGTGGTTCAACACGCTCTCTGACTCCTCAGTTGAACTACATGGATTCTCTGATGCTTCGCAGTTTGCAATAGCAGCCGTTGTGTATCTCGTTGCCAACGCGCCGTCCACAGGCGCCAACGTGTCGCTCATCTGCTCAAGAACGAAGGTCTCTCCTCTCAAACGCCTAACCATCCCGCGGTTAGAACTCACAGCAGCGCTGCTACTTTCCACGCTAATACACCATGTTTCTGCTACTCTAAACATGGACATAACCAACATACATTTGTGGACGGACTCTCAAGTAACACTCACATGGATCAAGGCTCATCCCTCGAGGTGGAAGGATTATGTACGTAACCGCGTTGCAAAAATCCAAGAACTCACCGAGAGAGCTCATTGGAGGCACGTACCAGGCAACTCAAACCCAGCTGACTGTGCCTCGCGTGGTATAACCACAGATCAGCTCGAAGAACACTCTCTATGGTGGACGGGACCACCATGGATGACTCAACCAGAGGCCTTATGGCCCACTCAAGCCGACTCGGCTCCTGATGAAACATGTGCACAAGAAGCTCGTGCAACAGTCACACTGCACGCAGTGCGAGCTTCGCCGGAATATCATTGGGATCTCATCTACAAGTTTTCATCGCTCAACAAGCTGCTCAGAATCACCTCTCTGTGCAGTAATCTCATCAAGAAGCTCTCAAGAAAACGAAACTCACCAGCGGCTTCCATCTCATCAAAGGATATGGAGGACTCACGACTCTTCTGGATTAAGGCTACGCAGTCAGCCTACTTCCAAGAAGAACTCGCCCAACTCAATCGGCAGTCTCGACTGCCAAACTCACACCCACTCAGCCGACTCACAGCATTCATCGATAGGGATGGGGTGCTCAGAGTGGGTGGCCGTCTCAAAAAATCAGAACTCTCGTACGAGACAAAGCATCCAGCGATTCTCCCTCGTACCTCAAGACTCTCAGAACTTATCATCGCCCACGCTCACAACCAGACGATGCACGGGGGCACCCAGTCAACTCTGGCATTCATCAGACAGCTCTACTGGATCATCGGCGGTAGAGCCCCAGTCAAGTCCTACGTGCTCAGGTGTGTGGTGTGTGCTCGACAACGGGGGATCCGCGCTCAACAATTGATGGGCCAACTACCTCTTGCTCGAGTCACACCCTCACGCCCATTCTCGCACACGGGCATTGACTACGCCGGACCGCTCACGCTCAAGACCTGGAAGGGTAGAGGTTCAAAAACCTACAAGGGCTGGATCTGTGTCTTCGTTTGTCTCACAACCTCGGCAACTCACCTGGAAGTAGTCTCAGACTACACAACAGAAGGGTTCATCGCAACGTACAGACGCTTCACCTCAAGAAGAGGAATTCCCTCCGCACTCTACTCAGACTGCGGAACCAACTTCTTGGGCGCTGATGCTCAGCTCAAGCAATGCTTCGCTGAAAGTTCAGCAGGGCATCAACAAATCTCATCGCTACTCTCACAGGAGAAGACTCAGTGGCATTTCAATCCACCTGCTGCCCCCCACATGGGTGGGAAGTGGGAAGCAGTGGTAAAGTCTCTCAAGTTTCACCTTAAACGAACTGTTGGAGACACATTGCTCACCTACGAGGAAACTGCTACGCTCCTCACTCAAATAGAGGCAATCCTCAACTCAAGACCCCTCGAACCACTCAGCGATGACCCAGAAGACACTCAAGTGCTCACGCCAGGGCACTTTCTCATTGGAACTGCACTCAACGCAGTCCCCGAGCCTTCTCTTCTGGATGTCTCCACGAATCGACTGTCTCGCTGGCAGTTCATTCAACAAAGAGTGCAACAGTTCTGGCGCATGTGGTCAACTCAGTACTTGCAACGCTTGCAAGCCATTTCCAAGTGGCATCACCCTCATAACAACATCCAGGTAGGCTCTCTAGTTCTACTCACTGATGAGCGTTTGCCCCCAGGAAAGTGGCCTATGGCCAGAGTACTCAAGCTGTTGCCAGGACCCGAGGGACTCACAAGAGTGGTGTCGCTGAAGACAGCTACCACAACGCTCACCAGACCCATCGCCAAGCTCGCCTTATTACCGGTGACCCCTGAAGACCACTCATAACTCATCATCAACTTCGTTGCTGATGGCGGGCGGAAATGTTTGGGAACTGGGCCTCTCGAGGAGAGCGCCACCTACAGGTTGTCGCTCGTCGCGAACTCGCCAAGCTCAGCTGCGACCGCTGAAGACTCACCTTATTGCCGGCTTTTCCGGCAGCCATTACTTGCTCATAGTTTGGCAAAGGAGACACGTGTTGCTTCGTGAAAAGGAAAATCAACTGATATCTTTGCTCTGTAACACCTCATCGTCTACTCATGTAATTAATACAATTACGCGGATCTCACGTGATCAATAATATCATATAGACAGCTCAAGTGTAATTTAAGTCAAGACTACTCACTTAAATCTAGTACGCTCAACCTCTCACCACCACGGTGAACCATTTGTGTTAATAAAACCTAAGTTATTGCAAGGTGTTCGGCGTTCTACTCATTTCATTCATTTCCTAAACACCTACAGATAAAACTCGAAATTTCAATATTTTTTTTCATCAATCCGCCCTCGAAATGAAGAATCTGCTCCCCACCGCCCCACTGCGACAGACGACTCGTGGTCAACAGTCAATGCGTGCATGTACGGCAGTTGACGGCAGTCTTCGCGAGTCTCGCAAGGCGTTCACAGCGTCGTCGTGTCAGTGAAGGTAGCGTGTGCACGGATAATAGGCGACTGTAAGTACCATATCTTTGGATTATTGGGACATGACCTACTCAGTCACGCATTCGTCTTTAAAAAAAGTACATTGGCATAAAAAAAAAAAGACTGCGATATTGCGGCGATTTCTTTGCTACCCATAGGTCTACTATAATACGTAAGATTGACGGCACAATCTTTCCTTCCTATCGACTCGCGAAAAGAAATTTCATTAGATCAGGCCGATAAACAGAGAATCCGCTATGGCTAGGCGATTAAAACACAGCCTCACATGCGCGTATCCGGGGTGTCACGCACGCAGTAGAGATAATGTTCCGGGTTTTCGATTTTATCGTCTTCCATCGACGGATCCCGCGCGAACGCTCCAATGGCTGGTAAATAACGGGCTTCCCGACATGGCTGAAGCGCCCGCGGAACAGTTAAATCGTCTTTCGATTTGCAACCGACATTTTCCCTTCGAAGCGATTTTACCCTCGGGTCGCTTAAATCGCGATGCGTTGCCGATCGTATACAACGCGGAATTGAGAGACGAGCATGCCCCGCCAGCCCCAGCCGCTCAAAATGCGTGGCGATTGCAGAAACGACGTTTGCTGCAAAAAATTCGTAAACAAAACGACGAGATCGCGGTGCTTAAAGATCAAAATACCGTACTGAAGCGCGCCATACTTTCCGGGAGAAAATCAATCGCGCGATATAAGAAAAAAATCGAAAATGGCATACTGCCTGATACATCACTCGCAAAGGCCATTTACCGCAAAGTTCAGGGGTTTCTGTATGCGTTCATAACGATGCAGCTTTTCCACGAAACTTATACCCACTATAATGAGGAAGAGAAGCAAGTCACGATGACTATGCATTACACGTCGCCGAGCTTGTATCTGAAACTACGCGAGAATTACGGCTTCAATCTACTATCGCCTTCCGCATTAAAATTATGGTTCGGAAAAGTCGAGCTTTGGCCGGGTGTATGCCCAAAACTATTCGGGATTTTGAAAAGTAAGGTGTCGTGTATGGACAATAGCGAACGACAATGCGTTCTGATCTTCGACGAAATCAGACTAAAAAAAGGTAAAATATAACGAAAGGCGACAGAAGGTCGAAGACTTCGAAGATCTCGGTAGTCTTGGCTGTTCAACGGCCGTAGCGAACAGCGCGCTCGCTTTCATGGTGAGAGGGTTGGTTCATGATTGGAATAAACCAATCGGGTACTTCTTAGCGT
Source organism: Athalia circularis (assembly GCA_963978495.1). Lineage (NCBI taxonomy): Eukaryota > Metazoa > Arthropoda > Insecta > Hymenoptera > Athaliidae > Athalia > Athalia circularis. The sequence goes on along the minus strand of OZ021697.1, from coordinate 6,602,764 downwards.
CAGGAAATGTTCCGAACACAACCCCAGGACAGATATTGGAACAGATACTAACCGCCGTTAATGAGACAGGCTTGAAAGTGTGAGCGGTAATATGCGACCAAGGTACCAACAATCAGAGTGCCGTGTCTGCGAGGACCTCCGTAGACAAACCGTATTTCTTCCACAACGGCCAAAAAATCTACGCGATCTTCGATATTCCGCACATTTTCAAAAATATCCGCAACCAGCTCCTTCAGTATAACATCACGTACGACGATGGCAAGGTAGCATCATGGCAGGATGTGCGGGACTTGTGGGACCTGGAAAAAAATGAAGGAACTAGGGCCGCGCATAAGTTATCGGAAAGGCACGTAAATCCAACACCATTTCAAAGAATGACCTGTAGGTTCGCATTACAGGTATTCAGTAACCGGGTATCTGCCGCTTTGCAGACCGCTTCCGTCACTAACAGCGTAAAGAGTTATACCGCTATGTTCAACGCAGAATTTTTCTCACCGCTGAACCACTTATTCGATAATTTGAATAGTCAGATTCCTACTGACGCGAATCCAAATCGTTGCGCATTGTCTGACCAACAGCCTCATATTCAGGAAAATCTAAAATCGATCTTGGTTGAATCCGCTGGCTGGCGTACAATTACAAACAAGGGCGAAAAAGTTCCTCCGTGCTTTAACGGATTAAAGCAATCGATTCGTGCAATACTAATGTTGTTCGAAAATTTGAAATCCGAAGGACTCAAGTTCCTCCCGACGGCTAGAGTAAATCAAGATCCGATCGAAAATATGTTTTTGATGATTAGAACTCGCGGGGGATATAACGCGAATCCCACCCCTACAGAATTCCGGCTTAATTACCAGAAATTTATTGTTCTCAATTTACTGAAACCAGTAAGATCGGCGAATTGTATAGATGACGAAGACGAGGCGCTCCTGCAAAACAATATGGTAATCGTACCTGATGCAACTGGTATATATGCATCTGCCGCTCGAACCACGACGACGAGCATGACAAAGACGACGACGATTCTCTGGTGAACGTCGGAAGAATCGTGATCAATGTCGACACGTCACACACCACCGACAAATCACTTATGGCCGGTTCTGTAGAGTTCCTGGCAGATTATATTGCCGAAAAATCCATCGAAAATACAGGATGCCACCTATGCGTAGACGAGCTGCTAGAGTCAGAGCCGAAACTAGCCTGCGAAAGACAAATCTTGACGTACTTTCGGGCGTACGAAACAAAAGATAACCGAGAATTTGGACATTTGTGCGTTGCAACCACCAAATTTTCGTTCATATTTGCCCTGATGAACGAAGTATTTGATCAAGGGTACGCGAAAATTAGAGGTCAATACGATATGGAAAATAAACTCTTCCCTTACATTGAAGCTGCCGTTAACCACCAATACAACGGGTGGTTCGATGACGAAACATGTGGTCAACATCGACAACAGCTTGCTCACAATTTCATGCGTGTCAAGATTCATAAGGACGTGAAGTGGTTGGGAGAAAAACTAAGAAGTCAAGCCATGAAATCTACCGGGTCACGTAAACCACCTCAAAAGCTGAATAATTTGCGGGGGACATAGATTAACGCTGAATCAACGTATTGGACGATACATTTGAATTCACATACTAAAATTCATACGAAGGTTTAGATCAAAATAGTTCGCAACGTTTCGGCGTTGATTTCGAACGGTTGCAGTTTCGCATCTCCTTCGGGGAGTGAACGGGCTGAACGACGAAAAAGTTCACAACGTTTCGGCGTTGATTTTGAACGGTCGCAGTTCCGCATCTCCTTCGGCGGGTGAACGGGCTGAACGACGAAAAAGTTCGCAACGTTTCGGCGTTGATTTCGGACGGTCGCAGTCCCGCATCTCCTTGGGAGGGTGAACGGGCTGGACGACAAAAAAAAATGGGAGACAATGTCAATTAGCCTCCTCGTGGCGTCTCCTGAAAATGCTCATACTGTTACATACGTTGTGACGTATCCAGCCAACTTACAATTAGCACCAGGCTGCCAAAAGATGCGCGAGCAGTAACGCCGACACGACTGCGCGGTGAATCATGACGTCACATACGGTATATAAGACCAGCACACGATCGGTTTGGCAGCAGTATTTGGCAGAGCGCCTACTGACTCATTGCACGCTGGCTGTCCGTCTTGGGCAGTCCAGTGAATTTAGAAGCATAAACTCAAAAGCTAGGTAGTTGTGCCATAGGGGCCTACTAACCACAAAATCATATAAATCAAAGAAATCAATGTAGCTTAGGTAAAGCGCCAATACCTTATATTATTAACATTGGATATCCGTCTTGGGTAGACCAGTGAACTTAGAGTCAATTTCAAATAGAATATGCCTAAAGTTACTTAGATAAAATATAAAATATCATAGAGAATCTCTGCTATTAAGTCAGCTCAAATTTAGTTTATATTTAGTTCGTATTTAATTTTACGTTATCCTTGTCAGCAATATTGTCATTTGAGACCAAAAGTATTATCAAGAGACTCGGTAGAGTCTCGCGCCAAGTACATTAAAAGAGCACCGGACGGCAACCGAGTATCTATACAGTTAAGAGATAGGAAAAGCGCTGTACGGCCGACTGTTTTATTCAGTATCCCCTTAATCATTAGCTTTTCGGGAAATTTGGATGCACTTTCGCAATATAAATCGCAGTGTCGGGTTCATTTGAGCCTAATTTTAATAACATTGATGTTCGGAGAGATGTGATCTCATGATAGTTATCGACGCTCGAGCCCGTTCTACGATCAGAATTTTCAACGTCATCGTCGTCTCCGGATCACTTTTCTCCTTAGCTCTATTGCTATGAAATGTAGTGCAGTATATAACGCAAACTCGATTTTCGCTGAGGTTCAGACTGCAGACGCATGGGCGTGACCATCGCTTTCGTCGTCTCGTTATTTTCTAGGGACTCTTTAGGGACTCTAGTCGTCTCTACTGTACCACTAGAGTCCTGTCGTCATTCCGCATGTCTTTACGATCACCTCCTTGCGATCACAATCACCGGCCAAACTCGATGACGGCATACGATAAATGTTTATTATGGAAACGGTGTTAAGGATTTTGAATAATATAAAATGGATAGTTTTCGGTCATTTTGTAACAGTACGAAGCGTTTGCCCACCTTAATATGATTGACATCACTGAATTCAAATTTCTGAATCCGTTTGCTAAAATGTTATGAACTAGACTCGATAGCTCCGCAGTGACAGCCACATGAGGTTATGCTATAAATGAAGTTTCTAGCTACTATTTTAACAACGATGTAGCAATTATCGCTGTGTGGTTTATATAACGAACATACGTATGTATGCGGATGAAAAGTATCAAAGCATCAGAAGATTCGATATTATTAACAACAAGTTAATTGTTGATTTGACGTAACTGTGATTAAGGAAATCTGATAAACGTAATCCATGTGAGTGGTTCGAAAAAATCAATTGTTTTATTTAGTGCAGTGTGCAGATTAAAAAATAATACCGGAGCGATGTTCAAGTTATTGACAATTTCTGATCGAATGGATCATGGATTGTGCAACATGGAGTTTGGTCAAAGAAATTTGAACAAATTGAAATGCAATCTTGCTGAGAAAATCCATTATTACTTCGTACAGTGCAGACCAAAAAATATCGGGTTAAGCGTTTTAATTAATAATAATCATTTGATCAGCAGGCAAAACAGTTCAGTCCTTTGAAGTTGGAATTTTACATCTGTAAGCAGCCCGCTCTAGTGGTGGTGTATGTACAGTTGTTCCTACAAAAGTCACTCATTACAGCTATGTTGTGGAAAAGAAATTGTAACAAAAATTAAAATCATTCGTTAGTATCTGGTATGAGATAGGCATTGAGAGTGTGACTAGCTGTGATTCCAGTGACGACAGGTGCATTCCATTTCAACGATGACACTGTTTAGGCATCAGATTTGGTTGATTGGGTAGATGATGTGGCTTTGTATCTTGATGTCAAGTTTAGAAGTCTCTGTCAGTGAGTTCTTGTACACATAGCTATAGCCATGTGTCTCAACTAACTTATGCATATTTCAATAAAGTTGTCATTCAGATCAATATGTGAGTGAGATCTTCGTTTCATCTACACCCATCAGTGGTATCTGATATCGAGCAAGAAAGAATATCGACCGGCAGAAATACTGTAACTACTAGCCAACTATATCACCATTAACTGAAAAAGTATCAGAACATTGACCTTTATCAGGTGGTTTTGCAATAAATGTATTCAAGGATAAAAGTTACTATTATTTGGTAATAAATAAAGATGAATTACATTGAGTCGTCACGTGTTTTGATATATTTCATAAGATTTCCTTCTATGCATTCGAATAATGAGAAATAAAAAACTTTCTTTCAAAAAGTAGTGAAATCCCGGCAAAGCACCTCAGGTGCAAAAAACCTCGCCAAGTACATTAATTTTTTAAAATCAATCGCCACCAAAAAGTTGTTCCCCAAGAATAACCCCAAAATTAAATTTTGAAAAAAATAGATCCAAATCAATCATTGTGCCAAGTATATGTAATTGCACCATGCATAGGAGTACTAGAAATGACTGGGATAAAAATACAACAAATCGAATTGCCAATTGGAAGAATATAAAGTTGGGGAAAAAAATCAATGAAAAAAAAGAAATTAAATTAAATGAAAAAAAATGAATAAAAAAAAAAATTGGAGGTAGTGGGACTTGGCGGGCTTTTTGAAAAAAAATCCGGAATTCTTGTATAGCAAAATGACATTAGCCCGCCAAGGACCACGTACTCCAATTTCTTTTTTATTCATTTTTTTTCATTTAATTTAATTTCTTTTTTTTCATTGATTTTTTTCCCCAACTTTATATTCTTCCAATTGGCAATTCGATTTGTTGTATTTTTATCCCAGTCATCTCTCGTACTCCTATGCATGGTGCAATTACATATACTTGGCACAATAATTGATTTGGATCTATTTTTTTCAGAATTTTGAATTACACACCATTGTTACATTAAAATCTGTTAAACATTTTTCACTATCTATCTCCTCCATATGACTAGTGTAGGATAGAGACAGCTTCGGCGGAACAAACCCCTCTAGTGTATGGCTCTGATAGCGAAATATCTATCCGAGTCCAAGGACTGAGCGGCTAGTGGAACCCAAGTCTGGTTGACAGCGTCGGCAGATCAAACCCCTCTTGTGTATGGCTCTAATAGTGAAATATCTACCCGAGTCCAAGGACAGAGCGGCAAGTGAAACTCACGTCTGGAGCATAGGCATCCCTCACTTTAGACTCAGGAGATGGCTCTGGCAGCGTAAAAACCTGTCCCGAGTCCGTGATAACAATTCAAATAGCAACTGCACCCTAACAATTAGCCTCAAAACTCCTAGAGAACTCAAAATAAAATCATTTGAGTAAACGACTCACACTTACTTAACTTTCGAGACACTCACACTTCGAAAAAAGTAACAACGTATTATACGTATGTTCGGTATATCGAGTAGCTAATAATTGACGATTACGGATCCCCCCCCCCCCCCCCCCAAGCATCACTTCACTATATTTCTTCATCCTAACCCTTCCCGTTTGTGTTATCTACCCCTCTTCACAGTTTTCCGATTACATTTCTTCCGCCCCGATCGTATTGCTTATTTTCCACACTCATTTCCGTATATCCTGCGTGCTTCCTTGCCTCGTTCGATTCGCCGTCATTGTTTTCTTGTCCTTTATTCCTCCCATAACTTTTCTAATCCATTCTTTATCTATCTTCTTGTTCACCCTCGTGCCTTATACACTCGCGTTACGCTACCAATACTTCATATTCGCCTTCCTGGACCTCTCCGCTTTTTATCCTCTTATCAGCCGCTTATTCTCCTTCTTCTTTTTCTGTTCACACATCTTACTGCATAATAAAAAAACAGTATCGTGTCTATGGGTGCAACTCAAATAGTGAGTCAGGCAGAGGGTTTGCGGTTACTTCACTATTGCGCAGCCTATAAAATTTCCAAAAAAAAACAAACCGAAAAACATCTTTTAGGCAATTTGAAGTTTTGCAATCTTTTATTTCAGCATCCATATATAATCCACAAATAAAAATCTCTGACGATTTGTTAGGTTTGAAAGTATGACCTGACCCCTCCGAATTCATTTAATTAATACACCCTAAAAATATGCTTCAGGCATTCTAAAATTTTTATAGCATGTTTCATAATTGATATTGATAATACGTGGTTATGACCAGACGAATTGAACGGTTCTTAATAACTCCCTAACGCGAATAAAGATTTTAAATTATTGCGACAAAAAAGTCTTATGCTTAGCCATAAGTGCGAGAGAGATAGTTATCGGGACTTGCGGGCAGCCGACGCATTATGTAATAAATGAATAATAAACCAATAGAAAAATACAGAATAGAACAATGTGTCGAAGAACCAAATAGAAAGTGAATTAAAAATATTGAGAGAAGAATGTACAAAATTTTTCTTTCAATACCTATCGATTTCTTTCATTTATTACTTTGCGGTTATATACTTAATATGTCAACCTGAAATCGGGCGGCCGGCAGCGGGCTAGCGCACGGCTTTCTCGGCGCGTGGTCACCGGTTCGAGTCTTGCCATGAACATTTTTTTTTTTTCAATCGCGCGTAAAACAAATTTATAATGAATATGCAAATAAATAATATTGAACGATTCATTTGTTATTTTTATAATCTTTATCCTGAAAAATCGGATTTTTGTTTAAAATGGTTGTTATATAGTTAAAGTACTTTAGGATATGTGCTCTGTAAACTTTCCAACACCATTTTCTCGAAAACGATTGAGTATTGCGTTTTCTTATTCATATATGTTAACATCCTAGATACGCTCTACACATCCTGTGATTTTGATTGAAATAGATCGGTACCACCTCGTGGGTTCTTGCTGTCAGTGACGTCACTTGGGAGATCCATGGGAGTAATCAACTATGAAAAATAAGTGTCGTCAAGCAGTAATAACGAATTTATTAATTGATGAAGTTAGTTCAATTCAACTGATCCTAGTTGATTCTGACGTATAATCATGTAAACACAAAATACACCGCGAGCGCGCCCGGCTAATTATTGCACCTAATGGTCTTTGCTACTCGACCACTACCCAATTGTACGTATAAAAAACATTATATCCCGGGCCCGATGATCGTATTAAGGGCTGACGGTTTTCTAATATAATTCTATATGAGCAATTTGGTTCATTTTGTATGACAAGAAAAACAAACATTCAGTATTAATTAGAAAAAAAAGATCCAAATCAATTATTGTGCCAAGTAATATGCAGATCATGTTGAAAGGAAAAGGATAATGTTAGTCTCTATGAATCGGTATACTTAGTATGAAAAAAAAGGCATGGATTGTAGTTGGCTCACAAATAATTGCTTGGTAGGTGACAAGGATATGATTTGGCTGCACTTCGTAGACTTTCTTCGTTTTGAAAACTCTCCCGCCATTTCAGTTGTTCGGAACTTTTGTCGGTGAGTAGGAATCACAGAGGAGCTCTTCGTTCGTGATATACTGGGAGAAGGACTGAGTTCCTTCACGAAATAACACAGGAGGATTCATAGAATTTGTTGACGTCAATTTATCTGTAGGAGTAGGATCCGTCGGTTCGTTGTATTGGAACAGAAACCGCTGCATTCTTTAATATCGGTATGCTTGTGGGACAAGGACGGATGTTAGTTACTTCAATTTGATACAGTAAGTACGTTAGAAATGCAAAGTTTATGATTGACTCACACCCATGCTGTTTGTTACTCATGTGATTGCTTCGTGGATTCAACAAATTTGAACACCCTGCCTATCATTATTCAATACACCCATATTGTAATATATTAAGAACTTCATCACGCTATCATTGCCGGTAACGATTACTGATGATTCGACGAGCTTTCTCCTCGTAACCTTACAAATAGTCAGCGAGCTGGCGAGTGAACACCCGACGGCGTAATTATCGATAGGGTAGAAACATGTGTCGCTCTGGTCAGAGTTTTATCTACGATTATTTGTGTTCATTTACGAAACTGAGAGGGCTGTCAAAAGGACATGTATTATACAACCCACATTGCAGCAATGACAAGCCCGCCACTTTTATGGTGCCTCTGCCATGTTAGACTTGCCGGCAGAAATACAGCAGACCAGCAGCGGACCACGGTCTAAGAGGACGACGGACATTTTTAAATCTCTTACGCAGCCAGCGCGGCGAACGGTAGCCAATAAGAGTGTCGCTTTTCTGGGACCCAATGAAAAAAAATCGCTGTGCGGTGGCAAACTCGGTGAGAAATGAGACAGGCTACGCTGACGCCACCTTCTAGGCGGACGGGAATTATAGCTTTCTTCCCACTTGACAGAAATATAGCGTGAGCCATGACAGTAATCACACCGCGGCCTCCCGTCTATAGCATTTATGTGAAAAGGTTTCTGTTTCCAGATGACATATAGCTATCATCCGACGACGGCGGTGAATAATCGTGAATCGTGAAACGGCCTACTGGTGATCAGAGAATTATCATATCTCAACTCTCCGACCACTGATGTTATTGAAATTACGCTTAAATGAACCCGCTACACTGATTTACATTACAAAAGTGCATCCAAATTTTCCGAAACGCCTATGATTTTGGAGATACTTGATAGAACAGTTGGTCGTACAGCGCTTTCTCGCTCCCCTAGCAGTAAAGATACTCGGTAGTCCGCCCGTTACTTTGAATCCCCCCAAAAGGCACCTACGGTGCAAAAAAGTTCGCCAAGTACATTAAATGTTTAAAAAATTCATTGTTAATAAGAAAAAAAGGATACAAATCAATTATTGTGCCAAGTACGTGTAACTTTGCATCATGTAAGAATATACAATTGGAAAGTGAATCAATGAGAATTAATTCGAAGAATCAAAAAGAATCAAAAAAATAACTTAAATGAAATATAGAAAAAAACATTCAAAAAAATAAATTGGAGTACGTGGTTCTTGGCGGGCTAATGTTTCATCGCCACACGAAAATTCTGGATTTTCTTTCCGAAAAAGCCCGCCAAGTCCCACTACCTCCAATTTATTTTTTTGAATGTTTTTTTCTATATTTCATTTAAGTTATTTTTTTGATTCTTTTTGATTCTTCGAATTAATTCTCATTGATTCACTTTCCAATTGTATATTCTTACATGATGCAAAGTTACACGTACTTGGCACAATAATTGATTTGTATCCTTTTTTTCTTATTAACAATGAATTTTTTAAACATTTAATGTACTTGGCGAACTTTTTTGCACCGTAGGTGCCTTTTGGGGGGATTTCATAACTTTTTGTATCTTGTTGAAGAATATTGTAGTATTGATTATGCTTTCTTTAGTATACTATTGTTGTAAGATGCTGGACGGGTTAGAAAAATTTTGTTACTATGACGATTAAGTTTAGCAGATATCAAGAGATTTCAGTATAGTACTACGCGTTTGTAACCCAACGATTGATTACTTCACAGGTCTGTTTCATATGCCTCAGACGATGTATTCTATGCGAATGAGAAAGCTTGGTAGCAGCTAAATTGCGATTTGAAGTCCACGGTTTTTTAGTTCACAAGATATATTTGTGCAGTTTTATCACAAGTCACCAGATGCAGAGTATCCTCAGATCATTAGTTTGACGAAATGGATCTTAGGTTCGAAGCTACAGCTTATCAGTATTTAACAACATACTAGGAGAAAGATCGGTTCCTTTTCCTTTCTGGTAAGATGGAGGCAAGGGTCGAATCCTTTGGCATCAGATTGCTTGGTTTGTGATATTAAAACAGAAAATGATACTTCTTTCATTATCGATATGCTTGTGGGTGAAAGGAGTGTTAGTTATAATGAATCGGTTCAGTAGGTCTGAAATAAAAAGAAGGATTATAGTTGACTTATGAACAACTGTTAAGCAGGTGGCCAGGATGCAGTTTGACTGCAGTTAATAATAAAATGTAACCAAGAGAGACTTTCATTCAAAAAATTCTCACATTGGATCCGGCCGTAGCTCTCATTGATGAATAGGATCGGAGAGGAGCTCTTGGTTTATATTGTGCCAGGAAGATAATTGAATTTTCTCAGGAAACATAAAAGAAAATGCTGAGCACTCCAACTTCTGCTTATTTTTTTGAGGGAGCAGGAACTTTTGGTTTGTGGCATTGGAACTAGAACTGATACTTCCGTCAATGTGAGTATGCTTAAAAGAAAAAGGATAATGTTAGTGTCTATGAATCGGTATACTTGGTATGAAAAAGAGGCATGGATTGTAGTTGGCTCACAAATAATTGCTTGGTAGGTGACAAGGATATGATTTGGCTGCACTTCGTAGACTTTCTTCTTTTCAAAAACTCTCCCGCTATTCCAGTCATTCGGAACTTTTGTCGGTGAGTAGGAATCAGAGAGGAGCTCTTCGTTCGTGATATACTGGGAGAAGGACTGAGTTTCTCCATGAATTAACCCAGGCGGATCTAAAGAATTTGTTGACGTTTATTCATCTGTGGGAGTACGATCCTTTGGTTTGTGGTATTGGAACAGAAACCGCTGCATTCTTTGATATCGGTATACTTGTGGGACAGGGACAGATGTTAGTTATTTTAATTCGATACAATAAGTACGTTAGAAATGCAAAGTTTATGATTGACTCACAGCCATGCTGTTTGTTACTCATGTGATTGCTTCGTGGATTTAACAAATTTGAACACCCTGCCTACCATTATTGAATACACCTATATTGTGATATATTGAAAACTTCATTACGCTATCACTGCCGGTAACGATTACCGATGATTCGACGAGCATTCTCCTCGTAACCTTACAAGTAGTCAGCGAGCTGGCGAGTGAACACCCGACGTCGTTATTATCGATAGGGTAGAAACACGTGTTGCGCTGGTCAGAGTTTTATCTACGATTATTTGTGTTAATTCACAAAACTGAGAGGGCTGTCAAAAGGACATGTGTTATACAACCCACATTCCAGCAATGACAAGCCCGCCACTTTTATGGTGCCTCTGCCATGTTAGACTTGTCAACAGACCAGGCAGCGGACGACGGACATTTTTAAATTCCTCACGCAGCCAGGGCGGCGAACGGTAGCCAATGAGAGCACCGCTTTTCTAGCGCCCAATGAAAAGAAATCGCTGTGCGGTGGCGAACTCGGTAAGAAATGAGACAGGCTACACTGACGCGACCTGCTAGGCGGACGGGAACTACGACCTTTTTCCTACTTGACAGGAGCTAGCTTTGCCAGGAGAATTACGCGAGCCGCGGCTTCCCTTCTATAGCATTTATGTGAAAAGGTTTTGGTTTCCAGATGACATATAGCTAGCGTACGACGACTATGGTGCTTAATCGTAAAACGAGCCTAACGGTGATCATAGAATCAGAGAATTATCACACCTCAGCTCTCCGACCACTGAGGTTATTGAAATTACGCTTAAACGAACCCGCTACAGTGATTTACATCGCTAAAGTGCATCCAAATTTCCCGAAACGCTTATGATTTCGGAGATACTTGAAAGAACAGTTGGCCGTACAGCGCTTTCTCGATCCCCTAGCAGTAAAGATACTCGGTAGTCCGCCCGTTCTTTTGAATGTACTTGGCGCGAGACTCTACCGAGTCTCTTGATGTACTTGGCGCGAGACTCTACCGAGTCTCTTGATACGTCATCGGCGTATATTGAGGGCATACTATCTTAAATTTAATTATTCACAACTCTTTCATTATTACTTTGCGACTGCACTTATTTTTCATAGTTGATTACACCTCTTACCTTCTTAAGTGACGTCTCCAAATTTGACGCCATTTGGAACACGTGCCCCTATTCTATATAATTACTAATAAATCGTCAAATTAAGAATTTAAAAATAAACAATTGGAATGGAAAAAAATTCTGTAGTGTCAATATTACCCTATACTTATCAACTTTTGAGGCAAATCTCGTACAAATTTTGGATAACAAATATCTCGATAACTTTTGCAATTAAATTTATTTACCTCCGACACGAAAATCTAACTACTGAGTACTGCCCATTTAAAAAAATAAAAAAAATATCTGAGACCTGACTGTTTCGCTTCACGTGGAATCGCCCGCGTGTACCTACATCATCATTCCGTGTGCGATTGATTTGAGGGTCGTAAATGAATGATACAGTGCATGGTACAAACATGTATAAATTAACAAAATTTATTGTTGATAATAATATTTATAAACTTCGTAACTTTATGAATTATATATAAATATTCTCCCGCCGCCACCGCGCCGACCCCCACGCCCCGAGCCTCCCCCACGACGGGACCCACGGCCGTTCTTGCGGCGCGACGACCACTTGTATCTGGAAACGATAATATTGCGTTACACTATGACTAAAAATCGGTTACAATAATATACAAATAACATCGACTTCTCGTAATCGCAAGAAACAGAGCACTTATTGCGGAATAGTCGATAATGTAGTTGCAGGTATATTTGAGGTAATCAGAACAAAAAGAAATTTTCTTTAGAAGATATTGTATAGACCGAAATCGAACGCTTTTTAGTACAGCTGTTGCAGTCAGCAATAACCGTTACGACCAAGAAATGAAGTGAAGAAACCATTATATCAACGAGAAAAAAATTTCATTTTTCAGAACACTACTAGCTCATTTTCGTCAGACTTGAAGCAACTAGGAATATTATGTAATACATCGTGGACCATATTGTCACGTCATGATCGGTGTGAATTTTATAGAGATTCACTTACTTCTGGTCGCGCGCCTGTTTTTTTGTTGCAGCTCCAGGTGCGTCTACCACGCTGCTAGCGGAAGGCAGCGATGATGCGTCGTCTGCCTCTGCGGCATTCGCCGCCGCGGAGCTCGGCGCGAGTCCTAGCTCGCGCTCCTTTAGCGCGAGCTCCGCCAGCTCCTCCAGGAGTCGCTTCTTGCGGGCGGCGATCTCCTCCAACTTTGCTACTTCCGCAGTTGAGTTCTCCGGTGCATCCTGAGAATAAGAAAAAAAAACGTGTGGTTAAATGGAATGAATATGCGTCACGCGTACACAGTAATATTAACATGAAGGACGTGCAAGTTTTAATAAAATCAATGATTGATGTTGTGACGTTGCATTTTTGCAACGGTCACTGGATACCGGAATTACCACCTAATTCAGCTACCGCCCGGATAAAATCCGCGTTATCGTCATCTCCAAGGAACGGTCTATATTAAGTATTTTCAGTGAGCCAGGGTTACCGTAATTTCTCGCATTATTTCCCTTAGTAGTTTACATTATCCGCCGTATAGTTATTTCGCATTACTTTCCGTCACTATTTCGCACTACCTCCCGTATTATTTCGCATCAATTCCCGTATTATATCGCATCAATTTCCGTATCATTTCGCATTATCGCCCGTATTATGGCATCACACCCCCTCGCCTGGACTCTTCAAGACTATCGAGACCATCAGGATCATCCCGACCTTCATGACCTGTGACCTGTAGGAGTAGCACCCCAGTAACGAGTTCGACACTCTGATGAGAAAACGTATGACGATTAGGCCTGGATGCCACGCTAACGGCGTACAGGATCAACGCCAATCTGCTAAGATCTCCCGTTACCGCATGACTTATCAGCCTGGAGCTGAACCAGAATCACGCAACGCAGTTGGATGCCTCCGCAACGGCGTACAGGGCTGTGCGTTCACCAAAAAGCACACAACTTAGCCTCCCGTTGCCCAGACTTACCAGCCAGGAGCTGGACTAACCCACAAAACATCTACTGTCTCAGATGCTGAAGCATCATCGTGGTTGGCCAAGAAAGCCTTACGGTGATTCGCCGACAAGAACTGCAAGGAAGGACATGGATGCAAGTCCCAGTGTGGCGCATCATGATTTCGCTCCTCCGGTGCATTGTTTGCCCGCGGAGAGACCCGGAGAAGCCCTTGAAGACGGCAGCAGAAAAGGAGTACTAAAGCCAGCGAACGCCAATCTAATGCGAACCTCATCACACGTCCGGCCGCCAACCATAGCCCACAGGTGACACTACGCAGCACTAATTGCTCCCACCAGCCACCCACTACCGCGACACGCGCTTGGCGCACGCCAAAAGGAATCTACTGAGAGTGGGAAACCAATAACCAATAATTGCCGAAAATCAGGATCACGAGGTCAACCCCCATTGTCGGACTCCAAAATCACCGTCTGATCACCGGAACCAGCGAGGATCTCGATCTACTTCTACGCCAGTTTTCCAACCGCCTAGACGTGCTTCATCCACCCGTATAACTTTGCAATTACAGTACCGCTCGCGATTTTTGGACTTCGATTAAGATTAACTTGGAATACTGTGTGCCCAGGAAAGTGTGAGTGAGTGCGTGAATTGCGTTCCCGTTCCGTCAGGCAAGGTAAGACGCCGCTATTTTATGTGAAGCCAACGATAGCTCAGAAGGCAAATTTATTTGGTTTATCGCCCGGAGTGTTGGATCAAGGGATCTCTCTCCGGGTCTTTCGTATCGTCTCGTGCTGATCTGAGCTGTCCGAAAGCCGAATCTCTAATATTCGGGCTTATTGCTTGCTTGTTATCGCTTCCGCTACCGCTATCGCCCGCTTATGTTTTACTGTAATTTCCCGCTTTGATTTGGTTACTGGTAATTAGCAGCATTACTATCGTAATAATTTGGCCACCGTCTTTGGAGAATTTCGCCGTAGTTGTAGCCGTAGGAAAATACCGCAATTATCACGAGTTATTTTAGAATATCGACTCGGACAGCCGTGCGCTGAAGACCGCGATAATCCTACGTTAATCCCGCCTTTCTTATATTTGCCCGCCGCCTTACGCGGCGTATCAATTGTCCGACTAGTATTGTCCGCTGGGACAATTAATTTGCGCGCCTAACGTCGTTAGACAAAATATCTTCTGCCTGTCCACGGAGACATGTTTTTCGCCTGTCCACAGTGACATAATTTTTGACTGGTCCAGAGGAGTACCAAATTATCGTCCGCTTTTTGGAAGCGCTGTGGCACGTCTCGATAGCGTGCTGTTCTATATTGGCTACGCCGATCTTGGTTTAACGTCCGGCCAAGGGCCGCCAAGCTGTATGATCCCTGTATTCGCTAACCGTAGTATTGTATCACCGCAACACTGTGTATTTTTCTGACGGAGTGAGAACCTTTGTATCACCCCGAATATTTCATTGTTAATTGAATATAAGGGCCACTGCCCGGTCAAGAAAACTATCGTGGCGTAATTTACGGCAAACCCCTCCCCTCTACCTTTCCAGTACCGCCTGAGCTAGCTGAGTTTTCGTCCGTCGCCAATTTCTCTGTTCCTATCGTATCTTTTTGTTAAATTCCGCTTTGTGACGTATTTCGTGACGCACTAGCGTCTGGCGCCCAACCGAGCAAGTCAGTTATCTTTTGAGTTTTTTTCCGTTCCCGTATCTCTTTGAGTACAACAGAGACATAGCGCCGTAGGGTGCGTACGACTCGGTGATCCCTACCGATAATTTTTCGTCTGAGAAAAATCGTACGTTACAATGTATACAGTACAAATGTCACGTAAAAACTCTGGACACACTCACCATATTTATAACAGCAGGTTTTTTTTGATTTTTTTTCTTCCGAAAGGTATCAGCAGATAAGGTTCCCGATCAGAATTAATACGCGCTGACGGTGCGTTAGTTGGCGCTCGAATGACTTCTGCAGAAGTCCAGCGGTTGCTGCCAGCTTGTGCCTATTCAATTAATTGACTGCGCAAATACCACATGCGCGAAACCTCAACCGCTATTCGCGAGCAGTGAAGCTAACGCACGCCCACTTCACGATGAGGTGAGCGCAGACATGGAAGCGCGGATAAACCTCCCCATGCAACCCCCCGTGTACCCAATATCAAGAGACTCGGTAGAGTCTCGCGCCAAGTACATTAAAAAGAACGGGCGGACTACCGAGTATCTATACCGCTAGGAGAGCCGAAAAGCGTAGTTGGGCTCGCGTTTCATCAAATAGCTCCCATATTTATAATATTACAGCAAATGTGGAATCACTTTCATTATATAAATCGGGGACGAGCTTTCAATCAAGCCTAATTTTAATAACATCGGTGGTCGGAGAGCTCAGATATGATAATCTCTGATCACTGGTGGGCTCGTTTCACGATTAAGCACCGCCGTTGTCGTCGTCATCGTCGTACGCCAGCTATATGCTATCTGGAAACCAAAACCATTCCAATATAAATTGTGTAGAAGGTAAGCCGCGGTGTGGTCATATTCGCCTTATTTCTCTCGAGTGGGAAAAAGGTTATAATTCCCGCACGCCTAGCAGGTGGCGTCACCGTAGCCGGTACACTACGGTCTGCTACGGTACACGTTCAGCGGGTACACGTCTCATTTCTTTACGGAGTCCGCCACCGCACAGCGATTCTGTTTCATTGGGCCGCATTGGGCGCCTCCATTCGCCACGCTCGCTGACACTCACTTTACATGTTTTCGTCGTCTACGAGCAGGTGTATCATGGTGGCCGCAACGTAAAAGTGGTAGACTCATAATTGCTGGAATGTGGGTTGTACGTCACTCTCCCCTGTTACCGCCCTCTCAATTTCGTGAATGAACATAAATAATCGTAGATAAAACTCTGAACAACGTACACGTTTTTATACCCTATCAATCATTAAAACGTCGGGAGTTGACTCGCCAGCGTTGGCCGTTTGTGAGGTTACGAGAAAAAAGCTCGTCGAATAATCGGTAATCGTTACCGGCAGTGATTGCGTAAAGAAGTCTTCAATATATCACAACATAGATGTACTGAATGATCGTAGGCAGGGTGTTCGAGTTCGTCGAATCTGCAAAGCAATCACGTGAGCAACAAACAGCATGGGTGTGAGTCAATCATAAACTTTGCATTCCCAACTACCCACTGTATTGGATCAGAACAACCAATATCTTCCTCTGTCCCACAAACATACCGATATCGAAAAATACAGCGGTTTCTGTTCCAACAACACAAATCGAGGGTTCCTATTCCCACAGGCAAACCAACGCCGAACGATCCAACACAACCACCTGGATTTTCAAAATTGAGAGTTCCTTTCCAATCCTACTCGGCTATACAACCTGTAACGGAATCAAAGGGAGAAAGACTCGCCAACATGGAGGTCTTCCACTGATGCTTCTCGTTGTTATAAGTTGCAGTCGACAAGATCCAACCTATCTCCCCCGGAGTTGTTTGTAAGTCAATCAGAATCAATGCGTCTACATCGTATCTGCTGTACTGTATCAACACAATTAATATCTTCCTTTCCCCCCACAAGCATATCGATACCGAAGAATGCAGCAGTTTCTGTCCCAATACGACGAACCAAAGGATCCTACTCCCACAGGTGTACTGAAGTCAACAAATTTTTCGGCTCTTCCTATTTAAATTCATGAAAGAAGTCAGTTCTTCTCCTGGGACATGACGAACGAAAACCTCCTCTACAATCCTACTCGCTGACAAAAGTTCCAAAAGACCGAAACGGCGGAAGACTTTACAAATTGAAGGAAGTCTACATCCGATATGATTTGCCGTCACCTGCATTCACATCAAATCCTGGCCACGCACCCGGGAGTTGTCGGTAAGCCAACTATGACCTTTGCCTTCCATTGGTACTTACCACGTCGATTCATCACAACTACTATTCGACCTTTTCCTACCCGCATATCAATGTTAAAGAAAGCAGCAGCTCTTGGGTCACCTATCCAGCAATTGTTTGTAAGTCAATCGAATCTCTACCTTTTTTCCTCATCGACTATATCATAACTAACACCTTCCTTTTTCCTAGAAACATATTGATGTTGAAGGATTCATCAGAACCTGTTCCATTGCTACAAGAACCCCTTTCCAGAGACTACCTTCAAGCAAATTGAGGCTCAAAAATTTGGACCTTCCTTCCATGTCACTTAAGGGGTTATATACAGTTGGAAGGCCAAAAAAACTCGTTTTTTTACGAATTTTTTCCGGATAGGGATTTTATTTGACGAGGAAAAGCATAAGGAAGTAAATGGAGTGTCATCTTTCAACTCTCTATCGCTATTTTTTATTCAACAAAATATTGCTCCAGATAGCTCCTGTAGTTGATCTCTTGTAGGTCCTCTAAAAAAAGGCGTCTTGCGGTGACCATGAAATCTCCCGTTTGAACTAGCCGAAATCAAAAAACCAAAGAGATTTGTTTAGTGGATAGATGAATGCTGGGATTGGACATAGGAATAGTTGGAATTTGCAATTTTCATGAAATGGCGACTCCTCAAAGACGAAATTTCAATTTTTAACCAAATTTTGGTCGTTCAATAGTTAAAAAAAAATAGAAATAATTTTCGGAAATCTTATTCCTACGTCCAATCCCAGTAGAGTATATCTGAGAAAGTTGTGTTAAAATTGCAGACCGATCGGTTGAGCCATTTTTGAGAAATCGTGGTCACCGACTTTGAAAACATCGTTTCGAGATAAACGCGTTCAAAGTTTCAAAAGTGGTGAACACATGGATAAAAATAATCATAAAATAGCATGTAACTCCGACATCACTTGCTGGATTGATTTGAAATTTTCAGAGAATGTACTCAAATGTATGTACATTCTGAAAATGCCATAAAAAAAAAATCGATTTTCTGAAATTTCCAACTGTATATAACCCCTTAAAGGAAACCCACAGTGCCGATTCGTAATGACTAACACCATCCGCTCTTCTACCAGCATGCCGATATCGAAGGAAGAATCGGTTCCTGTTCCGATACCGCAAACCAAGAGTTTCTGCTTCCCCAAACAAACTGACGCTGAAAAATTCGGAGCTTCCTTCCATGTTAGCTGAGAGAAGACAGTTTTTTTCCAGGCATTCCATAAAACACGAACTCCTCTACACATGTACGCGCTGATCTAAGCTATGGCTGAATCAAATGGTGGAAGATTCTTAAAATCATCGAATTATCACCGATGGCTACTTGCTGTCTTGTTGTTACCTAGGTATCTCAGATTGCAGTCATGCAAGCACCTTTTGCAGATGCCAATGCGTTACATTAGCACATACGCCGATGCGTTACGCTGGAAATGATGCATCGATTCACGTTACGGTGAAGAGAATTAAATGAAGTGTGAAATTTGTGTGAAAATTAGTTGTCTCAGCGTTTGTTTACGTAATCTATGTTACCAACAAGTACAACATCTATCATCAGCTAATGCCAACGATATATATAAGTGAGATATATAAGTGGATTACTTTGCACCAAATTTATTAGTATGCATAATAAGTACCATGATAATTGATCTATGTGATATAACGGTGATCGCCATGTATGATAATAGATCGGTATTCGAAATAAAAGACACCATCAATGTTAGTTTCAGTTTCATGAGTATAATATCTTTCCATTACTGAATCCTTGTATGGCTCCATTGCAAGAGGCACCAATTGGTATGTAAGATAGCATCCGAGTTGATTTATCTGAGAGGATTCTGATTGGCTCATCTGGTAGGTTACTCTGTCTCACGTGTTGTTCGTATCTCTTTCTCAATGATACTACTTCATAAGGAAACGTTTACTTCCCATTACAACTTGTCATCATAATTTATTCATACATAAAAAATGATCCTATTTACTGATTCACCTTCGATGCTTTGGTTGATTGAATCAGCTGCAGTGCCTGCAGAGAATTCCAATACAAGTGTCTCGATGTTTTTGCTGATTAAGTGGAGAAGTTTGTGTGGACAATTAATTCGAAACTGTAGCGAATTCAGCAAAAAAACAAAACCTACCAGGATAGAGTTGGCTACATAGTTTACATCGATATATCATTACCTCATGCTCATTCTACCACCGCAGGGCAAACTCAAAGTCTAGCGACAATTGATTTGAGTTGCTTCAAGTCCAGCAATGACTAACAGCAATGGCAGCTAAGGAAGAGTCTTCAAGAACGAATGACGATGCTCACAAGGGTCCACACATTCCCATCATCAGTTTCATAGTTTTCCTCTTTTTTTTTTTATCAAAAACGTATGACTGTCATTGAATGTTTGCGTATCTTACAATCTCTGCTTTCAATGTTGTGTTGGAAGCCACCGTAGATAGAAACGGCTGCACAGCCTACGTCGTAATGTCATTTCACTGTCTGATTTTCCAGCTCATTTGGGAATAGCAAATCTAATGCGAGATCCGTTAACCGTTGATTCGAGATCAAGCTCTATAATAATAATAATAATAATAATAACAAGAATAAAAAAAATTGATAATCATAATTATAGTAATAATTATAAAACAAATTTAGCTTACCCTAAACAAACAGTGAAGAGAAAGAACTTTGTATAAGCTCTATGAATGGAACAGAGCCCAACAACCAAGAACAGTAGAAGACAATGCTGTCAAAGAAACGACTATTTTTAAACAGCTTTTCGACAGAGGGTTTGATAACAATCCTAATTCCATTGTTCGCACTACTTACGGAATTTTTTTAATTTTCTGAAAGCGTTCAATGTAGATGACAGCGTTGAGAAACACAGCGAATCGCGGTTGTACCATACGATATTGTTTGAAATCAGCACTGTGCACTTGGCGTAAATTCCCTAGTCCCCGACCAATGGCAAGTAGTTCATTGCAGGTATAGTTAGATATTAGATCCCGCTCTATCGGAATTCAATACCTCAGGTGCAAAAAACCTCGCCAAGTACATTAATTTTTCAAAATCAATCGCCACCAAAAAGTTGTTCCCCAAGAATAACCCCAAAATTAAATTCTAAAAAAAATAGATCCAAATCAATCATTGTGCCAAGTATATGTAACTGCACCATGCATAGGAGTACTAGAGAAGACTGGGATAAACATACAACAAACCAACTTACCAATTGGAAGAATATAAAGTTGGGGAAAAAAATCAATGAAAAAAAAGAAATTAAATTAAATTAAAAAAAATGAATATTGCCATCGTTGTGCCAAGTATATGTAACTGCACCATGCATAGGAGTACTAGAGAAGACTGGGATAAACATACAACAAACCAACTTACCAATTGGAAGAATATAAAGTTGGGGAAAAAAATCAATGAAAAAAAAAAAATTAAATTAAATTAAAAAAAATGAATAAAAAAAAAAATTGGAGTACGTGGTCCTTGGCGGGCTAATGTCATTTTGCTTTACAAGAATTCCGGATTTTTTTCCAAAAAGCCCGCCAAGTCCCACTACCTCCAATTTTTTTTTTTATTCATTTTTTTTCATTTAATTTAATTTTTTTTTTTTTTTCATTGATTTTTTTCCCCAACTTTATATTCTTCCAATTGGTAAGTTGGTTTGTTGTATGTTTATCCCAGTCTTCTCTAGTACTCCTATGCATGGTGCAGTTACATATACTTGGCACAATGATTGATTTGGATCTATTTTTTTTAGAATTTAATTTTGGGGTTATTCTTGGGGAACAACTTTTTGGTGGCGATTGATTTTGAAAAATTAATGTACTTGGCGAGGTTTTTTGCACCTGAGGTGCTTTGTCGGGATTTCACTACTTTTTGAAAGAAAGTTTTTTATTTCTCATTATTCGAATGCATCGCAGAAAATCTTATGAAATATATCGAAACACGTGATGACTCAATATAATTCATCTTTATTTATTACAAAATAATAGTAACTTTTATCCTTGAATACATTTATTGCAAAACCACCTGATAAAGGTCAATGTTCTGGTACTTTTTTAGTTAATGGTGATATAGTTGGCTAGTAGTTGTAGTATTTCTGCCGGTCGATATTCTTTCTTGCTCGATAACAGATACCACTGATGGGTGTAGTTGAACCGAAGATCTCACTCACATATTGATCTGAATGACAACTTTATTGAAATATGCATAAGTTAGTTGAGACACATGGCTATAGCTATGTTTACAAGAACTCACTGACAGAGACTCCTAAAGTTGACATCAAGATACAAAGCCACATCATCTACCCAATCAACCAAATCTGATGCTTAAACAGTGTCATCGTTAAAATGGAATGCACCTGTTGTCACTGGAATCACAGCTAGTCTCACTCTCAATGCCTATCTCATACCAGATACCAACGAATGATTTTAATTTTTGTTATAATTTCTTTTCCACAACATAGCTGTAATGAGTGACTTTTGTAGGAACAACTGTACATACACCACCACTAGAGCGGGCTGCTTACAGATGTAAAATTCCAACTTCAAAGGACTGAACTGTTTTGCCTGCTGATCAAATGATTATTATTAATTAAAACGTTTAACCCGATATTTTTTGGTCTGCACTGTACAAAGTAATAATGGATTTTCTCAGCAAGATTGCATTTCACTTTGTTCAAATTTCTTTGACCAAACTCCATGTTGCACAATCCACGATCCATTCGATCAGAAATTGTCAATAACTTGAACATCGCTCCTGTATTATTTTTTAATCTGCACACTGCACTAAATAAAACAATTGATTTCTTCGAACCACTAACATGGATTACGTTTATCAGATTTCCTCAATCACAGTTACGTCAAACCAACAATTAACTTATTGTTAATAATATCGAATCTTCTGACGCTTTGATACTTTTCATCCGCATACATACGTATGTTCGTTATATAAACCATACAGCGATAATTGCTACATCGTTGTTATAATAGTAGCTAGAAACTTCATTTATAGCATAACCTCATGTGGCTGTCACTGCGGAGCTATCGAGTCTAGTTCATAACATTTTAGCAAACGGATTCAGAAATTTGAATTCGGTGATGTCAATCATATTAAGGTGGGCAAACGCTTCGTACTGTTACAAGTTGACCGAAAACTATCTATTTTATATTATTCAAAATCCTTAACACCGTTTCCATAATAAACATTTATCGTATGCCTTCATCGAGTTTGGCCGGTGATTGTGATTGCAAGGAGGTGATCGTAAAGACATGCGGAATGACGACAGGACTCTAGTGGTACAGTAGAGACGACTAGAGTCCCGAAAGAGTCCCTAGAAAATAACGAGACGACGAAAGCGATGGTCACGCCCATGTGTCTGCAGTTTGAACCTCAGCGAAAATCGAGTTTGCGTTATATACTGCACTACATTTCATAGCAATAGAGCTAAGGAGAAAAGTGATCCGGAGACGACGATGACGTTGAAAATTCTGATCGTAGAACGGGCTCGAGCGTCGATAACTATCATGAGATCACATCTCTCCGAACATCAATGTTATTAAAATTAGGCTCAAATAAACCCGACACTGCGATTTATATTGCGAAAGTGCATCCAAATTTCCCGAAAAGCTAATGATTAAGGGGATACTGAATAAAACAGTCGGCCGTACAGCGCTTTTCCTATCTCTTAACTGTATAGATACTCGGTTGCCGTCCGGTGCTCTTTTAATGTACTTGGCGCGAGACTCTACCGAGTCTCTTGATACTATGGCTCGCTTACGATGACAGATCCAATTCCGTAGCTGAGGTTGTAGAGTGCACTTTTAGATTACGTTGTTTTAATAAAGTTTCGTTCATTTTCAGAGTTAGAGTCTTCGTAGTATAACCCACAAGTTATAAATTGTGACGAGTGCATCTGCATTAGTGAGGGATTAGGTAGGCTAGGTTGCGTGGGTGTTGATTAGTAATTAGGGGTGTCAGGATAGATAGGTTAGTTAGGTTAGGACGTCCTCTATCTCCAGAAATCTCACGATTTCAATCTCTAGAAATCTCACGATTTCGAGAAAGGCTGCTTTCAGCGCCACAATCTGCTGCTTTACGCAATCAGATTAGTTGTTGCTCTGCAAACAACATATTGCTGCTCTACGCGCAACACATTGCTGCTTTACGCGCAAAGAGATAGAGGACTTTAAACTAAATCAAACAATTAGCCAACTCGCAAACATGATCAGTTTGCAAATACCAGTTGTTAATGACATATTAATGAATGTCATCGAATCTGGCGAATGGCTTGAAGATGATCATATAGATCATTTCTCATTGCTTCTGAAAATTTTTTCAGAATATGCACCTCAGGAGACGTGGCGGGTTCAGATGCCAGACACGATAGAACCTGTGTCGCCCACCGTCAAACATGTGCAAATTTTGCACAGTGGCACACACGGAGCGCAACACTGGGTTTGTAGTTACTACGATACAAAATCGATATTCATATATGATTCTATGAATTCAAAGGTGCTCCACAAGGACCATGAAACATATTTAAGAGCGTTGTTTCCCTTCTATAACTTCCACCAGAATCCTGTGCAATTCCCTACAGTTCAGCGACAGCCCAATGGGTCTGATTGTGGAGTATTTGCGATTGCTTTTGCTACTTCTCTTATGTATGGGAAAAAACCTGATGAGGTAACGTATCATGCAAACCTTATGCGGGCACATTTGTTAAAGGTATTCAAAAACAATGCAATCCAACAGTTTCCATCCGTGGACAAAGTAAACAGCGCTTCTGCAGTCAAGGTCATTTCTTCTCCCAAGCCTCAAATTTCACGTGAAATCAATCGCATGACAAATGAGGTTAGGCAAAATAAAAACCTGGGGAAAAACTCGCAAAACGGCGCAAAAAAAGCATGCATAACAAATGAGGTTAAGCGAAATAAAAACCTGGGTAAAAATTCGCAAAACAGCGCAAAAAAAGGACGTGCTGAAGTTCCCAAACAATCAGCAAAAGAAGTCAACAAACGGACTGAATCTGTATCGGTAACTGTTCTTCCCGTTTTTAATCGTGATGACAATCAGGTAGTCAATGATGAGACTTGTCTCACAACACAAATTTCTTCTGTTCATAAAAACAGAGAGAAGATATCTCTTGAAAATGGAAAGCGCACGTTTCGCCCTACACCGCATTTGGATACTACATCTAAAGACATAATAACATCAGGTGGGTGGTTGACTGACCTGCACATGGATCATTTTAGTCATATTGTCAAAAAATGTTCGTCATATTTACCCCAAGAAACGTGGCGAGTTCAAATGCCGGACACAATTAAGCCGGTTTCATCGAACGAAAAGCATGTGCAAATATTGCACAGCGGTAATACAGGATCAGACGGGCACTGGGTATGCAGTTATTTCGACAGTAAATCACTCCACATATACGATTCGTTAAACAGGAAGACTCTTCATGAGCACCATGAGATATACTTGAAAAAACTGTTTCCCTTCTATCAGTTTCAAAGCAAACGTATCAAATTCCCTCTGGTCCAACAGCAAACTAACGGATCCGACTGTGGAGTCTTTGCTATTGCGTTTGCAATATCGCTAATTAATGGTCGTAACCCATCGAAAGAAAGGTACCATATTCCTCTGATGCGAACGCATTTGTTAAGAATATTCGAAAGCAATATCATAGAAAACTTTCCACGTGTCAGCGTGAAAAAGAATGTGGCGTCGAAAAATACTAGTTCTAAGAAACGTCAGGCACCTAGCGAATATGTCCGGGAAGAATCTTCGGAACCTGATAAAAAGAGAACCATGTTAGGCGAGGTAGCACAGGTCGAAACTATTTCACTGTCAGATAATAATAATATTAATGATGATGATGACAAGTTACGGCGATCAATTCAGAAAAATATAATACCTGCAGACAAGCCAGTAGCAGAACCACACGAAAATGAAAGATTTGGAAACATGTTGTCGGTTGTGGATGATCTCTCTCATGATCGTCATGAACAAGTCATCCCACATGAGCATGTGTCAGACGTTGAAAAACGTCAAGAACGAAATCGAAAATGTTATCATTTGAATGATGAAAAGCAGCGAGCTCGAAAGCGAGAACTTTACCTCTTGGATGTGAAAAGGCAGCGGGCTCGAATGCGAGAACTTTACCTCTTGAATAAGGAAAGGCAACGGGTTCGAAGGCGAGAACTTTACTTCTTGGATGTGGAAAGGCAACGGGCTCGAAGGCGAGAACTTTATCTCTTGGATAATGAAAAACATCGCGCTACAAAAAATAATAGATATTTGATTGACATTGATCATCAGCGAACTCAACATCGCAAACTCTATTCGTTGAATCTAGAAAAATCACGTGAACAGTTCCGTAAGCGGTATGCTGCCCGAGTAGAAAGAGAACGGACGCGACTGCGAGCAAATTATTTACGCCGTCGTGAACTGAAGTTGCAGTACAATAAATTTTATTATATAAAAACCAAGAGGACTGACATTGCGAGGCAAAAAATAAGTGCTGCTGGCCGGATCCTCACAAAATATTGAATCTTCCGTGCGTCAAACACCATAGCAGTGAGGCAATCGAGAGAAAAATATGTAGTCAAGATTTCGTCGAAAATGAGCGATGAACAATGCAAAACTGAGAACAGATTGAAAGCGGAATCTATCATAAACTGGTGTCTTCATGAACGGGAAAGTAACGTCAATATATTGAAAAAGAAATTACAGACCGTTAAGAAGCAGGCGCAAATCTTTTCAACAAAGGCTGCTCAATGTCCCGATCACAGTATCGAGGATAAAATAGGTGCTCTATGCGGTTCATCAAAACATATTGCTTCCGGTGAACCCTATTTTGCGGAAGCTGCATACAAATATATTCAATTATCAGATCCAATTGTAATCAATCAAACGGGGCAAGCAGTAAACATTTTGCCATTGGTTGATGCAAAGAGAAAAGTAAAAGGCCTGAAAAAAAGTTGGCTTTGCGATAACACGTGTAAAACCAAAGATATTCATCAACTGAATAAGTATGTTAGCTTTCTGCAAATTATATCGACGTGCACGTTGAAAAATTTTCATAAATTCATCATGCGAATGGATTGTACTGTAAAACATACAGACGGTAAGCTAGGTCATTCACAAGTGTGTTACATGGATAACTCCAACTGCAAATCAATTTTCCTACCCGTTCAGGTATTAGCACCACATTTCCCATCGGTGCGGTACATACAGCGACTAATATGCAAATCATTGAACTGTTTTGAGAAAATCGTTTCCATAGACAGAGCCCTAAATGACGGCGACGTAGGGAAACTAAAAGAAATCTCAGAGCTGGCCCGACACAAAGCTCATACGATCGCAAGTAATGTCAGAACAGAATTAGATCTCAACGAAGAAAGTATAAAATCCAAGTACGTGATCGCGTTTAAAACATTAACAAAGCGATCTATGGATACTCCACGGTTCGTATGTGTATCCTGCGAAAAACTTTGTTTCTAAAGAGAGGTCACGAACGTAGAGAAATTCAGGAAGCCTATGACTAGTCTACTATGGACAGATTTGATGCGACATGTCGCAGTCCAAGGTATCGATTGCGATTATGTTTGCAATTATTGTCTGTCAAAGCTGCGTCAAGATATTATGCCACCGAAGTGCGTATTGAATAAACTCACTACAGAGGCGGTACCTGAAGTTATATCGTGCTTAAATGATTATGAGAGAATTTTGATTCAAAGAGCTAAGGCATTCCAAACTATCCAAAGAATGGGCACCGTTGCAAAAAAAAATTTACCCCACAGAGAGACGGTGCAAAAAGTTAAGGGCAGAACATTTCATTTGCCCCTGCCCCTTGATGAAACTTTGAAAAAAGTTTGTCGTCAAACGGATCCAATTAATCTCGACCACGAATTCTACATCCTGGTTCGTGGTATACCAACAAAATCAAAATTGGTTTGGGAACAACTGGTTGATATGAATAAAGTGTGGGAAGCGTTAGTCTGGCTCAAAACAAATAATCCCCAGTATTCGAAGATCGAGCTGCCAGCATCAGCTGATCTCCTGCTGGCTCATATAAAAGACGTAGAATTCCAAATACAAGTCAATCAAGATACAGAAACAGTTTCTGATCATGAAGACGATCCTTTAGTCGAACGAAACGAGAATCACGACAAAATAGAAGCTAACGAGCGTACAGCATTACTCACTCAGGCTTCGGCATCGGATGCGCTGTACGAACAGTTTACTATATATCCGATGTACGAAAAAAAAGAAAATGAAACGGCGACCAACCTCTATCAAATGTTGAAAATTCACGACGTGCCATTAGATAACCGTGAAAAAACACTAGATTTGCAATGTTTTCCGCACTTGTATCCTTACGGTTGTAACGGACAACACGAAGATAGACCCAAACGTCCTACTCATTCCGAATTTATTAAATCGAGACTTATGTCAAAGCATCCACAATTCAGAACCGATCAACAATACCTTTTCTATCTATTGAACGATGCTAACAACAGACAATTGAACAGTGGTATTTATTACAAATTAAATATCATCAATCCAAGAGAGCGATTTACCGCAGCAAGTTATTTGAGTAAGCTCTCAAAAGAAGAGTTGGAAGGAAATTTAAATGCTATATTTGCAAGACTGCGTAATACAGAGCAATATTGGAGTCGGCCAAGAAATGACGTATCATGCATGATATATAATTACGGGCCAGCGACATGGTTCCTCACATTAAGTCCAAGCGAATGGTTGTGGTCGGATATGACAGAATATCTACGCGAGGTCGGTGGCTCCTGCACCGCAAAGATGTCACCTAGTCACTTGGTGGCCTCTGATCCAGTGTCCGCATCCAGATTTATCGACAATAAGTTCAAGGCTATGCTCGATTTCATATGTTCTCCAGATAATCCTATTGGGGAAGTAACGCATTTCTTTTGGAGGCGAGAATACCAAGGTAGAGGAATGCAGCATTTTCATTTAATGATCTGGATCAAAGATGCTCCGATTCTTGGAACATCTTCCAATCAAGAGGTAGCAAACTTTATTCTTAAATATGCTACTTGCAGAATACCATCTAAAGATGTTTCACCAAACCTCTATCGTCGTGTTAATACACATCAACGGCATACCCATAATTCCTATTGTTTGCGAAGTAAAGCGAACAAAAATGGGAAATCTGGAAAAGTGTGTCGTTTTGGGTTTTCTCGACCAATCACGAATAATTTCGTTATGCGAGAAGTAGCCATTTCGATTGCTGGTAGGCGAACGCTCAAGTCTAAAAGCAGATTATACGACCTGCCGCGTTCCGAAAAGGAAGCCAATATTAACGACTACAACCCGGCGATTCTGACGGCCTGGGAAGGGAATATGGACATTCAGTTCATTGGGGAAAAATCTACACTCCTGAATCGGTATGTCACTAAATACGTTGCTAAGCCCGAAAAAAGCAACTCAGACACAACTTTCGAAGACATAAATTCCACGAAATCTCTGTGTAGTCGTTTATGGAATTTTGCTTCGCGCATGTTAAATCATAGAGAATGTGGAGCTCTTGAAGCCGCCGATACTCTATTAGGTATCGCTTTGTATGGCACAGATCCGGAAACTACCATCAGGTGGATTGACGTGAAAGTGATCAGAAATAGAAAAGTAAAATCTCGTAAGGAAATCGAAGCTTTGGAGGCTGATTCCACTGAAATATTTTGCGATTCGTTAGTCGATACGCATTATCCCGCACGACCAGAGGAATTGGAATCTACTAACCTCTGCGATTTCGTACAATGGTACGACACAACGAAATACGAACCCAAAGCTCAGGAGATCGAATATTATCCGATAGGCAAATCGATGTACTTAAAGAAGCGTAAGCATCCATGCCTTGTAAATCACTACAAAAATAACGTCAATATTCAACCCGAACGTTATTTTTACGCCTTGTTGCTACTTTTTCAACCATGGAGAGATGTAGATGAACTCCGAAACGGGTGCGATACTTATGCCGAGTCATTTCAGTCAATGCAATCAAAACTTGCACAAGCACTAAAATATCACGAACGCATAACCGAACTACAAAAAGCTATGGAATATGCAAAGGAAATGATTGAAAAACAAATCGCAGATAATGCGAGAGACAATGATGATTCACAAAATAGCGATACTGTACCACTCGGCTGCGTACCTATCGAGGCTGAAGGGGCGATGAAGGAATTCAAAGACGCTGCTGAGATAGTAGAAACCGTAGACGTTTCAGAAATGATGAGTAAACTGAATATGGATCAGAAACGAGTCTTGGATCAGGTTATCGAAGCGGTGAGTTCAAATCACATCCTACGTCTTTACGTCAGTGGAGAGGGTGGAACTGGCAAGAGCTTTCTCATAAAAACTATCAGATGTTGGATTAAGCAGCATGCTAATAAAGATACTGCAATAACCGCCCCAACCGGTATAGCAGCATTCAATGTTGACGGCTTGACTGTTCATAGGCTTTTTCAATTGCCAGTTGAACACGGCCGCACTCCAAAATACAAACAGCTGTCGGACGCGGTCCTTAAAACCATACGGGACCAATTGAGAAACGTTGCGCTGATAGTGATAGACGAAGTTTCGATGATTTCTAACGTAACGTTCATGTACATACATCTTCGATTGGTCGAAATCTTTAATACTGCAGACTGTGAAGATGGTTAGTTTGGTAATAAGCATATTCTCCTTTTCGGCGATTTGCTACAACTTCCACCTGTTCACGAGGGACCTTCGTTCACGAAATTATCGAACACCGATGTCGAAAAACTTATAGGCGCAATAGGTAGTGTAGATCTGTGATGTAATTCATTTACATACGATGAACTCACTATCAACATGAGACAAAAGAACGATCAAACGTATCGCGAGATACTCTCAAGAATACGCCTTGGGATCGTCACTGATTCGGACACGAAAATGTTGTCATCGAGGAAGATCACATTCAAAGCAATTGAGTTCAGAGACAGAATACGAGAACTTTGCAACTATATCAATAATTTACCCATCGACACAGTCTGTTTACTTCCTACGTGTCGCATGTGTGATGTCCTCAATGAAGCTATGTTGAGCGAAATTCAGACTGACGAGGTACAATTATTGGCTCATGATACGGTTGACTGTCCACCGTACTTCAGAAAAAAGGTTCAGAAAATGTTGAACACGGATGACGAAGACAGTTCTCGAACCGCAGGTCTTGCAAGAATGATTATTGTA
Source organism: Athalia circularis (assembly GCA_963978495.1). Classification (NCBI taxonomy): domain Eukaryota; kingdom Metazoa; phylum Arthropoda; class Insecta; order Hymenoptera; family Athaliidae; genus Athalia; species Athalia circularis. The sequence continues at coordinate 6,571,880 of OZ021697.1, read as the reverse complement.
AAAATTGGTTCGAAAATAATGATTAGACGGAACATTGATGTTACGTTAGGCCTCGTCAACGGCACTATTGGTACAATAACGGCCATATCCCGAGCTGCTGACACCGACGACGTAGAAACAGTGCAGATTGTCTTAGCTTCAGGCGTCGTACATGTTTTGGAGCGTGTTGATGTGAAATTTGAGGTAATGGAAGGTGCTTTCGTTATCCGAAGACAATTCCCTATTTGCCTCAGTTACGGTATTACAATTCATAAAAGTCAGGGCTTGAGTTTAAAGAATGCCGTGATCGATGCAGGTAATTCCATATTTGCTTGTGGTCAAGCGTACGTTGCTCTTTCGCGGGTAACTTCACTAGAAGGTCTGCATTTGATCAATTACGATCCTCACTCCGTATTAGCAAATGGAGCCGCCATTTTGGAATACAATAGATTAAGGAAAAAGTATCGTTCAGATCTCACACCGATGCCTCTCACGTCGATAAGAGCACAGAAGGTGGCTGACTGCAGATGGTCGGTTCCGAGGGATGTTGTCACATGTCAGATACCAGCTGAAGAAAACACTGCAGCTAAATTGTGGCAAATAAAAGGCTTACAAAACGTCGATCACGTTTCTTGTCACGCCAACGCAACGATCCAGTGTATATTTCACTGTAGAACATTCAGGGACCATTTATCACGTCAGACTCAAACATACGATATTTTGCAAATGTTAATCGATGGTTATGCTAACTCAGAAGCCCCGCTAAATGTATTTCCCGCCAGGGCACTAGCGGGTGAACAGTTCACTGCGAATAAGCAGCAAGACGCGTCAGAATTTTTAACCGGTCTCATTTCTCATTGCAATAATCTCAGCATAATTGTTGAGCACCAGCTGGCGACAAAACTGCACTGCAAAGATTGCGGTTACACTAATACCTCAATCGAACTGAGTAACATATTGTTACTGGCACTGCCCAAACCTAGCAAAAAAACACCGAGCTTATCCGACCTAGTCAATGATAATCTCTCGCACTGGAAAACGGTAGAAGGATCGTGCGGTACTTGTAAGTCGAAAGAAATGAGCGTCAAGACTGACATATCATCAGCAAACAGGTGTTTAATTATTCAGCTAATGCTGTTTTCAGTAGAAAACGGAAAAGTCACGAAAATGAATGGCTACAACATAAAAGCGGTACCTACAGAGAAAATCATGATCTGCACTAAAGCGTACAAGGTTGATAGTGCAATATTCCACCATGGCCGCAGCATAACCGAAGGGCATTATACAAGCATGCTTCGAGAAGGGACGTCTGCCTGGGTGAACGCTAATGACGCAAACATCAGAAAACAACCCTGGCCAAGAAATGTTAAAGACGCGTACATATTCTTCTTGCGGCAAATCTGAAGGCAGTGCGAGAAATATAGTAAGAATATAAGGATAAATACAAAAAGCGACCTATACAGATGCAATGCAATCGTGACTATAAGCCCTGCATGTAGTAACTCCGCCATTGCCGGTCCCAAGCCCGGATGAGAAAGGAGAAGGGCTGCATGCAGGGTTTATAACTCAATAATTTAAATATAATTGTTTGTTGAAACATTACGTTTTTTCACGTATCGAACAAGTACTAAGATTATATAACACAGAGTCCAATATAACTCACGATAGAATCGGTTTATCAAAGAGTGAAAGCGATACGATATGAATACTGCCATATACAGAGAGGGCTCGTGGATGTGGGCCAGCGAAGCTCACGCACGTAAAATTTTCGTAGTGGTGTGATATTACCGCAGCACTTGGATTTAGAAAAATTTGGAACGTAGCGTTTGCTATCAGATGCCGTACGGCTAATGTTTATAAGCATTTGTGTTTGAAAAGTGTATTTCAATAGGGCAGAAAACAGAACAAGTTCGTCCGTAGAGGCGATAAAGAGCAGAAGTTGTATAAATAGCGGCTGCGTATCTGCTGTCATGCTGTAAGTATATTTGAGCACATTTCACGATCATCCTGTAAATCACACTAGTCAAGTTTCATAAAGATTATGATTTTCATATTGTACTATTATTATTCAGGAATGATGCTTTATCTATTGGTGCAATGACTGGTGCTAATTATTACTTCAAGATCACTGATCAAGAGACTCGGTAGTTTCGCGCCGAGTACATTCAAAAGAACGGGCGTCTACCGAGTATCTTTACTGCGACGGGCGCTCAAAAGCGGAATGGGGATTCGCGGTTTATGAAAAAGCTCTCATATTAATAATATTACACCAAATGTGGAATCACTTTCGCTGTATAAATCGGTAACGAGCTTTCATTTGAGCCTAAGTTCAATGAAATCGGTGGTCGGAGAGCTGAGATGAATGAGAGGGAAGTGATACAAGGACAGACTGAGTAGCAGGACATTGTGTCTTTGTCTCGCAAGCTGTGATTGGTCGCTGACATTTTTGTCACATGATTGGTCACTGCCGTACCTAGTAAATTTCGGTGCCCACAAAGCACCGAATCACAAGTGTATCACACTTAAATTTAAATATACACCCGCAATTCCCGAGGACCTGAGTTTCTCAATACACGGCCCTGACTAAGAAAAAAAGAGCATATCCTGCACTTCGATTTTCTCTGTCTGATCACTTTTCGACCGGCGATGATCCCTCCATTCACTATACTATGCTCTAAGGGTACACGCAAGGAGGTATAGTAGTCTCATTTCTTACGGAGTTCGCCACCGCACAGCGATTTTTTTGCATTGGGCACCAGAGAAGCGGCGCTCTTATTAGCTACCGTTCGCGACGCTGGCGGCGCAAGGGATTACAAAATGTCAATGCTTCGTCGTTTGCGAGCGGGTCTATCATGGCGGCAGCAACGTAAAAGTGGTAGGCCGGTATTTGCTGGAATGTGGGTTGTACGTCACATTCCCCTGTGACAGCCCTCCCAATTTCGTAAACGAACATAGATAATCGTAGATAACACTCTGAACAGCGTACATGTTTTTCTACTCTATCAATAATTGAAACGTCGGGAGTTTACTCGCCAGCGTTGGCCGCTTGTGAGGTTACGAGAGAAAAGTTCGTCGAATAATCGGTAATCGTTACCGGCAGTGATTGCGTAAAGAAGTCTTCAATATATCACAACATAGATGTATTGAATGATCGTAGGCAGGGTGTTCGAGTTCGTCGAATCTGCAAAGCAATCACGTAAGTAACAAACAGCATGGGTGTGAGTCAATCATAAACTTTGCATTCAAAACTACCCACTGTATCGGATCAGAACAACCAATATCTTCCTGTCCCACAACATACCGATATCGAAAAATACAGCGGTTTCTGTTCCAACAACACAAATTGAGGGTCCCTATTCCCACAGGCAAACCAACGCCGAACGATCCAACACAACCACCTGGATTTCAAAATTGAGAGTTCCTTTCCAATCCTACTCGGCTATACAACCTGTAACGGAATCAAAGGGAGAAAGACTCGCCAACATCGAGGTTTTCCGCCGATGCTTCGCGTCGTTACAAGTTGCAGTCGACAAGATCCAACCTATCTCCCCCGGAGTTGTTGTAAGTCAGTCATAAGCAATGCCTTTCCAGTGTACCGGCTGTACCGAATCGACACAATTAACACCTTCCTTACAGCCCCCAGTATACCGATATCGAAAAATCCAGCAGTTCCTGTTCCAATTCAACGAACCAAGGGATCCTACGCCTACAAACAAACCATTGCCGAACGATCCAACACTACCGCCTGGATTTTATGAAAGGACACTTCCCCTCCCGGCACGTTACAAACTTCAGAGTTCCTTTCCAATCCCACTTGGCTACATAATTTGTAACGGAATCAGAGGCAGAAAGACTCGCCAACATTGAGGTCTATTGCTGATGGTTCTCGTCTTTACGAGTTGCAGTCGACAAGATCCAACCAATCTCCTCGGAGTTGTTGTGAGTCAATCGCAATCAATGCGTCTCCAATGTATCTGCTGTACCGTATCAACACAATTAATACTTTTCTTTCCCCCACAAGCATATCCATACCAAAGAATGCAGCAGTTTCTGTCCCAATACGACAAACCAAAGGATCCTACTCCCACAAGTGTACTGACATGGACAAAGTTTTTGGCTCTTCTTTTGTAAATTCATGAAGAAGTCAGTTCTTCACCTGGAACGTGACTAATGGAAACCTCATCTACAATCCTACCCGCTGACGAAAGTTCCAAAAGACCGAAACGGCGGAAGACTTTGCAAAACGAAGAAAGTCCACGTCGGATATAATTCGCCGTCACCTACATTCAAATCAAATCCCGGCCACGCACCCGGGAGTTGTCGGTAAGCCAACTACGACCTTTTCCTTCCATTGGTACTTATCACGTCGATTCATTACAACTACTATTCGACCTTTTCCTACCAGCATATCAATGTTAAAGAATGCAGCAGCTCTTGGGTCATTCATCCAGAAATTGTTTATGAGTCGATCTAATCTCTAACCTTTCCCCTCATCGACTATATCATAACTAACACCTTCCTTTCTCCTAGAAGCATACTGATATTAAAGGATTCATCAGAACCTGTTCCATTGCTCCAAGAACCCCTTCCCAGAGACCACCTTTGAGCAAATCGAGGGTAAAAAATTTGGATCTTTCTTCCATGTCACCTGAAAAGAACCAGTCTTTCTCCTGGCACATCATGACCGAAAAACTCCTTTCCAAATGCGATCCAACTCGGGGATGAGAGCTGTAGCGAATCAAAAGGTAAATGACTTTTCAAACCGTAGGACTCCGACAGACGAATCTTAATTGGATAGTTTGATCGAGTTCTGGCCACCAGGCCAGCAATTTCTTGTCACTCGAGTAAGATGTTATATTACTCTTTCGACCCATTATGCCAATCCATAATGTCTAACGCCATCCTCTCCTCTACCAGCATACGGATATCGAAGGAAAAATCGGTCCCTGTTCAGATACCGCTAACCAAGAGTTTCTGCATCCTCAAACAAACTGACGCTGAAAAAGTTGGAGCTTTCTTCCATGTTACCTGAAAGAAGACGGTTTTTCTCCTGGCATTCCATCAAACACGAGCTCCTCTACAGATGTACGCGCTGAACTAAGCCAAGGCTGAATCAAATGGCGGAAGATTTCTTAAATCATCGATTCATCACCGATAGTTACTAGCTGTCTTGGTGTTACTTAGGTGCCTTGGATTGCAGTCATGCAAGCACCTCTCTCAGATACCACTGCGTTACAATATATTAGCACATACCCCGATGGTTTACGCTGGAAGTGGGTCATCGATTCATGTTACGGTGAAGAGCATTAAATGAAAAGTGTGAAATTTGTGTTAGAATTAGTTTTTTCACATTTGTTTCCGTAATCCATGTTACTAACAAGTACAACATCTGTCATCAGCTAATATCAATGATATATAAGTGCGATATGTGAGTGTATTACTTTGCACCAAATTTATTGCTATACGTAACAAGTATCATAATAACTGATCTATGCGATGTAACGATGATCGCAATGTATGGTAATACATGGGTATTCGAAATAAAAGACACCACCAATGTTACTTTCAATCTTGGCATTGCATTGTAACAGCTGCTGTAGTCACCTCAATGTTAAGGGAGGTCACAAGTATGACATGTATTATTTACTGAATTAGTTATAATGTTAATATTTCCGTTTGAGAAACGTCTTGAGAATCACTGTCATCTGGTGGAACTAAAGATGTTTGTCATATTCTCTCATTACATCGAATGACCAATGATGTTCCCTGCAGCAAATGATCAATTTAGTGATAGCTGTGGTTACCTGCAAAAACAATCTTGTTAGGATCAAAAATACACATCGAGCAAATCAAAGGAAAAGAGAAATAAACACCACTCAGAGTCATTTACCAAATCCAAGTTCGTACCACCAAATAGGAGATCCAATACCTGTCGGAGGACGTCCCTATCTTCACAGCAACATACCATGGGTTGAGTCACTGTCAGAAGGTCGATATTTTTCAGTAGGAAGATTATATATATCCGATGTTTACTATCTTCTTGCAGCGCTGAATGTGAAAATTCCATATTGTCAAAAACATCACAACAACTTTAACGCATAAATTTGAGAATACCGTCGTAATCATGATTGACTCGAAATATAAAAGAGACCGTTAACATCTGTGCTATGCTCTCTACCTTTGAACCTATCCGATGCAGATTTTGGCTGTCGTTTTATCCGAAAGGATCTATCAACCAACAACAGGTTGGACCGTTCGATACTAAATAACATGCAAAATAGATCCTCGCGATTCATCGGAGGGTCATCAGCTCGTACATTCAATATTTAAGAGAAAAGAGTTGATTTTGAATCACACGATGGTTCCTCGGATTCGATCGGCATCCATAAAGAGCAGTGATAGAGAGACTCGACTCTAAATATTGGTCTGCCACTGAGAATTTAAATTCCCCGATATGTCCAGAGAGTAAATGGACACCTAGGGGTGGGAATATCAGTCATGAAAAATAATCTAATGAGGTGACCTCTGTCCGCAGCATCAAATGAGATGCACCGATGATCAACTTCATTCCAGTGGCATCCCTTGTGCAAAAATATCTATTGAACACGGTGCTGTCTTTGCGATGAAAAAGAACTCCTTTTCATTCACAAGATATTTTAAAACGAGCATCATCTTATTATTTGATCAAACTGCAAGAGTTTGTGTCCCAGCAAACCGGAAGTGCATATAGATTCTGGAACTAGCAGAAGGCTGTGGAATCGGAGAAGGCGGAAGCTCTCAATCGACTTCCCGCCGATTCATTGCTGAAAAAATGGCTGAACGGCCCAGGCGCATGAGTCTCGACAGCGTGAGTTTATTTTTTCTTTTATCGGAAGAAATTCAATAACTTTGTGTTCGATAACTTGCCGAAAAGCTAACGTGTATTATCAATTTGCAGGTTGACGACGAATTGGCTAATTGGCCTAATGACGACGATTTGCTGGGTATGGCTGGCCTGCGAGTTGCTGGTCAGCCATACCCAGCAGAACGCCAGGAGGGCCGCCCTGAGTTAGGTATGCATTCCATTTGTTACGATTTATTCAGTGTCCCATATAACAGTCGGAATTCATTGTTATCCACTCGATCCGCATTTGTTCTTGCATTAATCCATGATACATGAGATTCAACGAAAAACAAATTTACACTTCGATTCGATGCTTTCATACTGCTATGAACGTGATTGAACTTTAAACTATTCACGCGTTAATAACGACGGCTAATGGACTACAAGTATCTATATAATTACCGTAAAATAATTTTTGAACTCAACAGAACCGGCGGTACCGGCGGAACCGGTTGGACCGGACGAACCGGCCGAACCGGCGGGACCGGAGGAACCGGCGGCACCCGCAGCTTTAGAGGCCGCAAACGGTATGTAACATAACATTCGAGTTCATTTATCTGAGACGGTACAGATTGTCTCATCTAGTGGGTTACTGCATCTCACGTGTAGTTCGTATCTCTATCTCAATGATACCTTATCTTAAGTTAATTTGATTACATATGTTGTAGCGAACTAATGGCGCAGAAAGCGCGGTAAGCGGGCGGGGCGGCGAGACCGCTCCAGAAAGCAGGCGACCCCGGCCGCCCAAATGATTTGGGATTATACCCAAATCGCGTTTTCTCAATTCAGGGGTGGCCAGGGCCGCAGAGGCCGTGGTCGCGGTGGCCGCCGGGGCGGCAGGCGAGGAGGAGGCGGCGGCATCGCTGCATAATTAAATATTATTAAATGAATCGACATATGAAAACGAACACCAATGATTTGTTATTTATTTGATAATTCACAATAGTAACGTGCCCAGTCCCCGAGACAAGTTGTAGGAATTAGATCCCGCTCCATGGAATTGAATAAAAATGTCTTCCGTCGTCTGCTGGCAAGTCTATCATGGCGGCGACAACGTGAGAGTGGTAGGCTCGTATTCGCTAGAATGTGGGTTGTACGTGATATTCCCCTATGAGAGCCCTCTCAATTTCGTGAACGAACATAGATAACAGCTTACACGTTTTTCTAACCTATCAACAATTGAAACGTCGGGTGTTTACTCGCCAGCGTTGGCCGCTTGTGAGGTTACGAGGAAAAAGCTCGTCGAATAATCGGCAATCGTTACCGGCAGTGATTGCGTAAAGAAGTCTTCAATATATCACAACATAGATGTATTGAATGATCGTAGGCAGGGTGTTCGAGTTCGTCGAATCTGCAAAGCAATCACGTGAGTAACAAACAGCATGGGTGTGAGTCAATCATAAACTTTGCATTCCCAACTACCCACTGTATCGGATCAGAACAACCAATATCTTCCTGTCCCACAAACATACCGATATCGAAAAATACAGCGGTTTCTGTTCCAACAATACAAATCGAGGGTTCCTATTCCCACAGGCAAACCAACGCCGAACGATCCAACACAACCACCTGGATTTCAAAATCGAGAGTTCCTTTCCAATCCTACTCGGCCATACAACCTGTAACGGAATCAAAGGGAGAAAGACTCGCCAACATGGAGGTCTTCCGCCGATGCTTTGCGTCGTTACAAGTTGCAGTCGACAAGATCCAACCTATCTCCCCCGGAGTTGTTGTAAGTCAGTCATAAGCAATGCCTTTCCAGTGTACCGGCTGTACCGAATCGACACAATTAACACCTTCCTTACAGCCCCCAGTATACCGATATCGAAAAATCCAGCAGTTCCTGTTCCAATTCAACGAACCAAGGGATCCTACGCCTACAAACAAACCATTGCCGAACGATCCAACACTACCACCTGGATTTTATGAAAGGACACTTCCCCTCCCGGCACGTTACAAACTTCAGAGTTCCTTTCCAATCCCACTTGGCTACATAATTTGTAACGGAATCAGAGGCAGAAAGACTCGCCAACATTGAGGTCTATTGCTGATGGTTCTCGTCTTTACGAGTTGCAGTCGACAAGATCCAACCAATCTCCTCGGAGTTGTTGTGAGTCAATCGCAATCAATGCGTCTCCAATGTATCTGCTGTACCGTATCAACACAATTAATACTTTTCTTTCCCCCACAAGCATATCCATACCAAAGAATGCAGCAGTTTCTGTCCCAATACGACAAACCAAAGGATCCTACTCCCACAAGTGTACTGACATGGACAAAGTTTTTGGCTCTTCCTTTGTAAATTCATAAAGAAGTCAGTTCTTCACCTGGAACGTGACTAATGAAAACCTCATCTACAATCCTACCCGCTGACGAAAGTTCCAAAAGACCGAAACGGCGGAAGACTTTGCAAAACGAAGAAAGTCCACGTCGGATATAATTCGCCGTCACCTACATTCAAATCAAATCCCGGCCACGCACCCGGGAGTTGTCGGTAAGCCAACTACGACCTTTTCCTTCCATTGGTACTTATCACGTCGATTCATTACAACTACTATTCGACCTTTTCCTACCAGCATATCAATGTTAAAGAATGCAGCAGCTCTTGGGTCATTCATCCAGAAATTGTTTATGAGTCGATCTAATCTCTAACCTTTCCCCTCATCGACTATATCATAACTAACACCTTCCTTTCTCCTAGAAGCATACTGATATTAAAGGATTCATCAGAACCTGTTCCATTGCTCCAAGAACCCCTTCCCAGAGACCACCTTTGAGCAAATCGAGGGTAAAAAATTTGGATCTTTCTTCCATGTCACCTGAAAAGAACCAGTCTTTCTCCTGGCACATCATGACCGAAAAACTCCTTTCCAAATGCGATCCAACTCGGGGATGAGAGCTGTAGCGAATCAAAAGGTAAATGACTTTTCAAACCGTAGGACTCCGACAGACGAATCTTAGTTGGATAGTTTGATCGAGTTCTGGCTACCAGACCAACGATTCCTTGTGACTCCAGTACGATGTTTATCACTTTCTCGACCCAATGTACCAATTCATAATGACTAACACCATCCTCTCCTCTACCGGTATAGGGATATCGAAGGAAAAATTGGTTCCTGTTCCGAAACCGCAAACCAAGAGTTCCTGCACCCTTCAACAAACTGATGCTGAAAAAGTCGGAGCTTCCTTTCGAGTTATCTGAAAGAAGACAGTCTTTCTCCTGGCACTTCATCAAACACGAGTTTCTCTACAACCGTACGTGCTGATTCAAGCTGTGGCTGATTCAAATGGTGGAAGATTCCTCGAATCATCGATTTATCGCCGATGGCTAGTTGCTGTCTTGTTGTTACCTAGAGACCTTGGATCGGGTGTATTCCGAAGTATACCACAAGTACTGCGAGTTTTCTTGTTTCTCTCTCGCACCCGTTCATTTGCTTATTTCTCTATCTCTTCGTGACACGAACTTGCGGTTCTTCGAGTATATTTCGGAATGCACCCATTGCAGTGATGCAAACACCTTTCTGAGATACTAATCATCCGATTTCGTCACCGTCGTCATCATCGTACAGTTAGCTATATGTCATCTGGAAACCAAAACCTTTTTTACATAAATCGCACAGGAGAGAAGTCGCAGTGTGGTTACTGCCGCGGATCGCACCGTATTCCTATCAAGTGGGAAAAAAGTTATAATTCCCACACGCCTAGTAGATGGCGTCAGCGCAGTAACGTCTCATTTCTTACCGAGTTCGCCACCGCACAGCGATTCTTTTTCATTGGGCTCCAGAAAAGCGGCGCTTTCATGGTTACCGCTCGAAGATTTTTCTCAACCCACGTCTCAACCCTTCAAATGTATGTGGTATACTTACATGCGTCAAACATCTTACAACAATAGTACGCCAAAGAAACCATAATTAACACGCACTATTCTCCAACAACATACAAAAAGTTATGAAATCCCCCCAAAAAGCACCTACGGTGCAAAAAAGTTCGCCAAGTACATTTAATGTTTGAACAATTCATTGATAATAAGGAAAAAAGGATTCAAATCAATTATTGTGCCAAGTACATGTAACTTTGCAACATGCAAGAATATAAAATTGGAAAGTAAATCAATGAGACTTAATTCAAGGAATCAAAAAAAATCGAAGAAATAAATTAAATGAAATATAAAAAAAAAAAAATTTTTTAAAAAAATTGGAGGTAGTGGGACTTGGCGGGCTTTTTCCGAAAAAAAATCCGGAATTTTTGTATGGCAATATAACATTAGCCCGCCAAGAACCACGTACTCCAATTTTTTTTTTATTTTTTTTTTTTTATATTTCATTTAATTTATTTCTTCGATTTTTTTTGATTCCTTGAATTAAGTCTCATTGATTTACTTTCCAATTTTATATTCTTGCATGTTGCAAAGTTACATGTACTTGGCACAATAATTGATTTGAATCCTTTTTTCCTTATTATCAATGAATTGTTCAAACATTAAATGTACTTGGCGAACTTTTTTGCACCGTAGGTGCTTTTTGGGGGTAGAAGATACAACGAGGAGAATGAAGGGTTGGGGATAGTTCCGGAGAAACTACGATGACAGTGATGAACAATAATCCGATTCTTTTGAGGCTGCTGATATTCTTTTCCTCAGCAGTTTTTTTCTCGCCGAGTAGAATTTCAGCGCCACAAATTCTTTTTTCTAGCAACGTATGTAACCTCTTCGTAAGAAATAATTCGAATCGCATTCGCGCTATTCATTTGAACTTTCTCGTCAGCTGTTATATTTGCGATGTATTTATTTTTTCCGGAAAAATATAACATTTCTAAATAATAATTCGATTAGCTTCTTCGCGCTCTTTGTTTTTTCCCCGCCGTGTATAGTTTTCGCGGCGAATATTATTTTTTCCAGCAAAATATAACATTTCTAAATAATCATTCGATTAGCTTCTTCGCGCTCTTTGTTTTTTCTCCGCCGTGTATAGTTTCCGCGGCGAATATTCTTTTTTCCAGCCAAATATAACATTTATAAATAATGATTCGATTAGCTTCTTCGCGCTCTTTGTTTTTCACGTATGTGAAGGTAGCGCACCAATATGTTGATAACGACATTGACGCTATGGAATGATTAGCCGCTAATTAGTCGCAAATAAGTTGCATTAACAATTTTTTTGTCGCGGCTTTATTTTTATTTTTTCAAGGGGTGGCGTGCTAGCTTCGTACGAAGCTCGCACGCTACCCCTAGAAAAACAAATCATCGGATATCAAACCGCTTTGCCAGTGCGTGAAGAATTTGCCGCTTTTTAGTCGCAAACTAATTTCACGAACACAATTTGGAAAAACAAAGTTCTTCAATTTTTCTACGCAAATAACGAATTTGAGTCTGATGATGTGCCAACTTGAAACGCACAAATCTCTAAGTGTAGTTCTCCGATCTAATCGAAACTAGGTCTAGTATTTGCCGCTGCCGGTCTAGTATTTAGTCGCGAAGTTAGTTTCTCTAAAAACCGCATCCCGTGCCTTTAATCACCGAACTCCATGAGTATTAGGGTGGTTCGAATTTTTTTTTTTTTTTTTAGCCTGGAAAACCATTTTAGTTAATCGTTTATATCATCTCCCACGACCGCTCTATCTCCTTGAGTTGTACACAGTCAGGTAAAACTAGAAACGAACCTAAATAATAACGCCGGTAAACATCGTCCCAACGTGACATCTTTTTTCTGATTCTGATATTTTATCGATTTTTTTTTCCAGAACTCTCCGTCACTTACCAGTCTGTGTTGAAGGCCATAGGAATTCACGCGGTTTGTCTCATTTCCCAGATGGAAGCGACTCAGCATCTCAACTCTGGCGGTGTCGGAGGACTATTTTGTTATGAGTTCTGGTCGCTTGCATCTTTTCATTTTAATCTCATCTTTGCAATATCATCCATAAAAACTGTCTGGAACTATAGAACCATAGATCTATAGTGAATACGATCGGAACAGGTTGCGTTTCAAGGGATCCTAATGAATGAGATGCTAGGTTCATACAGGTCTGGCGAGACGAAAGAGAATGCGTGTAGTTTATTACGTTTTCTGATCAGAAGTCAGTCCACACTTATCTCTTCTACACGTTGTGTAAGCAGAATCAGCAAGAGTGAAAATCGATGTGCATGAATAATATTGAATGACTTGATTTATTGATAACTTGTTGAATCGGGAACCGAAACTAATAATGGCCGAAGATGAAGAAAACATATACGTATTATTGATGTTATTATACAGGGTGTATCACCTCATGTGTTCAGAATAGGAGGGACTTAGTCGACACGAAGCCCTGCCCCTCTAGCCAATCAACAAGCATAAGATTTTCGTAGACCGAAATTCTGACGAGAATAGAAGATACAATTTCTTGGTTTAGGGAAAAAATGTCAACAACGATTGAATGTGCTTGTTAAGTATTTATTCATTCTGACACTCACAGATACGTGACTTATGACTGTACAGGACAAGTCCGGGACTGGCCCAGGTAGCGACCCAAGGTGGTGGGGTACCCAACACCCATGACTCAACGCCAGGTGCAACGCCGTAAAACCACCCAAACAGGAGCATCAAGGCCCCTTACCTGCAAGACAGAAATGATAAGTGTTAGCTACACGCACCCCATGTGAACTATCGGACTACCGCATTTCAGTTAAGTGTTATCCTATGGCATGGTGAATTAAGCGAACAATTATTTCTTAGTATAAACGTGTAATTATTTAACCAAAAACTTTGGAAAGAACTTTTGAACCATATTATATTATTTGAATACTATCCATCAGTAAAGCGTGGACTACGCTCCAGGAATCCAAAGGATAAACATTGCCGGAGCGACCACGCCGCTTCATTATCTAACAGTAAACAATATTTCGGCGGAGCGCGGCCATGTAGTACGGATTCTCCTTACCCCGCGACTCCATATCTTGATTGTTTATATACTGCACTAAGAGCGACAGCAGCAATCGAAATTATTCAGTCCAAGTTCAGAGTTCGAACGAGTCACTGCACTCTTAGGAGTAGCCTCCAATATTAAACTCTTAGGAGTTATAATTATTCCCAAATCATAGAATACTCTCAGGAGTTTTTATACTATTCCAAGTTATATAAGCCTTAATTATATTTCACTAAATTTATTCTATATTATACCAATTTTATATTCAACATATTTTAATCGAGTTATGAAATATTTATATAGTTGATTTCTGAATTCAATAATTATTCGAGAACTCCACATTTCTCTACGACACCAGTAGCTACAAATCAACAGCAAGGTAAAATTCTATTTTACTTACTATCGGGAGTTCCTACCCTAACCCCATTGAACACCTTCACCTAAAACCTATGATTCCATGTTGAGCTGTGCCTAGTGCCGAAATGAGCTGAATCCCTGATGAGCAGTGCCAAGTGCAGAATTATTGCTCTTTCCTAGAATCGATAATCCTGATCGATTCGTACCCTGTGATAAGCGATGCCTAGTGCTGAAAGACGCTTTTACCTTATTTTCCTATAGATGCCTAATACTTCACGTAGAAGACATCGAGCAGGCAGGCGCGTACGAGCAAGACGAGCTAGGGCTGCAGTTAGGACAGCTATTCGGTTAGCAGTCAGATTAGGCAACCAGAAAGAATCGAATCTAGTACAGGAATCGCCACGATCACCTTTACCTGAGCCAGCACAAGTAGAATTACCTGGAGAAAGAGATTTCAATCAGTTAATACAGGGAACTTTCATTGCATTTGAGCGAGAGCAAGACGAGGGTTAAGAGACAACGGACACCGATTTAATTCCCCGTTGTCCACCCGCTATACCAATAGAGATAGCCAATAGAATAAATCGACAGCAGTAGCACCCGCTTACCGCTCAGAATAAAGAATATTATATTTCATCAGATAAATCATTTAAACATTCATTTCCACTACGAGACCTAACATTTGCCTAGATCCCTGACATCCCCACACATAGTGTTTAGCGACTTCGTGTCCATTCAGGGATCAAGAACCGTTTTTAACGGGTAGTTATTAGCAGAAATCCCCTTTTTGTAAAATATTAACCCGGGACGTAACAAAATTTGGTGACAGCGGTGGTATGCGAAAAGGCATTGTTAGGATTCTTTCAAATCAATTTTACTACTTAACAGAAACAATGGGTCCCCCAACAACACGAAGTGGAGCAGCATTTACAGCTGAACAGCTAGAAGCAATACAGGCACAAATTCTAGGAAGAGAAAAAGAATTAGAAAACAGAGAAACAGCATTTTCAGAAGCACAGCAAAGGAATAGGGAAAAAGAAAAGAAATTAGAAGAAGCACAGGACAAACAAACAGAGTTAGCACAAGAAAATGAGAGACTCAGGCTAAAAATAGCAAAAGGAAAGGAAGAATTAGCCACAAGGACAACCATGGAACCAACCCACATTCCTGGGGCAACACTACCACTCTCACCCATTTCTACCTATGCATCCACGGCAGACGTAACACCAGAGAACGTCCCGCGACGTGTAAATTCAACAGATCACACATGACTCGTGGAACAAGTACTGGCTCTACAACATCAATTCAATACCCCACAAAATCGCACTCTTAACACCACTGACTCCTATATATCAATTAGAGATGCGGTCCTCACAGTCCCCTCATTCGACGGAGACGCAACTCAATTACCAACATACCTACAGGCGTGTTGGAAAGCCAAAGAGATGATTTCCCCGGCAAACAAAAGAATTCTAGTGAAAACTCTAAAACATAAACTCACCGGGAGAGCTTATCAAATCATTGCCCGGGACGATTTCGATACAGTATTAGAATTTGCCGACAGACTCTCCGCGCTATTTAGTTCACTGAGAACTACAAATCATTATCGTGGAGATCTAGCAAACATCTATAAAAAGTCAGATGAGCACGTTATCGACCACGTTATTCGGGTGAAAACACTCAAAGACGCGATTTTAGATAGCGAACGAAGAAGCAGGAATTTCACACGGGATTTAATAGACAGCACTGAATGCGAGGCTTTGGAAAGCCTTAAACGAGGTTTACCTAGTATCTTCTGTCATTCTTTGATTTTGCTCAATCCGACTGATTTCGAAGACACCTGCGCGAAGGCTATAATGGTCGGGAAAACCATGGAAGAAGAAGCTGCGCGAGAGCAGGTACGGCAACGACCTACATGTCAAAGGTGTAATCGAAAAGGGCATTTAGCAGCAGACTGCAGAACGCGAATAGAACGAACGGAGCGATCTTCTAATAATCACAAAGAGCCATCCTCCACAAGCGAAAGACAGGACGATGAACAGGGAGATAGGCGTGCAAACCAAAACACAAAACCCCAACAAGCAGGATCAAACAATACCAGGCCCACATGCGCCTATTGTAAAAATATCGGTCATACTTTGGAAGATTGCCGAAAACGGAAATATAATGAAGAACGCCGTAATAAATACAATTCGGAAAACGACAACGGTCGCCCGCAACCCCAGGTAGACAGGCGGAACGACCAGTCCCGTACAAGTCTACCGATCCAGGTAGTGGAGGACAGTGTATCGTCGGAACCCAACTCGTCGTGCTCTTACACAACATTGGATTGGGTGATGTCCCTACTATTAAAATTACGTCACCTGATCTCATGAAACCCACAAATTTACTAGTAGATACAGGGGCAGAACCCAACATAATCAAACTTAGGAATATCAAAAACCCTGCACAAATTGACAATAATATTCGACTCTCGATCAAAGGAATAACTGATAATCTAGTACACACCTTAGGGCAAATCGTACTCAGGATCTCAGGAATCCAGGTAGTATTTCATGTAGTAGGAGACACATTCAATATCACTCAAGATGGCATCTTAGAATCAGCTTTCTTCACTGAAATAGAAGCGATAATTGATCATAAGGGAGGAAAGCTACAGTTAGAAAATGATCATTTTTTCTTCTTAGGAAGCACATATAAAGTCAAAGCACGTTTAATGCAGGTATCAAAAATAAAAATTACTAACCCAGAAAATTGAAGGGAAGCCTATATTCCAGAAATTGAATCACCAAAAGGACTCTATGCAGGACAAGCAGTCTGCAAGGTCGAAAAAGATTATGTTATTCTACCAATCATCAACACGTTGGAAGTTGAGACAGAGGTGGAAATGCTAGTCCTTAGGGTACAATCATTTCTTACACCACCAGTAGCTAATCTAGCGAAAATAAATGAGGTGGAAGACGAAGTACCAGATGTACTGTCATTACTCCGGTTAGAGCATTTGAATAGAGACGAAAAGGAATACGTAGGAGAATTAGTTAACGCAAATGCCGACCGATTCCAAATACCAGGCACACAGTTAGAGGCCACCACGGTTATTAAACATAAAATCATAACAACGCACGACGTGCTCGCATTTACCAAACAATATCGTTATCCCCCGATCCACAAGGAGGAAATCACTAAACAGGTTAAAGAGTTAGAAACAGGTGTTATAATCGTTTCCTCAGTTTAACCTTACAGCTCAGCCCTCTGGATCGTCCCTAAGCAACCTGACTCTCAGGGAAATGAAAGGTGGAGAATGGTCATAGACTATCGACAGCTCAATGAAAAAACTATTGGTGACGCTCACCCACTTCCTAACATAACGGACATACTAGATCAGTTGGGTAGTGCCGAATATTTCTCAGTATTCGATCTAGCGTCGGGTTTTCATCAGATAGAAATGGCAAAAGAAGATGCAGAGAAGACCGCATTCTCTACACCCTTCAGGCATTACGAATTTCAACGAATGCCATTCGGATTAAAAAATGCTCCAGCAACATTTCAAAGGTTCATGGATAGAGTCTTAACGGGATCACAAGGAACGGAAATGTTTGTCTATTTAGACGACATAGTTATCTACGCAAGATCACTACAAGAACATACCATGAAATTCAATTTATTGATTACCCGACTTAGGTCAGCAAATCTTAAATTTCAGCCTGACAAATGCGAATTTTTACGAAAAGGAGTAAATTATCTCGGTCATATTATATCCGAAGAAGGATTAAAACCTGATCCGAAGAAATTAGACGCTGTAAAGAATTTTCCTGTTCCTAAAACAGCAAAAAACATAAAACAATTTCTTGGACTCGCCGGATACTACCGTCGGTTTATTCAAAATTTCTTAAAAATAGCAAAACCCTTGACAGAATTATTCAAGAAAGACGAAGACTTCAAATGGACAGAGAAACAAGCAGAAGCTTTGACGGTCTTACGGGACAAACTCTGTGAAAACCCCATCCTACAATACCCAGATTTCAATTAAATCCTTCATAGTCACAACAGACGCGTCAGGAACAGCCGTCGGAGCAGTCTTAAGTCAAGGTCAGATAGGAAAAGATCTGCCGGTAGCCTACACATCGCGATTATTAAATAAAGCTGAACAAAACTATTCCACGACAGAGAAAGAACTTTTAGCTATGGTCTACGCGGTAAAACATTTCAGACCATATCTATACGGGAAACTCTTTACATTGGTAACGGATCATAGGCCCCTAACCTGGTTGCAATCAATCAAAGATCCATCATCTAGACTTGCAAGATGGAAGGTCAACCTAATGGATTATGAATTCAATATTCAATACAAACCAGGGCGAGGATTTCAAAATGAGTGCAGGTATAGCTAAAGGATTCCTTAAAAAATTCAAGAACAGGGAAACCCTTCTCCAACAACAAATCAAGGTAGGCGGAGTAGAAAGACTTAAAATAAATAACCGAAACATTTTTTACTTCGTAACAAAGAGCAAGTATTACGGAAAACCAACATACAAAAATTCAGAAATAGCGTTACGAACCTTACGAAAAGCATGTGACGAGGAAAAAATATACAAGATAGCAATACCACAAATAGGATGTGGATTAGACTAATTGAACTGGAAACGAGTACGAGGGCTCATTGCTACAATTATTCCAGATCCGCACTCCATAAAAATCTATAAACTCACGGAGAAAGAAGAAAAGAATAAGGAACCCTCTAGCTCGGAAGACAGAATACTTAAAACCTCTCAGCCAATAGATCAGGAAATACAACAAAAGGAAAAAAAACCCGAAGCCCCTAGTAATATAATGGAATCACTTGAACACCCAGAACCTCAGGAATCACACGTAGATCCCGATGAATCAGATGTAGGAGAAGAATACGATGAATCCTCAGAATCTGAATCAGACGACGCAATATTTAGCAATGAAGAGGGAATACCTAGAGTCGATGAAGACACTCGGTATGAAGAAACGCGAGATAGGCTGAGTATGCATGAAGGGAATTGCGTATTTTTTATAACCCAAAGAGGAGAATCAATAGACTAGGGCGCTAAAGATCTAGAAGCAATGAACAAGATACCAGAGTTTACACACATACAATTAGCCAGAGCAAAAGTACATAAGGTAAATAATCGATGTTTAATCGGGTTACCAATCAAGGAAACAATGAAAACTCAACTAGACGAGGAAGTATTTAATGAAGCAATAACATCATTACTGAACGTAATTTTGGGACTAAATCTGAACGAAATAGGAATTGCAAAAACCGCGAGAATAGATAGCCTATGCTGAAAAGAAATCATACGAAGAATAAAAGTACAGTTAATTGATACCAGGTGTAAGATCACCATTTACCAACGACTCGTGAAAATAGTTAACGAACAGGAAGCTATCGACATCATAAAAGAAAATCATGGAAGTAGTGTCGCAGGACATAAAGGCATGACAAAAACATACACGAGAATCAGGCAACGATATTTCTGGGCAGGAATGAAAAAACAAATTGAAGAATATATACTGTGACGCTAACTTTTTGGTTCCCCGCCCTTTGCCGGAGAACTCAGGTGCGGGGAAGGTAAACGCCGCAAGAAGGATCACCCACGTATATAAGTTGGGCGCCAGGCGGTTTCCCGCCGCTCAAAAATTTCGGCCGTAGCCGTCCCTAACAATATGCACCTGCAGTGCCTCGGTAGCTCAGTACCGCGGAAAGGGGTCGGGTTGATCTGAGGATTGACAGGCGATAGTAATAACGACTCGAGCGAATCACTTTAACAAATTCACAATTTTTATTCGTCACGGGAACACAAAATAACTTTTACGCGGGGTAACGAACACCCCTCGGGGTTTGGACGTGGTGGAGAACCGTGTAAAGGCGGCCTCACCACTGGGAGAAATCCCCCCGGATTAAATTAACAAAATCACACGCAGTAAATAGTAAAAGGAATAATAAATTAATGGTAAATAAATTACCAAAAAAAAGAGATAAAATCCGGCGCTCACTAAGAGCCACGACAACCTACAACGGACTGACTAAAATAAGGCCTAACAATAATAACAAAAAAAAAACATGAATAATAATATGCCACAAGCTACAACTACATAACGGAATCCAATGCTAGTTGACTCTGCCGTTTACCGAAACAAAGGCCCCCGCAATCAAAATATCGAGGGTGACCGTGACCCACGAACACCTGAACGTTAACCGGCCACTGCGCCGTTACAAGACCGCAAATTCTTCTCACGTTAGAATTTTTCCCTGCAGGGAAACTCAACTTGGCTAGGCACAGCCCGTATGAACTATATCAAATATTAACAACCATAACTTCCCACTTCTCGGGGAACACTGGCTGCGGCCTACCACGTCGGAGATCGGTGATATCAGACCCACCTCGGATAACAAAATCGCCTCGTGGCGTGAGCTAGCAATCGATAAAAATGTCGATTGCCCACAACGGGTGCTGACACTAATTAGGGCTGAGTAATTAGGACTCACCACTCTCCAGCCAGGCACAAAACAAAACCGCCTCTCTCTTAGGGTCCATTTTCCAAATGCCCACGTTCCGTCTCACTTCCACTCGCTCTAACGCTACAAATCACGAATGCCCACGCGGGTATCTAATTTCTTATTTCTCCCTAGCAGGCGTACAGCCTACGGCAAAGTGACGAGACAGCGTGTCTCCGCCAAAATTCTCTATATTTTCCCCCTGTTATCCGGGCTTACAATTGTTAATCTAGAGACCGTGGCGCTATCCGCAATTTCGGAAAACGGTGGAGACGATCGCGTGCCTGGTTGCCGGCGCTCTGGCGCGGCGGTGTCTTCGCGGTGGTGTGTAGCTGGTGGTCGAGCCTACAGCGTGGTCAGCACCTGCAGTTCCTCATCAGGAGCTCAAACTTCGGGGCGGACCGCGGTTCGCTGGCTCTTGGTGACGGTGGGACTCACATCCGCCGCCGATCTCCCTCGTTGCTGAGTGCCCTCGGCACTCCCCTGCGTCCGTGCAGCCTCCGCTGGCTATCCAGAGATCGGTCTCTCGCTAGGACCTGTCCTCCAAATTCCTGGCCCTCGTTGATGGCCCTCGGCCTCGTCCGTCCGTCCGTGGTACATGTCAGAGAAGTGGGGGATCGAAATAAACGAATTACTAAAAAGTTCAGGTGTCTAGATCGGTCACGGTCGCCTCTCGGAGCGTTTTCTTCAGCCTCGAGGCTATTTTCCCTCAGGAAACCCAACTGGCCCTACCTAACTAAGGTCCGCCAACGGTTCAGGACCTCTTGTGACGGCAGATAAAATCTGCAACGTCACAATACGTAAATGCATAGAATGTCAAACTAAAACATTAACTAGAGTCAAAACACGGAAGCTTATGGTACTAACAGATACACCAGACGCAGCATTTGACAAAATTTCAATGGATATAGTGGGTCCTCTACCCCCGACACCACAGGGAAATGATTACATACTGTTAGGATTGGATTCGGGAATCCCAGTATAATAATACTTTTATTTATTTGGTAAGGATCGTCGTCGAATTAAGAGTTGGTACTCAGTCGTACAATTATAAGTGAAGTTTAATATTTATAGATGACAGTGAGAAGTATGATCTAAAATAGGAAGATACACGTTAACTTATAGCGATACTCGATTTTGCACGTAATAACGGGTCCCGATGTTCTGACCACGAGCGCGTTGCGTGTAGGCCTTTTAACTGTGTTTAGGAGGTCAGTGCTGTGTATGCAGATTCCTACGTATGGCACAACGCATAAACAGTGTATTGCAATAGTGCGAAGCTTGCACCTTCCATACTTGGGAAATCGAACACCCGATTACAACATCCCTTCCCCCTTGAAGAAGAAGAGCCTTACGGTTTTCTCCTGAAATCAGACAATTTTGCTGCTTTGCGATGCCTCTTGCATGCTCAGCTGTAACCCGAAGTTATCGTTAGTGGTAACACTCGTTTTATGACCCGTTCATAGTTTTGCATATAATCGTTTCTCTTATGCTATGTTAGTGGAATGGTTTAATTTAGAAGTTATGAAGTTATTCGATGAAATGTTTTAATCGATTAATATGTACCCTAAGGTTTTGCTTCTGTACCCTTATAGTACAATTAACATCTGAGTTTACTTCTAACACGGAGTACGGACCAATCCATTGAGATAGTAATTTCTTTGATCGTCCTCTACGTACCGTTTTGTCATAGAGCAGTACTCTGTCCCCGACCTTGAATGTCGTTAACTTAGTACCTCGATCGTATTCGACTTTCGATCTTTCTTTGGCTCGCTGCAGGTTCTCCTTAGCAATGAGGTTGCTAGCTCGCAACCTCTCCCGTAGTTCTTGGGCGTAGTCGTCGAATGTATACGTTGTTTCTGGGTCCTTCTTCAACGATGTTGGTAGTACAGCCGGGTGTCCGTACACCAGCTCAAATGGTGTGAATCTCGTTGCCGTGTGTGGTGTGGTATTATATGCGAACATAGCGTATGGTAGCCATTCGTCCCAGTTACACTGTTTTTCGTTTATGTAATGCCTCAGATACTCTGCTAGCGTTCTGTGTGATCTTTCCAGCGCTCCATTGGATTCAGGGTGATAGGAAGTCGTCTGTATTTCGTCGATCTTCAACAGTTTACAAGTATTTTCAAAAATGTTACTAAGAAAGTTCGTACCTTGGTCGGTGAGTACCCTTTGTGGTATCCCGTGTTCACATACGATTCTTGTTGCGAATTCTTTCGCTACGGTGTTGGCTTCTTGATTTGGAATAGGAATTGCCTTGCTGAATTTTGTCAACCAATCTTGAAACGTTAGAATATATTTGTTACCCTGCTCGGTCTCCGTCAGTGGCCCTACTATATCCAATGCGCATTTTTCAAACGGCTGGTTTGGGGTATCGGTGATGATCATTGGTGCTTTCGCTCGCTGGCTAAGCTTATTCTTCTAGCAATTCTCACATCTCGCAATGTGGTCTTCGACGTTTTTCCTCAATCCGGGCCAATCGTGTCTCAGACGAATTCGTTCGACCGTCCTATTCACTTCCTGGTGGGCCCCTACGGGTGTGTCGTGATACTCGTAGATAATCTGGTTTCGTTCCTCCTCCGAATATTCCTGGTTAGGCTCCTTAGTCGCAGCTTCTTCTTTCTTCTGGCTTCTGGTTGTTACGTACATACGGCTTAAAGCATCAGCATTAGTGTTTGCTTTACCTGCTTTGTACTCGATCTCGTAGTCGTGTTCCTCCAGCTTCAATCGCTATCTCATGAGTCGGGATCCTGGATTTTTGATTCCGAACAGCCAAGTGAGTGGTTTGTGATCTGTGACAATTTTGAATTTAGTACCATATACGTACGGTCTGAAGTGATTGACAGCCCAAACTATGGCCAGTAATTCCTTCTCGGTGGTGCTATAGTTCCCCTCAGCGGAGTTCAGAGTTCTACTCGCGTATGCTATTGGTAGGTCGTTACCCACGGTGCCCTGGGATAAGAACGCTCCGATGGCTTTGTCGGAAGCGTCCGTCGTTACGATAAATGGTTTTTCGAAATCGGGGTATTGTAAAATGGGCGCAGTTGTCAAAGTTTTCTTCAGCTCCTCAAAAGCTTCTTGTTCCCGTGATGTCCAGGAGAATTTCACTTCTTTCTTCAGCAGGTGTGTTAGCGGTTTTGCCAAGCTCGAGAAATTCTGTATAAATCGTCTGTAGTATCCAGCTAGACCTAGGAAACCTTGAAGTTCCCTCACCCCCTTTGGTATCGGGAATTGCTTTACCGCTCGAATCTTCTCCGGATCTGCTTTTATCCCGTCGCAAGTTATCACGTGTCCCAAGAAGTTGACCTCTTTCCTCAAAAATTCACACTTGTCTGGCTGCAGCTTCAATGAATTGTGCCTCAAACGTTCAAGTACCTCTTCTAGCCGTTTGTTATGTTCTCTTAAGCTGGGAGCGTGTATGACTATATCGTCGAGATAGACATAGCATCTAAGGCCCTGTATTCCGGAAAGTACAGTATTCATTAGTCGTTGAAATGTTGCTGGGGCGTTTTTCAATCCGAAGGGCATTTGGTTGTACTCGTAGTGACCGTGTGGGGTGGAAAATGCGGTCTTGCACTTATCTTCCTCTTCCATAGGAATTAGGTGAAATCCCGAAGCTAAATCCAAGGTAGAGAAATACTTGGCCTTACCCAACTGGTCCAATATTTCGGTGATATTAGGCAGTGGGAAAGAGTCTCCTACCGTGATGTCGTTCACCTTACGGAAGTCTACTACGACTCTCATCTTTGTTTTTCCTGATGCGTCTACTTTCTTCGGTACCACTAGCAGTGGCGCGTTCCATTGGCTGTTGCTTGGCCTGATTATCCTGTCATCCAGCATCTTATTTACTTGGTCGTTTATCTCCTGCTTATGTTTTTCCTGCAATCTGTAAGGTCTCAAATTTATTGGTGCAATATCCGGATTAGTTGTGATTCTATGTGTAGCTGCATTCGTGTGACCCAAATGGTCTCCTTCGAGATGAAACACATCGCTGAATTTTTCGCATACGTCTAATAAACTCTCCCTCTTCTCCCTATTGAGATGACTGGTACGTAAGTTGTCTCTCATTTGTTGCATCCTGCCTGCGTTGCTCGGTGTAACTGACCGGCAAGCGTGAACTTGACTCTTGTTTGCCTGTTCTTGACCTAGTGCCACGATTTGCACATTCGGTCGCTCCAGTTCTACTGCATAATCGTTCGTATTGAGAATGATGACTTTGCACTCACCGTCGACGGCGTTGGTGATGCAACTCCCCATATATACTCCTGGATGTAACTCGATTCCTTCGACGACGCCTTCCGCGTCATTGGCTGACTTAGCGCGAATTATCGTTTCACTTCTTGGTTCGACTGAAACGCGAGCTCCCGTAGCTCCAAGACTCCATGTTGTCCCGTACAACCTGGCATATTTTCCGGATCTCAGCTCGACGTCATGCTTCTCGAGGAAGTCGCCTCCTAGGAGACCGTTGGCTTCTAGAGGAAAATCGTCTCTAATGGCGTGACAAAGGTGCCTATCGCCAACCCTTATATTTAATCTGACCTTACACAAGGTCGCAACCGGCGTCCCGCTTATTCCCTTAAGCGTGATCACGCCGTCTTCAGCCATCACTTCGCCGTCGATTTTCCCTACTTTTACTAAGCTTACCTCAGCTCCCGAGTCTAATAACATTGTGGCGTGTCCCGTTTTGAATTCGTTCGCCTTAATCGATGCGTGGTTCTTCTGTCCAGCTCCATTGGCTAGGCAATTTACTGGTACGACGCGATACGGTTGCCTGTCCGTCGCGCCTGCTTCTCGTTTCCCGAAATCTCGTTGTCTTGTCCACCAGCACCCCCGGATGGACCCATCTGGTCCCCTGGTTGTCTCGGAAATTCTCTGTCATCTACGTAGTATCCCCTATTCTCGTTAGCTAATCGTGTCCTGCAATCTCTGATAAAATGTCCCGGTTTCTTACAATAGTGACATACGACCTTAATTTTCCTTACGTGTTCACTCGGTGTCGGCAAACGTCGCGCACTTCGTGAATCGGTATTCGGTATCCGACAGTCGCGTGCTACATGTCCTGGCCTCCCGCAGTTGTAGCAGTACCTGGTGCTACCCGCTCCATTGCTACCCGATCGCAGTTGATCCCGGCTAGGACCCAATTCGCGTTCCTCTTCTATTGCGATGGAAATTGCCTCCCCGAGGGTCTCACATCGCCGACACTTGACCAATATCTTCAGCCGGTCATTCAACCCTCGTATGAAAATAGTGTCAGCCTGCTTCCGTACTTGTCGTTCCAACGTTGGTTTCGAGTCGTCAGGGGCGGCTTCTCTCATTGTTAATTCGATTACCTGTGCGGTGAGTTGTTCGACTCGTGTCCCGTACGATTTCGCATCTTCGTTCAGCCGCTGCCTACAGCTGTTAAATTCTACCTGTAACGAAGCTAATGTTCGGGTTTTAACGTACATGGAATTCAATTCTGCCTCCAATATTTCCTAGGCTGTGATTGACTTGTATTCTAGTGCTTGTGCCGCACTCCCCTTGATCCGTGTGTTCAAAACTGCTTTTAACAGCTTCTCAGTTTCCGAGAATAGTATAGTCTCCCGTGCATATCTACAAGAGCGAATGAAGTCGCGTACCCTACCTCGATCTCCGCCTTCAAATACCTCGATGTCCTTCAGTACTTGCCGTACGGTAGGGGCGTCCTCCATCATGTTAGGTCGAGGTGCGATCGCTCCTAAGTCGCGACCCTGCCGGGGTATTGTTTGAGGTGTTCCGTGAGCTGTAGCTTGAGGCTGCCCTCGATTCCTGCTTCTGACAAACTCGCGCAGGGCTGCTCGGAGTTGGTCAACCGAATTATCCTCAGTGACGTCCAAATGGTAAGCCCCGCAAACCTCGAGAAGGTGGTCGCGGCGTAATTCCTGGATCCACGCAGTTTTACCCTCCGCAATGTACTCGTTTACGGATTCCCACTTCACTGGCATTTGCTCTACCTGGGACTTCCTCTCGTCCGCTTCCTGTGCTGCTGCAGCTAGTGATAAACGCAAAGCGCGTCGTTGGCTGGGAAGTAGTACGCCGCTCAACAGTGAATCTTCCCCAAAACTTAACTCGCCTTGCAGGGTAGATGCGGTTGGAGAATCTACAGATGCCGACCGTTCAACCCCCTTTCTTCCTGACATATGGCAGTCGATCCTTCTGATTTCCTGATGCCACCGTCCTCTGATTCACTTCACTTGACGATTCGACGGATCCCACCGCTGCCACCAATTGTTAGGATTGGATTCGGGAATCCCAGTATAACAATACTTTTATTTATTTGGTAAGGATCATCGTCGAATTAAGAGTTGGTACTCAGTCGTACAATTATAAGTGAAGTTTAATATTTATAGATGACAATGAAAAGTATGATCTAAAATAGGAAGATACACGTTAACTTATAGCGATACTCGATTTTGCACGTAATAACGGGTCCTGATGTTCTGACCACGAGCGCGTTGCGTGTAGGCCTTTTAACTGTGTTTAAGAGGTCAGTGCTGTGTGTGCAGATTCCTACGTATGGCCCAACGCATAAACAGTGTATTGCAATAGTGCGAAGCTTGCACCTTCCATACTTGGGAAATCGAACACCCGATTACAACAATACTGACGGTGCAAGATCTATGAACGAAATATTCTATTGCCATAGCGTTAATCAATACTAGATCTCAAACTATCGCGGACGCACTCATAACGGAAGTTATAAACAAGTATGGCGCTACTAGGAAAATTCTCACAGACCAAGGAGCAAATCTTACGAGTTCACTTATAAAACAAGTAGCGAAAAGATATCGAATCAAAGAAGTAAAAACCACCGCATTTCATCCTCAGTCAAACGCATCTATAGAAAGATCTCATCATGTTCTTACAGAATATCTGAAACATTACATTAACCGTTCGAATAACTGGGATGAGTGGTTATCTTACGCTATGTTTTCTTATAACACGAGCATACACGAAGGAACAAAATACACTCCTTTCGAACTTATGTACGGTAGAATAGCACGGGTACCTTCCGAAAACGAAGTAATAGAAGAGACTCTGGACAGAACATACACAGACTACCTAACCGAACTCTGCTACAAACTCCGGGAATGTCAGGCAAAAGCCAAAGAGAATTAAATAGCGGCCAAAACACGGTCTAAAAAATATTATGATCAGAAAATCCATGACATCGAATTTAAAGAAGGCGATCTAGTTTTCCTCCTGAAGAAACCTTCCAAAGAAAAATTCGACGATCAATACACAGGTTCATACGAGGTCCTGGGTATCCTACCCAAAAATAATGCAAAAATTAAGATAGCAAATAAGGAAAAAATAGTATATCATAACGAGCTGAAGAAGGCAAAAGTTAAGCTATATATATTAATAATTGAACCTTTCAAAATATATAAACATATACAAACACTAGCGATAAGAATATTCATGTATGTTCCAGATGAGAATTCCGGTTGAAATACAAAGAACCCCAAAGTTTTACAGGCGGCCCAACTGGCCAAAAGATAAAATCAAAACCGTGGAATGTGGAAATTTTTTAGATATCTTCACGGGAAGAACACTCGCTATATGGAAGCAGAAGGTCATAACCTACGCGCACGAAAATGATACGATTCGGAACTTTGTAGGCAAACTCGTTGTAGCCGAAATTCTTGAAGAACATGATTTCCTAAAAGCATTAAATCAAATTGATGACAACACCATGTTAATAACGCACGGGTGCAATGAAACTATGACCAACGACTACCATATAGGGATTGAACAAAATAACATTCCGACATATCTTAACGGATTTTTTTACATAGAATTTTGAAAAACTAGAATTCTCGCCTAGAATTAATCACCCAAGTATATACATACGCAAACAATCAAAATAAATGCACTGGAACCCTCTGTTCCAGATGTTGTTGATGATCTTCACATTCACTCTAATTACAAACGTCTACGGTCTAGTGGGGTACGATTGTGTGAACGGGAAACTCAACGTTATCACTATCAATCTGCTCGAACCTGTGGAATGCAACGTACCTGACGTCGAGCCACAAGAGGAAAAGGTCTACGCACAGCTGTTGCAACTAACGGATTTCAGGAAGACCAACACCATACAGTGCAGTGTGGAAATTGATCGAACCGTATACTATTGTGGAATGCACTCCCACGTATCTCTAGTTGAACTAGGAAGACAAGCCTATATGAAGTATACGAGCAAGGAATCATGCCATAAATTATACCGGGGAGGCTCTATTGAAATTTGGCCAGGGAAATTTCTAAACAATATCCCACAAAATGCTACTACCAGGAGATCCGTAACCCTTACTGGAGGATTGGCGAGCGATGGAACTTGTGAACCGGGATTTTTCGACGACCAATGCGGACAATGGCCAAGTGTGGTAGTTCAAGCTATCGTTAAAATCTCAGTTATTTAGCAAGAAGCTACGGTGAAACTAAACTATATAACACAAAATTGTGTTTCGAAGTGGACTATCATGTGATTTTTCCGTGTCAACATGTTCCGACCAAGAAGGAGGTAATTTGTATTGGGAAGTAGTACCCGAAGATAACTGCAGATTCACCTCATACGACGTACTCCACGAAGGATACATTACCAAGGTACAGGCATCAAAGCAGGACGAACCAATAGTGTACTCCATTACATCGCAAGACATAACATTCGCACTCATCAGGACAACAGAAGTCAAAATTTGCGGATATACTCTCTACAAGACCGAACATCCGAATCTATTAATTTTTGAAACAAGCAAAGGTAATACATTCAAAAACCAGGGAATATTGCCGGTAGAAAGTGTAGACATATTTACCTACGTTAACTCAAAATTTATCTACGTAGAAAAACATATTAGACAACAAATGACTGACTTATACAAGGACGTTATTTCTCAACAATGTGAACTAGAAAAACAAGTTCTGAAAAATGGTCTCACACTAGCTAGCATTTTACCCGACGAATTTGCATACAACATCATGGCAGGTCCAGGACATATGACAACCATCGCCGGAGAGGTAGCACACGTTGTAAAATGTATACCTGTAGCTCGCGCAGTACGCGAAACTGATAATTGTTATGTGGAGTAACCAGTAACCATGAGGAATGCATCATATTTTCTAACACCCAAATCGAAAATTCTAGTCAAGAAAGGGACACAAATTGAATGTAACCGCATACTAGCCCCAATGTACCGAATAGATGATGTATAGTATAAATTCACACCACACCATGAAGAATAGATGATGTATAGTATAAATTCACACCACACCATGAAGAAGTTCTACCACCAAAAGCCTTGCAGCATACAACCCAGTACACATGAAAGTTCGTTAACACAGAAACGCTGGCAACTAGTGAAATATACAGTCTAGAGGACTAACTGGAAAAGGAACACGGACAGATGAAAGTTCCATATACAATTTATTTACCGATCAAATTTTTGAAAAAAATAGCAGACTCTACCTACCGAAAGGTATGGGGAGGTTTCATTACGTTCGGATCGGCTACAGCAGGAATTATGGGAATTCTTATCGTCATTCGAATAATTGAGTTAGTTGTTGATACCATGATACACGGGTACACACTGCATCAGATATATGGATGGAGTTTGAAATTGCTAGGGTCACTGTGGACGTCAGTGACTCACCTTCTCGTTTATCTGGGGCATCAAAGTTCACTAGCCCAATATAAGAAAGATGTTGAAAAGGACGAGACCCTGCAACCAGCAATCAATCTTCAACCGGCAGCACCAACAGAGGAAGCCGAACACCTTTATCCACAACTAGCACAGCTAAGAAACAACATGGATAATGGAATAACTAACCAAGTTCGTTATTCCGATATAAGGGGGGAGGTGTAACATCCCCACCTCAGGCCAGACATTTTTTCACTCTCATTATATTCATTTTTGATTTTACGTTTGCGTATGAATACCACTTCTACATATAAATATACTCTGCTCATTTTTATCTTCAACAATTATAAAACATAACCTCGTATTACAAATATATCCTTTTCATTTTATGAGTCAAATATATATACATAAATGTAGAACAAATAAGTTGTAGAATACCGTCGCCTGAATAACACTTATTCGCGACAACAGCAGCAAACAAGCGTCCCGTACGAGGACAAGTCCGGGACTGACCCAGGTAGCGACCCAAAGTGGTGAGGTACCCAACACCCATGACTCAACGCCAGGTGCAACGCCGTAAAACCACTCAAACAGGAGCATCAAGGCCCCTCACCTGCGAGTCAGAAATAATAAGTGTTAATTACGCGCACCCCATGTGAACTATCGGACTACCGCATTTCAGTTGAGTGTTATTCTGTAGCATACTGAATTAAGCGAATAATTATTTCATAGCATAAACGTGTAATTATTTAACCAAGAACTTTGGAGAGAACTTTTGAACCATATTATATTATTTGAATACTATTCATCAGTGAAGCGTGAACTACGCTCCAGGAATCCAAAGGATAAACATTGCCGGAGCGACCACGCCGCTTCATTATCTAACCATATACAATATTTCGGCGGAGCGCGGTCCTCCTTACCCCGCGACTCCATATCTTGATTGTTTATATACTGCACTAAAAGCAAGAGCATCCATCGAAATTATTCAGTCCAAGTTCAGAGTTCGAACGAGTCACTGCACTCTTAGGAGTAGCCTTCAATATTAAACTCTTGGGAGTTAAAATTATTTCCAAATCATGGAATACTCTCAGGAGTTTTCATACTATTCCAAGTTCGAAGTTATATAAGCCTTAATTATATTTTACTGAATTTATCCTATATTATACCAATTTTATATTCAACATATTTTAATCAAGTTATAATATATATATATAGTTTATTTCTGAATTCAATAATTATTCGAGAACTCCACATTCCTCTACGACACCAGCAGCTACAAATCAACAGCAAGGTAAGATTCTATTTTACTTACTATCAGGAGTTCCTACCTTAACTCCATTAAACACCTTCACCTAAAACCTATTATTCCATGTTGAGCTGTGCCTAGTGCCGAAATAAGCTGAATCCCTGATGAGCAGTGCCAAGTGCAGAATTATTGCTCTTTCCTAGAATCGATAATCCTAATCGATTCGTAACCTGTGATAAGCGATGCCTAGTGCTGAAGGACGCTTTTACCTTATTTTCCCATAGATGCCCAATACTCCACGTAGAAGACATCGAGCAGGCAGGCGCGTACGAGCAAGACGAGCTAGGGCTGCAGTTAGGACAGCTATTCAGTTAGCGGTCAAATTAGGCAACCAGATAGAATCGAATCTAGTACAAGAATCACCACGATCACCTCCACCTGAGCCACCACAAGTAGAATTACCTGGAGAAATAGATTAAAATCAGTTAATACAGGGACCTTTCATTGCATTCGAGCACGAACAAGACGAGGGTTACGAGACAACTGACACCGATATAATTCCTTGTTGTCCACCCGCTATACCAATAGGGATAGCCAATAAAATAAATCAACAATAGTAGCACCCGCTACGTCCTTACCGCTCAGAATAAAGAGTATTATATTTTATCAGACAAATCGTTTAACATTTATTTTCACTACGAGACCTAACATTCGCTCAGATCCCTGACATCCCCACACATAGTGTTTAGCGACTTCGTGTCCATTCAGGGATCAAAAACCGTTACTAACGGGTAGTTTTTAGCAGAAATCCCCTTTTTGCAAAATATCAACCTGGGACGTAACAACATTGTGCTCTACCGGAGACGTCACATATCTCTATTCATGTTACGTATTGAATACATGATATTAGCCATACCAGGGAAACGTATGACCGGAGGCATCACCAGAGAACAAAGTCACATAACATCAAGAGACTCGGTAGAGTCTCGCGCCAAGTACATTCACAAGAACGGGCGGACTACCGAGTATCTTTACCGCAAGGTGAGCAGGAAAGCGCTGTAAGGCCCACTGTTCTATCAAGTATCTCCGAAATCATGAGCTTTTCGAGGAATTTGGATGCATTTTTGCAATGTAAATCAGTGTAGCGGGTTCACTTAAGCCTGATTTCAACAAAATCGGTGGTCGGAGAGTTGAGATCTGATAATCTTTGATCACCGGTGGGCTCGTTTCACGATCATCACGATTAAGCACCGCCGTGGTCGTACGCTAGCTATATGTCATTTGGGAACCAGAACCATTCCAACATAAATGGTGTAGAAGGGAAGCCGCGGTGTGGTCAATGCCGTGGCCGCGTCATATCTCCAATTTCTTATCGAGTTCGCCGCCGCATAGTGATTCCTTTTCATTGACCCCCAGAAAAGCGGCGCTCTCATTGGTTATCATTCGCCGCGCAGGCTGCTGATTTCCAAGCCGTCGTCTGCCGTCGTTTAGCGGCAAGTCACATAATGGCGGCACAGAATAAAAGTGATGGAATCGTCATTGCCGGGATGTGAGTCATACATATGTTACATGCCTTTGTGACAGCTCTCTCAATTCCGTAAATGAACAAGAATAATCGTGGATAAAACTTTGAGTAGTTTGAACATGTTTGTTTACTCGATCGATAATCAAGATGTCGGGTGTTCACTCGCCAGCTCGTTGTCCGCTTGTGAGGTTATGAGGAGGAAACTCGTCGAATCATTGGTAATCGTTACCCGCAGTGATCGCGTAATAAAGTTTTCAATGTGTCATAATATAGATGCATTGAATGACGGTATTTCTCTATCGTACCTGCTGTACTGAAACAATACAATTAACACCTTCCTTTCCACCTCAAGCATACCGATGTCAAAAAACGCAGTAGATTCCGTCTCAACACAACAACCCGAAGGATCCTACTCCCACAAGTGAACTGACGATAACTGATTCTTAGGCTCCTCCTATGTCACGCCATGAGAGAACTTGGTCCTTTTTGCAAGACGTCACGAACGAAGTGCTCCTCTCCAATCCTACCCGCTGACAAAAGTTCCAGATTACTGAAACGGCGGTAGACTCTTCACAATCACTATGAAGAAATTTTCCATGTGACGAGTTGCAGTCGACAAAATCCAACCCATTTCCTCCGAAGTTGTTTGTAAGTGAATCATAATCAATTCCTCTATCGTACCTGCTGTACTGAATCAATACAATTAACACCTTCCTTTCCACCTCAAGCATACCGATGTCGAAAAACGCAGTAGATTCCGTCCCAACACGACAACCCGAAGGATCCAACTCCCACAGATGAATTGATGTCAACAAGTTCTTTGGATCCTCCTGTGTTAATTCTTGAAGAAACTCAGTTCTTATTCCGGTATATTACGAACGAAGAGCTCCTCTCCGATTCTTACCCACTGACTAAAGTTCCGAACGACTGAAATGGTGGGAGACTTTTTAAAACAAAGAAAGTCTACGAACTGCAGCCAAATCATATCCTTGTCACCTACCAACCAATTATTCGTGAGTCAACTACAATCCATGTCTTTCTTTCATACTTAGTATACCGATTCATAGAGACTAACATTATCCTTTTTCTTTTAAGCATACCGACATTGAAGGAAGTATCAGTCCTAGTTCCAATGCCACAAACCAAAAGTTCCTGCTCCCTCAAAAAAGTAAGCAGAAGTTGAAGTGCTCAGGATTCCCTTTTATGTTTCTTGAGAAAATTCAATCTTCTTCCTGGCACAATATGAACCAAGAGCTCCTCTCCGATCCTATTCATAGATGAAAGCTACGGCCGAATCCAATGTGAGAATGTTTTAAATGAAACTCTCTCTTCGTTACATTTCGATATAAACTGCAGTCAAACTGAAACCTGGCCATCTGCCTAACAGTTGTTCATATATCAACTATAATCCTTTTTTTCATTTCAGACCTACTGTGCCGATTCATTATAACTAACACTCTCCTTTCAACCACGAGCATATCGATAATGAAAGAAGTATCATTTTCTGTTTCGATATCACAAACCCAAACTGATGCCAAACGATTTGACCCTTACCCCCATCATACCAGAAAGGAACCAATCTTTCCCCTGGTATGTTGTTAAACACTGATAAGCTGCAGCTTCGAACCCAAGATCCATGTCGTCAAACTAATTATCTGAGGATACTGCACCTGGTGACTTGTGATAAAACTGCACAAATATATCTTGTGAACTGAAAAACCGTGGACTTCAAATCGCAATTTAGCGGCTACCGAGCTTTCTTATTCAAATAGAACACATCGTCTGAGGCATATGAAACCGACCTGCGAAGTAATTAATCGTTGGATTGCAAACGCGTAGTACTATACCGAAATCTCTTGATATCTGCTAAACTTAATCGTCATAGTAACAAAATGTTTCTGACCCGTCTAACATCTTACAACAATAGTATACTAGAGAAAGCATAATCAATACTACAATATTCTTCAACAACATACAAAAAGTCATGAAATCCCCTAAAAGGCACCTACGGTGCAAAAAAATTCGCCAAGTACATTAAATGTTCAGGAATAACTACTACCTAAATATCTTTGATGAAAAGGAAAACAAAAATTCATTATTAATTAGAAAAAAAGGATCCAAATCAATTATTGTGCCAAGTACATGCAACTTCGCATCATGCATAGAAGTTCTAGAGAAGACTAAAATAAACATACAACGAACAAGATTACCGAGTGTAAGAAAATAGAATTGGGTAATACATCAATGAAAATCAATTCAAAGAATTAAACAAAAGCAAACAAATGAATTTAATTAAATTAAAAACAAAGAAAAAAAATTGGAGGTAGTGGGGCTTGGCGAGCTTTTTTGGCAAAAAATTAGAATACTTGTACGGCAATATAACATTAGCTCGCCAAGAACCACGTACTCCAATTTTTTTTCTTTGTTTTTAATTTAATTAAATTTATTTGTTTGTTTTTGTTTAATTCTTTGAATTGATTTTCATTGATGTATTACCTAATTCTATTTTCTTACACTCGGTAATCTTGTTCGTTGTATGTTCATTTTAGTCTTCTCTAGAACTTCTATGCATGATGCGAAGTTGCATGTACTTGGCACAATAATTGATCTGGATCCTTTTTTTCTAATTAATAATGAATTTTTGTTTTCCTCTTCATCAAAGATATTTAGGTAGTAGTTATTCCTGAACATTTAATGTACTTGGCGAATTTTTTTGCACCGTAGGTTTGTACTTTACCAGAGACGAAACATATCTCTATTCATGTTACATATCGAATACATGATATTAGCCATACCAGGGAAACGTATCACCGGAGGCATTACCAGAGAACAAAGTCACGTAACATTATTCCGTACCGGAGACGTAACATATCTTCATCTACGTTACGTAGCAAGTACATGATATGTGAATATTGAAAGCAGCGGAAATATACATATTATTCATAAGAGGATTTGTGGTATATTTCTGGGAAGTGAACAGCTGAATAATACAACATCAAATAAATGGTTTACACATTTCGGGCGGTACTTCCTTGTTGATGGAAAAAAGGAAAAAATTGAATTACCTCGAAAAATCAGGAAAGACGACATTTTTGCGCCTTTTTTCCTGACTGCTGCGCAAACAAATTAGTCAGATAATATATCAGTAGTTTGGGAATTCTTATGTCGAACGTTCAATTCTCTACAGAAAAAGATTCAAGACAGCCATAGTATCTAAATTATTAATGATTAATGCATTTCAGCCTTTATAAGTGTCTAGAAAACGCCTAATTTTATCACCCCAGCCTCGCACCTGCACATGCTGTTACCATCATGCTTTGAGTAAAGTCATGTGAACAATTTTCGTTTCGTTGTTACCGTTTAATAATATACATCGAGGTAAAGATAGATCTACTATATTTGTATACTATTTTTACGTAAATACTGCAGAGTAACGCTAAGTCGTTAGAGATGCTAAAA
Source organism: Athalia circularis (assembly GCA_963978495.1). Taxonomy (NCBI): domain Eukaryota; kingdom Metazoa; phylum Arthropoda; class Insecta; order Hymenoptera; family Athaliidae; genus Athalia; species Athalia circularis. The sequence goes on along the minus strand of OZ021697.1, from coordinate 6,535,349 downwards.
ATAAATTGCCATTCATTAAAATATTATAGGTAATTTTATATAACACTGTTGTTGATGCGTGATGTCGGTCATCGATTCCTGGATCTACTCGTATGCGCATCCGGCGGCATCGTGTGCATATCCGGTTTTGCTTCTCTTTGACGAAATGAGACACAGGTCAATGCGGTACAGGTAGTGAGAATCTCATATAAGATTGTTAGAAGATTTCTATATACACCTGACAAAGGTTCGTATATTATCACCCTTTGCTATTCATATATCTGAAATAATAAAAGCGTAACCGACATATGTGAATATTCATCCTGCTAATCAAATTAATATGCCACGTGGTGATCATAGAGGTTATGTTCGCGAATAATTTTGATATCATGGAACCTTGGTTGAAATTTCTACCTCTACGAGTTTCTACAACTCTCATTGAAAATTCGAAGTTATTCCTGGAAAAATCAGATTTTTTGGGTCAATAGTAGGTGAAACTGTGAAAATCCAGATTTTTGTATAATAAATTGTGAATTCGTGTGGTTATTCATGGAAATCCTCGTCATCTGCGGATTTTAAATGAGACAAAGAATATCACGTGTTCAATGCCAGAAGGGTCATTATATTATTTACAAATTTTTTTGTCCAGCGTTTTTGAGTTTTGAATTTGTGAAAACTGAAAAACTCAAAAGAACGCCTGTGTTACGTCCGGACCTTGGTCCAAACGTTTCGCCCCATCTATTCTTATCAATGTTCAATCCTATCAAGTATTACCAATCATTCTCTCAGACGTAACCTGATATCTTTCTTCCTGTTCCAACAGCCATCGGTCATTGCTCGACCTTGCATTAGCATGACAGGCAAGTGCAACGCCTTGCCAAATTCCACCTCGTCAGCGACACGTGGCCTCCCACTTCGCCTACCCTTCTTTCACACCCCAAGTTTACCTTATTCCTAACAACCATATCAAAATCACTTCTGAACCTAGCACCGATCAAGTCAATACTTCCGAATTCGTAACCGAACTACTAAGCACTTGCATTACGCGCCAAGTCGACTCGTTCTTCCGATACGGTACTTGTTACGGTGATCCAGGACACAGTTCTTTAGTCATACACCGTATCCTGGATCGGTCTTCTTCAAATCACAGTCTGATTACGCCTATAAGCCTCCCCGAGCTGGGCAAATGAATACTGTAACGTGGCGTTTTGCGCCGCCCGTTACCACGGCCCCAATGTAGGGAAAATGTAGGGGAAAAACCCAGCCAGAAATGCCAAAGAAAAGCACTCCAAAGGTCAATCGTTTAAGTTTTAAGAATTTTGATCTAATTTAGTTGATTTTATATTTCATTTATGTGACGACGGACGACGGGACGAGAGGGTGCTGCCTTGCCGACCAACTACGACGCTCCCGACGACCCGCTCGATGGCGAAACACCTGGCGTCGCTGCCATGCCCCAAAAAGGACCCCGAAGATCCCTGGTTGCGGCTAGGAAACCGCTCAGGGATTCGCTCCGGACAACGACCGGTCCACTCCCGCTGCCGCTTCGCTACCGGCGTACAAGAGCGCACGGCCGACGTGTGTTTCTCCCGGTAGGAGGTGGATGAGGATGAGGTGCTCCCGACAACGAGGTGGATGCTGTGGAGGCGGCGTACAGGGTAGCGTGGACTGAGAAGCGCTACCTCCCGCCCCACAACTTCCCAGCCTGGCGCTGGACCACGATTTTGGAAGAACTCCCGACGCGAAGGTGGCTCCCGCAAGACGGAGGACAATGAGGCGCCTCCCGAAGGCGATGGGCTGGCGGAAGGGGAAAAATTAAGGTGAGCGAGGCCAGCAGGTTAGCCCAGCACCGATAACAGGTTTCCCCGGGGAGGAAGGTGACTGCTGCGGTAATGCCAGCCCTTCTTCCCGGACTCCCGAAGGAACACGAGGCTCCCGGGATGGCCCTGACGCTCGGCGGCCCCAGAGGGACAACGGAGGAGCAGGAAAACGGCGAGGAGAAAATGGGGAGGCGACGCCACGGCAAAGTAGCCAGAAGAGCGGAATTGGCATTGGATTTGGGCGATCACATAGGCGCCGAAGTAATTAGGTCACGAGGTGCCAGGCCGTGACATCGGATAGGCGACCTAATTATGGAAGGGGCCCAACCAACCAGGATCGGCAAGGCCGGAACGTCAAAGAAGAGGAACCTCGTCTCGTCCTACTCTGCGCCGTATCGCCAACGTGGCTATCACGTTTTCATTTCCCTCCCGTTTATTTTGAGTTTGAATTTTGGTTATTGTATTATGAAATTTATTAAGTAGTGCTCCCGTCGAGCCTTCAATTTTGTAGATTATTGTAGAGTCAGTTTTGTGCCACCCTCCCGAGACAAAAAGGTAATGTCTTCAGTTATTTTGTAACGGCCACGCAGTTACCACGCCAGCATTAGTTTAGGTTTTATAGATTTTGAGCTACTGGACTGGTCAATCCTCCGGGTAGCTCCTTGGGTTTTGTTTTGTAGATTTTGAGCTACCGGACTGGTAAATCCTCCGGGTAGCTCCTTGGGTTTTGTTTTGTAATTTTGTGGATTTTGGTATTGAGTAATTTGGTTAATTTGAGGGCAGTGGTGACTCCGTAACCGATCGGCAGTTATATTTTTGAATTATTTTGTTGAATTTTGGTCTCCCGTTAATTGGAGAACGGTTAGTGTAACTTAGAAGTATTTGATGAAAAGTATTGACCCTTTGGAGTGATTTAATAGAATAATAGGATTTCACTGATAAATATTGCTTTGTATTGGAATTGGATGGCATTTCTTGGATGGTGTTACGCTGAAGATTTGTATAATCGCCTTTAGTTTTCTCCCGCTTTGGTGCGTGCCGCTTATCGGCCAGCTTATTGCTTTGTAATTTTGACGCGTATGATTTAGTAACATTTTTTTGGAGTAACGAACCCTTTTGTGTGAACTGAGTAGGTCTGGTAAAATGAGTCACTAGTCTATCGTGTTAGCGCAGGGTAGCCGCGGAGAGCAATCCACGTAAACTCGTTGCACCTCGCCGATAGCGGCGGGGCCTTCTTTCTCCCGTAAAATCAGTTAATCAGTTATTTTGTCGTGCTCCCGGATTGCTTCTCCCGCGTATAGGATAAATTAATGTTAAGGACTTTTGTTCCCCGAAAGGGCTAGGTTAAGAAATTATGTGCAACCTCCCGACGTTTATTTTGTAACTCCCGAATTGCATTGGTTCGATTCTACTACTCCCGTTTTTTGAATATACGGGCTCTAGCCTATTGAAGGAATTTAATTATTTTGTGTTGCTTCGCCTTATTTTGTTTCGTCCTTAATTGTTTGCCGCTTAACCCACGCCACTCTACCAGCTCGCGGATGTGCCTGAGCCTAGCCAGCCAAGCCGTTGGATCCTGTGGTTATTTGTTGAGTTTTTGCAGTTCTTGAGATTCTGAGGAATTTTGGTTTAGAGAAAACGACGTAAACGTCTGGCGCCCAACTCCCGCAAATTTTGAGATCTCGTTGAGTTTCATTTCGAGTCTGATTGTGGTACTTAGTTTTGGGGAATTTTGAGTTTTGTTGAGTTTTGGGGAAATTTTGGAAAAACCAGGATCGCGACGAAGTGTCGTCGCCGAATTCCCGGGTAAAACCCGCCCGGGGTAAAATTCGCGTCACAATACATATTCCCATAATAATCATCAACGAACTTTCAATCACCCTCATCAACTAAATCCTTCCTACAGTTGCATTTAGTTGTGTAAAACGAGAAACGAACCTAAAGGTGATGACGGGCGAAAACCCCGACGTAACATTGGTGGCAGCGGTGACCTTCTCGTTTCTGTGGGAAACATCGAAGTTAAGTAAATAAAAATTATCAGTTCTGCTGTATGCACCCACGACGTAACAGTAAAATTAATCAAATCCGCCATAGAGCGACACATCAAACCCGCGAAAAAGCGACGTAAATTTTTCCGATCCGCCACAGAACGACGTACTAAGTTAATCCGCAACAAGCGACGAAACCTTTCAAATCCGCGAAAAGCGACGAATACAAATCAAAATTTCCGAACATTTGGTGACAAATCGCGACGTCCAGATATAACAACTTTCGCTGTAATAACAGTGACCAAAGAACTCAGTGATCTTCATTGACTACTGATATCTCATAACAGTGCTGTGATAACTTCATAGCCTTCCACGTGAAAGTGGAAAATATCTCAACAAATAATGGACAATAGCTGAGAAACAGCAAAATTAATAATAACATGAAACACGGAAAGTGAGACACTCTTCGCGAAGTAGTGAAAAAGTTAATAGTGCTGTGAATCAGTTACAAGTAGCAGAGGAAATCTACAATTCTGTTCAGCACCCGGACACCGGAGAAAACGCTGACAACGCATCACAGAGCCCAGCTCACCTGACAACGGCAGCACAGCAGCGCGTATCACGCCACAAACTACAAGGTCATCGACACCAAATCTCCATCACCAACAGCATGCAGTTATCCCACATCTTCATTACCATATTCGCACTTCTGTAAGCCATATAACGAATATTTTCTAACATTTACACCTAAGCGAGCTAGAACTAACAGTATACGGCAAAATGAGCCGCCCAGACGACAGTAACGTTTCTTTCATCTCGATGCAACACGCAACAATGTTATTACCAGTTTTTGATGGCAAAAACATGCCATATCGTACATTCGCGGCTCGGGTCAACAAAATACAACAGCTTATCAACCCTAGAGACTTGGTGCAATTTACTTTCGGAGTACAACTCAAAATAGAAGGCGAAGCAGCCGAACAGATACGACCAGAATCACTCACCTTGGCAGATACCTTGAAAGATCTCAAACGCACTTATAGATGCAAACGGAGCCTAAAGGATATCCAAATGGAAATCGTAACTTGCGTGATGGAACGAAATGAAACTGTCATAGAATATTCTGCTAGAATTAAGAAATTGGTCACGGAAGCTGAGGAGGCGGCTGAAGCTACCCTAGCGAGCGAGACCGTCAAACCCTTAATAGAATATACTAGAATCACAGCCGCTCGCTCATTCATCAAGGGATTGCCAGATGACATAGAACTCAGAGTAGCAGCGAAAAAACCGAAAACACTCGCTGAAGCAACAGAAAGAGCTATCGCGATACAAAAAGTAGTACAGAACAGGAGTAGATTCCACACCCTGAAAACATCCACGGTGGACGGCAACGCACACAACACTACCTCAGGGCCCAATAATCAAAAACAGGTCGAAACTAAGCGTGGTAGGCTCTTAGGCTGCGCATATTGCAAACGCATCGGCCATCCCAGCGACGAATGTAGAACCAAGCAACGAGATATTATCGCAAATACCTGTAGGAATTGTAAACGCATCGGTCATACAATAGAAGATTGCCGCGAAAAACCGCGCGACGGCCCAAATAGGTGTACTGCGACGCTAGGTTTTTCCCCCCGGGCGGGTTTTACCCAGGAAACCTGCACGTGCCTTCGGCGCGACCTAGTCCAAACGAGAAGCTGAATTCAAAACGGGAACGAGAGAAAATGTTGGGCGCCAGACGCGTTATCGCGTCACTTACCGTATTATTAACCAAATCTTACTAAATGACCAATCCAGATCCGACGGAGTGGCTGGCTCGGCACAGGCTGTTCCACAGCAGAATAAATGGTAGAGTGGCGTGGATCGACAATAACAATTCGGGCACAAACAAAAGAACGGGAAAGCAGTAAACAAATTCGTAATTAACGGGACTGTATTTTTACAAAAGCATCAACAGAAATACAGTCGGAAGGTGGACAATCAGCGGGATTAACTGAATTATAATTCTCTCAACGGTAGCGGGAGATTATTTACACGGTAGTGTCGGAATTATAATTACGGTAGTCGGGAGCGATAGTTTACTGATGCACCTTACGAGTTGATAGCGATTTCAGACAGTAATTACGAACGGCAGAAGTGTGGTTTTACACGGAGCGGGAGCGCCTCCGTGGCTACTCTGCGCTACCGCAGCAGGTGGATTTTCAAACGGTACGGGACGATATTACTTAGTTGCAGAACCAAAATATTAACAATAACAAATTATAATCGGAATAACCTGCAGAACAACCAGATATCACCAAGGCTCACTTAACGAATTACTTAGTTACTTAGGTACGGGAGTTACACACTTAAGCCTCGTGCAGCAAATGCACGGGAGAACCGGTAGAAGACCGCTAAATATTCAAATATTAATTGTCCCAAACGGACGAAACTTAATCAGCCACGAGGCTTGCCGGAAGAAATGACAGAATTGCCGAACTTAACAAAAGACCAAACTGAACGAACGTAATGCGATGGGGCTATACCCTGCACCGACTTATCAACGAGCTTTAACAAATGACTGGACTGACCCAAACGTAGTACGGTGGGGCCGTACCCTGCACCGACTTTTTCACAGAAAAGCTAACAAATTATCAAAGTACTTAGGCCAATTCTCAATTCCCACTTGGCGACATCGTGACTTTTTACAGAAGGTGGAAAACCTTACCTCACTGAAGGAGTTTGGCACCCGCTGATTTTACTGACTCTACAACAAATTACTTTAACAATATTCTACTTCAAATTAAACTGGAGCTAAGGGGCGGACGGGAGTGACTCTAAATTATTGCAACGATAGCGGTAGGTGGCAAAATGGTAGGTGAAACGATAGCAAGGACGGGTCGGGAAACTGAACGGAAAAGGTAGGTTCTAACAAAATCGCCTTATTAGGACAACGGTTCTGCGTAGAGTAGGACGAGTTGGAAGGTTGGAAGGTGGAGTTTCCGATAGGAAATAACTTTTGCGATGCAGGCGACAAAGTTATCCGCCGTACTGGAAACCTCTTTGATGAATGTATCTCTTATGAAGGAAATAACTCCTTCGACTCAGATGATGGGTCTCTGTCGGAGTCAAAATAACTGTCATAAGTCTAATTCCTTGCAAAGTTTGGAACTCTTTCGACGCAGGCAACAAAGTTCTCCGTCAACATTGCAACCCCTCCGATGAATCTATCTTCTGCGGAGGAAATAAGTCTCTCGACTCAGATGATGGGTTTCCGTTGGTGTCCAAATAACTGTCACAAGCCTAATTCCTTCCAGAGGTTAGAACTCTTTCGACGCAAGCAGCAAAGTTTTCTGTAAAAGTCGCGATTTCTTCGATGAGTCTAATTTCTTACAAAAGTTGTCATATTAATATTGTAAAATAATAGTTCTCGATCAGGGTTGTGATTCCTAGCTTTTCAATTTCAGTAAGGATTGATGATACTCATTCAGTTGGTCGATTAAATTTCAGGCTTAATCATTTTAGGATCATTTGGGTTGTATCAACCTAGCATTACTTACCCTCCTAATTTTATAAAGTTTCAGTCAACATTATGAATCTTTTATTCAATTGATCAAATTTATTTCATCCTATGTCTCTCTAATTATCTGAGTCTGATTTCGTGTCGTATTATTCACCTGTCACAACATAACGCAGTCATGTTTAGATACCGAGACCTCAGCTATATCCGAGATTGTCAATCTGACAGCTTGAGTTGGGTTCTGAGGCGGTTGGTACTACACGTTAGCAGCTGACAAAATCAACTGTTTTTCAAATGCCCGCTTGCGCACAAAATCTGGGTGCGCAATTTCACCTGATCCTCTCTGTATGGTTAAAAGCATCTTACATTGCGTCATCAAAAAATGTAGAAGCTGATAGGGCTTCTCGCAACATTAATATTGACGCGGAAAGTGAACTTTCACAGAGTGCGTTTTCCGAGATTAAAAAACAATTTAGGCCTTTTTCAGTTGACTTATTTGCTACTAGATTGAATAACAAGTGTAGGAAATTTTACTCGAGATTTCCAGACTAGGAGGCAAAGGCGATTGATGCCTTCACTGTATCGTGGGAAAGTGAAAAGTTTTATGCGTTTCCTCCCTTTTCACTAATCATGCGCACGTTAAGAAAAATTGTCAATGACCAAGCTGTAGGAGTTGTAATAGTACCAATATGGCCCACACAACCATGGTATCCATTCTCCACATCACTTTAATTGAACCTGCCATAACTTTTAAACCTACTGATGAATTATTGAAATCTCTCTACAGACACGAGAGCTATCCGCTAGCCTTCCACCTTACATTGGTGGCAGGCAGATTATCGGGGCAGCATATATGAAAAAAGGAATATCAGAGGAGGCCGCAGATGTCATGGTGGGTTCTATAACAACTGCAACACTCAAACAGTATGAGTGTAGTTTGAAACGGTGGTGGGACTTTGCACATCGCAATGGGGTAGATGTTTTCAACGCAAGGACCACGGATATCATAAGTTTTCTGAATGGAAATTATAAGAAAGGGGCCAGTTACAGCACCTTAAACACAACCCGTTCCACAATTGCCCTGATATCGGCGTATGACATCAATGAAGACGGCTTGATTTCTCGATATTTGAAAGGAGTTTTCAAGCAAAGACCAAGTAATCCTAAATATGCTACCACGTGGGATGTTACTCCGGTGTTGAATTATATGGAAAAGATGTTACCTTTTGAAAAGATAAAAATGAAGGAGGTTGCTGAAAAGGTAGCAACGTTGCTAGCCTTGACAACCGCTCAAAGACTGCAAACTCTGGCTTCAATTAATTTAGATAATATAGAGAAATCTGAATCGGAAATTAGAGTTAACATTACAGAGCAGATTAAAACATCGAAGCCGGGTGTTTTTTAACCAGAACTAATTTTACCATTTTTTAGAGATAAGCCAAATCTGTGTGTGGCTTCCGCTGTTTTAAACTATGTAGAATACACCAAAGAATTAAGGGATAAAGAGACGAAAAAATCATTTATCGCAACAGTAAAACCCTTTGGGGCAGTATCTCCGCAAACTATAGGCCATTGGATTAAATCCTTGTTGGGAAAAGCTGGTATTGATATAGCGAAGTTCTCAGCTTATAGCACGCGACACGTGGCAGTGTCCACAGTTCACAAATGTGGAGTCGACATTGCAGCTATAAGACGCAGGGTAGGGTGGTCACCTGGTTCAGTAACCTTTTTTATGTTTTATAACAGACCAATCCAAGCTGCGGATGATCAGTTTGCACGTGCAATTTTAGAATAAGTTTAAGTTCCTCTGATGTACTTACAGATGGTTAATCCAAAGATATACAGGGTGTTAATTTTTAATCGATACGGGCTAATATCTCGAGAACTAAGCAAGATAGCGAAAAATTCTTCAGACAAAAGTTGCGAGGATTCCAGGGGGTCTAACGATAGCACTACTGCTCTTGTTCCTCGAATGATTTTTTAAGGTCAAATGAAGGTCAACTTCGATTTTTCAAATAGAAACTCGTATTTTTATCGCAGTTTCGTATTCTAAGAAAAAAAATACGTAACTTTCGTTGGAAACATTTTACTTGAAAATGCGTTTTCTTTTGGCTAGAGAGCCCTGTGCCTTCTCTATTCCTTTTTAATTTCCCACAATATCTCAAAAACTAACGAACACCTACGACGAAATATTTGTAAAAATTGTTTTTTATCTGAGGAGATTGTCGATCGGATTCCGCTTTTCATGTAGCCCTAGAAAGGGCTGTTTATTAAGGAAAGAAAAGACATTCAATTACCTCTACAGAAGTTGTTCAAATGTGCCACCATTCTCCTGTAAGCATAAATGTAACCTTTTTTCAAAGGCTTTAGTTGTTTTTCTGATGAATTCTTGTGGTATGGTATTTATACATCGTCTCTTTTCGTATATTCGTAATCGTCCTTCGGATGATTCGCGAGTAAGTAAGCACACAAATTACAAATATTTGAATTGGCGTCGACTTTAATTACGTTCTTGCGCCTTGTAACAGGGTTTAGCTGTGCAAGGTTTCTTAACTAACTCGCGCGTTCCGTGTATAATTTAGCGCACAGTCCATCTGCTATCAAGGTATTGATGCAAGAAAATCTTTCGGATTGTGCCTGTCCAATTATCTGACGATATGCGTCATTATTTAATGCGGCCATTCCAATTATGTGGCCGAGGCTATCGAAACCACAGGTATTTGCCAATATTATCACGTTCGATTTGACATGAACGTATGAACAATGGTTCGCGTCTGTGAAGTTAGCACGGCATTTAGTTAAAACGTAACCAATGATACAAGTTCTGATAGCACTTCGAAGAGTTCTACAGTTTCTGATGGTTTTTGGGAATAGTTCCGTGCATCCGAGTCAAAAAAACGTAACCGAAAGAAATGGCGTGCCAACTTCTCGCAGCACGCCAAGTGTTTCGGAATTCGTTTTTTTTTTTTTAATCGATAGTTCTCGCGGAGTTCTATAGTTCTCACTGGGTGAAAACAATAGTTCTGTTAATCTGAAGAAGTTACGGACAAAATTGAAACTTTTTTATACAATGCTTTCACTTCCGCCAACAATCACTAGAGGGCTAGCTCTCTCACATGAGTTGTTCACGCTGAATATGACTTAGGTTCGTGTTACATGTTCATGTTACGAATATTGCAGCTCTGCTTTTTAATTGGAGTACACCAACACTTTTCTTCTATAAGTTGACAGCGAAAATGTACGACAAAGACAAATTGCGACAGATTTTATTGGATTTGAATTATAGAACTCTTGACGATAACGATAGGCCGTATCCGCCCTCCGCAAAAGTTTATCAGCGCATCTCAGAAAAAATGATTGAGCTCAAATCGCCAATGAGCGCGAAGCATGTTTATGTTATAATTAATGATAATCGTAATGGATTCACCAAAGAGATACGGGAGGCATTCCATATTCAAAACTTGGTAGGTGAACCAAACCAATCGTTCGAATCGCAAAATACAAGCATTGATTCGAATGGATCGCCGACCAAAAAAAAAAAATAAACAGACGATGCATCTAAAAATGATTCTGTCATCCGAGGTATGGGCAATGATGAAGCCGGTGAAGAAAGATCACAACAATCGTGTGAGGTATGTCTTACAGCAAGGATGGACCGATCTTCTTGCTGAAAAGTTGTGGGAGCAAATAAAAGCCGACTGTGTCATCTCATTTAAGAAGCACGATGTTAATCGGAGTGCCACAAGTTCGTGGTAGATGCGTTGGATGTGGAGTTAACATCCATGGTACGTTACTTCACGAACCTCCTGCAAAAACCGATGTACAATTCAATTTGCATGTCGAAAATGTGCAGCCTGAAGAGCACTCGAATAAGAGATCTAGGCAACTTCGGGGAAAACGTCGTGAAAATATTGCAGATGAGCTTATTAAAGAACACAAGGCCGCTATTACCTATTGTCGGGAGAAGGCAAAACGACTGAAAAACTGAGGGGATCCCAATCCACCGATTTTGCCGAGCGCCGCCGTTTTACGAAAAGCCAAAGAACTAACACTGCTCCAGCAACATGATCTCGTTTTTGCCAATCCTGGTCTCAATTTATTAAACAGTTCAAAAAATAGGAAATATGTAGGTTCTACTCATGGGATAGGTATCCTGGAGTTTTATTGTATGTATTGGAGCCCGGCACAGCAGATGTTATATTCCGAAAGAAGCAAAAGAGCTGAGAATGGATTTCTTACGATTGACGCCACCGGTGGCATTGCTACTCGCTTATCACCGCAAGATCTGCCCATATTTTTATATCAGAGTGTATTTGTTGATGATACTGGTAGTAACTAGTGTTTCAAATGATTTCAGCTGATCATAAAGCGATGCAAATTGCTTATTTTCTTAAGAAAATCATTTCGAAAGGAGCAGTCATACCAAGGGTTGTTGTATCCGACTTTAGTTGGGCTATTTTGATAGCTGTAGCAGAGGTGTTTGCAAAATGCACTGATTTACGCAGGTATCTCCAAAGATGCTATGGATTGTTGACTGGTACCGAACATGCTATGCCAACGTGCTATATAAGATTGGATGTGAGCCACTTAATATCTATGGTGACGAAATGGAAGTGTTTGAAGGGAAAAGATAAAATCCTAGTACGTAGGTTTTATATACGGTGTATCGGTCAACTCTACCAAATAGATTCGTTTGATGAGATCAAATTTCATCTGGAGTCGGTGCTCGTTGCGGCGTTAAGTCCATCTATAGGTAATGCGCCTAATGGAAACTTTTTGGAATCTGATCGTCGAGTTAAATTTCTACATAACAATATAAAGGGAGTAGATTTTCCCAAACACCTGGAGAATTCATATGGCGTTGACAATGATGAAGTAGAGATGCACAATGACGACGATGAGATGCTTGACAATGATGCCGCCTCGAATTGGACTAATTGGACTGAATCTCTTCACAGATCAGCATCTAGAATCGCGGCTGAATCTGAAAATGGCAGCGTTATCAATGCTTGTTATAACCCGGACTTCGTAAATCAACTGAAAACACGATTGATACCATATCTTGCGTTATGGACGGGAGTTATGCGCCGGTATTTCACCAAAACACCACAATTGCTACTTCTTTCTCCGTCGAGGCAGAGTTTGCCGACTTAAAAAAGCGAGCCTTCAGAGGACAGCTTCCGATGAGGGTGTATAAGTTCGTACACCGTCATTGAGATTATATTGATAGAAAACTGAAATTAGTGTCGGTACCGGAGGATTTGCCTAAGAATGTTGAGTTGACCATGTTGACCTATGAAAAACGATCATTTTGCGACGATTCGCAAGATCGATTAATACCGAATCTTGGAATTGACATAGGGGCAATAAAGCAAGATGTAATTAATACGTCTTCGAAGTCTTCTGAAACGTTCATAATAGAACTGGATATTGTACAAGGATCAGATATAACTAACGGAAATACTGTCAAATCTCCATACACGATCAGAAATGACCAAGAAATTTGGAATAATGTTGAAAATTGGCGGGGGCTCGTTAAATCGCAATCGAATGAAATGTCGGATGTGGTTTCAGAACCTGCGCCCCAAAAACGCAATAAGCCGTCCTATCTCGAAAAGTGCCCAGAATGGGACTACATAAAGGGGGCAAAATCACAGAACATTCCGATATTATTAAACGGTAATTTGTGCAAACCAGCAAAATACGAGAAAACAACGATGGTAGTTCTGGAAACTTGTGCATTTGACACAATTCTCCAAATATTTGCAAGCGGAATAGCGACGTTCGAAAGTTACCAGAAAAAAGCCAGTACATCTGACAATGCAGCTATACAATCAGCAATATCAATCTTGCAAGAGAAAAGGGTCTCTCGGCCTTTTTGCCGATTCTATCATCTCCTACACTTGGGGCACCAAAAAACTTGATGCAAACTGTAATTTAGTAAACTTGGCTGAGTATATTTTTCGATTAATACCCAGCTGCACTCGATCCACTAACTGCCAGTGTGGATATAAAAAAAACAATGTGTCGGTCACAATGCCAGTTAATGTGGACGTGCTCTTGTGTCAAGGTCTCAACTTTATGCAAGAAGCTCTGAGCGACGGATTAGATACGAACGTAACTTGCCGACGATGTAAAAATTCGATCAAGGAAGATATTCAATATGGTCCGCACGTTATTATTGACACTACCATATTTACAGACCTGACATATACCACGCGGAATAGCAAAATTAAACATACTCTAGACTCTATTGCTAAAAGTGTCGTTCTAGGGCAACAAACATACGCGTTAGCCGGAATAAGACATTATATACAGGGTAGCGGACTAAGGGATGGGCATTACGTGGCCTATGCTCTAAGCAGACTCTATTGGTATCGGTACAATGATGCTGAAAAAAATCGTGTGAATGTCAATCGACGCACTGAAATAGTTCCGCATGGAATTTTTTATGTTCTGGCAAAAAATTGATTCTTACATCACTTCGGAAATTACAGATTTTTCAAATATTTTATGGGGAAAGAAGGAATTAAATCTCGCTGACTTATCAAAACAAACATCTTATTTTTTTCTGTCCGATCATATTCGACGAATATCATTCATCCATCCGTAAATCTTATACCATGGAGGACTAATTTCATCCTGTGCGCTTTGACGTTCGAGTCAGAATAATCGATGATACAATTTACAATGGCCGCTCACGAAAGTCATTTTTTCGAAGTCTTACAACACTCTGACCCTAAACACCCTGAGTTTTGGGTGTTCTGACCTCAGTTCCAAATAGCGATGCTACCGATGATTCTTTTAAAATTTTTCGATTCGACCAAATGTGGAGGAGTTACGGCCGTTTTTCAGTTTTCAAAATTTGAGTTGAGTTTTTTTCGAGTAATTTCGAGAGTTCCAGGAGCTCCTCGGATCTTCGTCAAAACTCTTGCCTATTTACCTGAAGCTTGTCACAGAACTCCGAGAACTCTCAAAAAATTGACTACCCCCGAATTTCGGATTTTTCAATGTCCCGGAACTCTTTCGGTATCGGTCCTACCGAAAAAAGTTACTGTGGTTTCCGTCGGAACTCTTGCGTATCTACCTAGAACATGTCACAGAACTTCGAGAACTCTGAAAAAATTGTCAGAACTCTTGCCTATCTACCTGGAACTCGTCACAGAACTGTATGTGAGTAGGGAGGAAAATCGCCACGAGAGGCGCGATTGGGTAAGATGGCGAAAAAAGAAACGCGTGTCGAATAAAGCGTATCATAATATCAAAAAAGTAGCAAAAATTCATTATCCTACATAAATTTGGCGCCCAACGTGGGGCTTCAAGGAAGAATAACAATATAAACAAACCACCAGTCAACCGAATTAGAATAGAGACGAAATCAGTCACCGCGTCATCATCAAAAAGCTCGGAAATCGCATTTGAAGCACCCGAAAATCACAATTGGAAATAATATTGGCAGCAGTCGCAGCAAATATTAGGTTAGTGTGTCATTGATCCCATCCTTAATCCATATCCCTTGCAGTATGGCAACCATTAAACAATGGAAGCAGCAACGAGCCACAACAAAAGGGCAAATGAGCCGGATCAAAAATGCATTGGACGAACCAACGTAACTTCATCTGAAGCGCGGATAAGACTCAAGAAACTTGATGATCTCTGGGCGAAATTCGAACAGGTACAAACAGCAATAGATGTAGCTAAGTTAGAAGCAGGAGGAACAGAAGAAGTAGAAGCTACGGAGGCATCAATTCAGGAGGAATCAGACAGGGAATTATCAATTGTCGAAGGCATATATTTTGCAGCGGCAGCAAGAGCACAAAGCATAATTGATACAGAAGAGAGACAAGTGAGACAACAGCGTAGCGAAACTAGGGATACAATACAACCGTCCCCACGAGCAACGGAGCAAACATTAGATATTAAGAGGCATATCGAGTGACCAAAGCGCCTCGTGCGGGTCCCCGTACGGTGCGGTAATACAGGGGCCTCAATAACGAGGCGCCTCTGCTCACCGCTGGATGGCGCATAACAACCATCAATTTCGTATATTCCATAGGAACATAACCTAGCAGTTATTTTCGCGTTAGTGCCTGTCACGATCATAAATATGTAACAAATACGTAAGAATAAGTTTTTTTCGCGAAAAACAACGATTCAAATCATAGAAAACTATGACTTTATCCTAAATTTCGTCCTTCACCTGAGCTGCACACGTTTCTTAGCGGATGATCTAACGATTGAAGTCAATATGGGTTCTTACAGCCCCGCTAATGGGTATTCGGTGAACCCGGTACTAATGTAAATCAGCTGTCATAGTCATAAGAAATGTAATGTCGGTTTTTCCGTTACACAAATTTTCAAAAGGTGTATTCTCTTACATTTCTTGACCAAATGAAGTGGTTCCTATCTCAAGATGTGTGTTTTGGTCCTCTCTAGTGGCTAAACTCCGGATGCCCTTAAGGGGCATATCGAGTCGCCATTTTGTGGGTGGGGGACCTCGAATTTTTGAAAGGTGTATTCTCTAAAACGGCTGAAGCAATCGAAATGAAATTTAGAAGATCGTTAGAGGGAATTGGAACGAAGTGGCTAAACTTTGGATTTTGTAAAATTCGAAAAAAAAATTCATAGGAATCTATTTACCCTGTGAAATAATTGAAAATTTTCATATTTATACTCAACAGATCGCAATATCCGGAGTTTAGCCACTAGAGAGGACCAAAACACACATCTTGAGATAGGAACCACTTCATTTGGTCAAAAAATGTAAGAGAATACACCTTTTGAAAATTTTTGTAACGGAAAAACCGACATTACATTTCTTATGACTATGACAGCTGATTCACATTAGTACCGGGTTCACCGAATACCCATTAGCGGGGCTGTAAGCACCCATATTGACTTCAATCGTTAGATCATCCGCTAAGAAACGTGTGCAGCTCAGGTGAAGAACGAAATTTAGGATAAAGTCATAGTTTTCTATGATTTGAATCGTTGTTTTTCGCGAAAAAAACTTATTCTTACGTATTTGTTACATATTTATGATCGTGACAGGCACTAACGCGAAAATAACTGCTGGGTTATGTTCCTATGGAATATACGAAATTGATAGTTGTTATGCGCCATCCAGCGGTGAGCAGAGGCGCCTCGTTATTGAGGCCCCTGTATTACCGCACCGTACGGGGACCCGCACGAGGCGCTTTGGTCACTCGATATGCCTCTTAAGGGTAGGAGCTACTGAAATTGAAGTGCGAAAATTTTCTAAAAATCAATTTTCGGTTTTTTACGGAAAAGTGTTTCCTGAACTCTCATCTATACGTATATAAATCCTTGAACCAAAGAAAAAATTTATCATGCCCGTTCACTCAATAATTTTTGAATGCGAAAGTTTCAAAAAAATCGATTTTCGGTTTTTCACAAAAAAGTGTTCTCTGAACTCTCATTGATCGAGGCAGCGCTGTGTTGTGTGCAGTAGGAACAGGGATCTCTAGGGACTCTAGCAAATCGCCATCTAACGGATCGTTTTCCTCCGAATTCGCATATTCGGAGTTACAAAGAACCGCGAACGCAACAACAGCGCTGCCTCTATCGACGCCGTTGACTGAAGATATTTAAAGACAGCCAGCCATGGGTAATGATTTGAAGCAAGCAAAAGGGCACGAGGGGCACGGCGCTAACCGTGTAGTTCTGCATTATCGGTTGTATCGGTAAAAAAGGAACGATAGTGTGCTGTCACCGTAGCACAGAAAATGTCCTGTATTATCCGCGGAATGTGCCTTGGTTTTTGCTATAAATCGCACGCGAGCTCATTCGAACACCAGCTATGCAGGAGGAAGCACGTAAGTATTCAAATTTCTGGCTCATTCTAATAATGAATTACGATTACTTTTTCGAATACGGTCATGCAATCTGATGATTACGATAGCTATATATTTAGATCGAATATTTCATTCTTCATCGATATCTTCGAACTCGTATGCGAAATGAATTTATGAAATATAACGATCGTAAAGTGTATTACATGCCCTATCCCCTCACATTAGCAACATTGTATGATAAATTGACTCTACAATTTTTACAGAACAAAATAATCAGACGTTGCCATCTCCGGTACATCTTGTACCGGAGACCAGCGGCGGGGCCGGCGGCTCAAACTCTCCGGTACAAGATGTACCGGAGAAGCCGACGGCGTTGACGGGAGAGGAGATCCCGGAAACACCTCCGGTACACCTTGTGCCGGAGGAAGCTACGGGGAGCGAACCTCCGGTACAAGGTGTACCGGAGAAGAAAAGCAACGGCGAGAAAAAGTGAGTTTTGACCAGATTTGTTTGGTATCACTTCGGATAAAAATTTCTCCCTGTGTACCTTTTTACTATATTGAATATTTAGAATACAAATTAAAAAGTATTATGAAGTAGCATGATGTTAGCGAAGTTTAACAGCAGCTTTCTAGCGCGTTGAAATCACAGAAACATGCAAATTTGGAAATTCTTGTTAATCTTAATTTCGTGTCGTCTGACAAAAGCCTCAACTTTTTTTTTCATTACAGCAGGAAACGCAAAAAAAACACGCGGCACCGCCGCCGGTGCCAAAAGGCACAGAGGCGGCCGCGGCGGAGGAGGAAGAAGGGGCGGCGGGGGTACCGGCGGCGGCGGCTTCGTGAAGAGCCGCCATAATTTTATTTTTAATATTTATTAGAAAAATAAGAAATTTATAATAATAGTAATAAGGATAATAATAATAGTAATAATGATAATAATAATAATAATAATAGTAATAAGGATAATAATAATAGTAATAATAATAATAATAATAATAATAATAATAATAATAGTAATAATAATAATAGTAGTAGTAATAAAATTAACGTAAAGACAAACAGACTTAATTATTTTAAATGTTTTGTTTCCTTCCCAACCCGAAATAAGTATCTATTGAAAAAATTATCGTCAAAAATAGAGGTCAATATCCATAAATTTATAGATAATTTAGAGTGTGCCAAATAGACGTTTTCTTTTTCTTGGGTCCCATACGAAAATTACGTTGGTTATCACAAAGAAGAAATTGTGTCAAATTTTTTCATGTTTCAGTCAGCGCTTGCGTGAATAAAAATTTTGTCATACAAATTTTCATGACGAAAAATAATGAAATATTCATTCGTCGTAGTCGCTCTTTATTTCTTCGATTCATCGTGTAGAGATGACAAATTTGGAAAAAAAAATTAATGTACGTGTATTGCAAATGATTTAAAAAAAACCGTTCCTTAATATTAATTATAAGTGGAATAAAAATAAGTGTTAATTAACAAATCCGTGTTTAAGCAATACAAAAACTTGTTTGAGAAACGATTTTCCTTTTACAAATCATCGTTTGCATCAAAGATTCAGTTGATAAAAAAAAATTTCAACTATCTCGTTAACAACGCATTTGTTTCTAACAATTTTATTAAACAGTAAGAGATGAAAATTGGAAGAAAAACACTATCATGTAGCTTTTGATGATAAAAACCTGGATCAATCAAAATTTAAAAAAAAAATTTTTGTATGGTTAATTCGAGTTTGTCATTTCTCAACTACGTAAATTGTTAATGAAAAAGTGAAAAATGAACATTTTTAAATTGTTTGAACGGGGATCTATTCTAAAGCCTTTCAAGAATAGCTCCAAGAAGAAAAAAAAATTGAGATTTACTGCTTAATAATTATCGCACTTGCAATGTTAATGTTCGTGCAGCAGAAACTTGTCACTTAACTAAAGGATGACTAATCCAAAAATCGCGATAAAAATTTCAAAAATCTAAAATAGTTTTTGAGATATTTGCAAAAAAACAAACCCCCATTTTTTCCCAAAATTGGTTATAACTTTTGTAATTTTCTACGAGCGGGACTTGATTTTTTTCAAAAAAATTCTACCCGCTGTCCCGAATAGAATGGCACCTCACTCATATTTTTCGGAGACTGCTGAAAAATGTTGACCCGAAAGGCACTTGTTGCTTATTGTTAGACTATTTATTTCTAACAAGCCGTTTCTGCGTTGAGCATACATTGTAAACATTTTACGGAGCACCGGTGTATCGAGGGCGGAGCACAGAAGCCGACAAGGCAGCAACCAAGAACGACAAAGAGCGAGAGATCGGTTCTCCCCATCTCTTTCCAACCCGTTGGTAAACAGTAAGACGAAAAAAGAAGGCATTTAGTTTTTTGCGAATAATTCAGAAATCATTAATAGTTGAGAAATTTGCGAAAAAGATCCTTAAAGAGGAGGAAATTTCCAATTAAATAGTCCCGACTCCCTTAACTCTATGCCCAATATTTATAATTTTAGTTTAACGCTGAAACTACGAATCCGCGCGACCGCACGGCGTGCGCGGACTGCCTCTAAAGTGAGTATACTACATAAAATAATTTCTGTATAGTATTTATTACCAATTTAAAAATTTTAATAAATTATCACGTATTCTTAACACTCGCAAGAAAAAAGTCACGCTGGAAAAAATCTTTTAAGTTCATTTTTCAATAAATTAGTCGACTGTTAACAAACAAAATTTCTTCGGACCTTCGTTTCATTGTCAGTTAAACACAACAAAAAAGGTTCAACTAATTGATCTAAAAATTTTGTGATTCTTAGAGCTCTCGTTATATATATACTGAAGAAGATCACGTGATAATAGTCTATACCAGTAATTCATTTTGTTTACAATAATTTTTTCTCTGTTGGAAAATCCTTCCGATTTTTTAAGAATTCTAAGTATAATGAAATGATTTTAAAATTTAGAATGTAAAAATGTTGAGTAATGAACAATAATTGATAAGATACTTGAATGAGGTAGTCATATTTGTAATAGTTGAAAAGATTTTGAAGCATTAGAGCAGAAAAAAAAATTTTTCCCTAAGTATTTTTCATCAACAATTGCTATAAAGTTAATAAATAAATGAGTAACAACTGAACTTTTAAGCTGAATTTATTCTTTATGTAATAGACAATAAATAAGTCTTAAGTATTTTAATCGTATCTCCATTAGTTTCCATATTAAGTTAATAATGTTAAGGATGAAAAACCAGATAAGATGACGAAATTACAGAGAACTTATGTTTAAAAATTAAAAAAAATATAATAAAAAAAATTTAAAAAAAAAAAAAAAAATCATTTCTGCTTTTGTGACAGAAAGTAGAATAGAAAAAAAAAAAAGGTAAAAATTTATTTGTTTATAACAAATTGTTTATTGCATAAACAATGAAAAAATAAATAAAATGAAATTTTTTTTTTTATATCGAAAAGAAAAACAAATAATAATTTTGAAAAAAAATATGGTTCCTTAATATTAATTAGAAGTGGGAGAAAATAATTGTTAATTAACAAATGCGTTTTGGAATAGAAAATTTTTTTAAGGAACAATTTTTCTTTCAAAAATCATTATTTGTATCAAAAATTGAAATTCCATAAAAAAATTTCCAATTATCTTATAAACAACGCATTTGTTTATAACAATTTTTTAAACAATTAGAGATAAAAATTTTAAACAATTATTTCTATGCAGTTTCTAATAACATAAAAACGGATCGTTAATAATAATTAAAAAACAAAATTTTTTTCGATGATTAATTTAAGTTTTTAATTTTGCAACAACGAAAATTATTAATGAAAAACTTAAAAATGAAGATTTTTCAATTTTTCCAACAGGGTTCTATTCTTAAGCCTTTCAAGAATTGCTCCAAGAGAGGAAAAAAATCTAAAACTTATAGTTTAACAATTATCACACTTGCAATGTTCATGTTCAAGCAGAAAAAAATTATTAATTAACTATTGAATAACTAAATGAAAAATTGTTATAAAATTTTTTTTCAAGCGGATTATCGTTCATTCATCTATTCAGTTGCTGCCTGAATTTTTTCAATTTTTTTTTTTCATGTTTAGTATGTTTAAAAAATTTTTATTGTTAAAGTGTACAAAGTGGGCATGGCTTCTACAAGCCAGAGTACCCGTTTTCGGCCGTATTTTCAACCCTCTGGGAAAATTATAAATATTAAACTTACAGTTTCGGGAATCGAGACTTTTTTTAGGAAATTTCCTCCTCTCTTTGAATCTTTTTTCAGATTCGAAAAATCTTCATTAGTTTTTGAGATATTTACAAAAAACTAAAACCCCTTTTTTTTTTAGTTAATTGTTAATAACTTTTACAATTTTTGCAAGCGGAACTTCATTTTTTTCAAAAATCATCTAGATGCCATTCCGAATCGAATGACACCTCATTCATAATTTTCGGAGACTGCTGAAAAAAGTTGGTCCAAATGGCACTTGTTGACTAGTCTATTATGGCAATCATTACATCAATAATTGCGCTCAGAACGAAAATATTTTTTGACAATGCGTTCGATACACATACAACGATATCTTAAAACATTTCAGCAAAAAATAGTAATAGACGTAAACCTTTTCTGATTGAGTACATCACGTCAACAGAATGGTAGCACCGCCCTCACCGCGTGGTCCGCACCAGCGGCATGTATGGTGGGGACGGGCGGAGACTTTTCATTGTAGCGAATTTTTATCGAAATCGCATACAGTCTAGTTCTCGCTTCTCCGGAGGTACTTTGTTTGGTGTATTAATTTCTACGTAAGGGTGCGTGTAAGTACAATTCACCAAGTGTTCTCCTCTCATATTTTATATGTGAATGTTTCGGCGAGAAAGACCATCGACTGAGGATCCTTTATCAGTCAACGGAAGGACTTTACTTTTGAAGATCGCAACGGCTTGTTCGGTAAGTACAAAATCGTTGCGGGCGCGTGGAATTTTCGAGGGCTAGAATAAGAGCACTGGTTGCACGGCCTATTAACAATAGCTTATATTGTTAATTAATTCTCTCCTCGTATAGCCTTTCCTCCATCAAGGGTTATCGTAGCTTTCACCCTTATAAAGCTTCGCATTCCATCGCGTTTGTTTCTTCGTCCTCTGTCGATAAGATACGGTTGGTTTTGTTTCATCATCGGTCCCACTATCCGACGGCCTTCGATCACTTTGAGTGGTAATTAGCGCAACTTTTTTTCGATGACGAAATGATGGACCAGGGTGCCTCAACGAAATCGACGCACTACAGCCGGTGTGCGTACACGGGTTGTGGCTCCTGCAGCAGAGACGGCGTCCCGGGTCTCAAGTTCTTTTCCTTGCCAGTCAGTAACAGGGACCGTTGTATCACCTGGCTAGTGAATAGTGGTCTAGATGATCATGCCGAGCTATCTGACTCGGAATTGAGAAAAATTAAAATCTGTGGGCTACACTTCTCCCATCTTGATCTGCTCCCGTGCGGTAGGTTAAAAAATCATGCTGTTCCGACTTTGTATCCAATCCCTGATTCGGACGAGGACATGCAGGAAAATGATGCTGAGCCCAAGCAGTGGGAAATCGAGCGTCTCTCGCTTCTGGCTAGGATAGCTCGTCAAAAAACAAAAATAGTGAAGCTCAAGCGAGAAAATAGCGATCTTCGCGGTATCGTGAAATCCAAGGCGCAAACAATTCGTCGCCTAACGAACCGGTTGCAGCAGGGTGTAATTGCGAACGCAGCGCTTGCGAAGGCGGTTGCGCGAAAAGTGCAGGGGTTTTTGTTAACTTTTATAATGATGCAATTGTTTCACAAAAATTACGGCACGTTTACAGAAGACGAGAAGCAATTAGCTCTTAAAATGCACTACACGTCCCCGAGCTTGTACGCAAAAATGCGGGAAGATTTCGGTTGCGTGCTGCCGTCGCAAAGTTCGATTAAGGAGTGGTTCGGTAAAATAAAACTCTGGCCAGGTATTAGTTGCGAAGTGTTTCGTGCGTTGAAGACTAAGGTTTCTTGTATGCGCTCCGAGGAACGTAACTGCGTTTTACTGTTCGACGAGATGAAAATCAGGAAAGCGTTCGATCTTCACGACGGGAAGCAGAAAATTGAAGGCTTCGAGGATTTCGGTTCCTTCGGCTGCTCGTCGGGGGTTGCTACCAACGCGTTGGTCTTCATGGTACGAGGTTTGTTGTTCAATTGGAAGCAACCAGTTGCCTATTTCTTGAGCGCTGGCGCCGTAACTTCTGGAATGTTGAACAATCTGATCGATGCTGTTCTTGACGCTCTTTTCGAGGCCGGCTTGTGCGTTCGTGCAATCGTATGTGATCAGGGCACAAACAATCGAAGCGCTTTATCCAGTCGAGTAACGGCGGATCGTCCAAACTTTTCGCATAGGGGCTTCAAGGTATTTTGCTTATTCGATGTCCGTCATCTATTCAAAAGTATCAGGAACCAGTTGTTGCTGCACGATATCCAGGTTAATGATAACGCGAGAGCTTCCTGGAATGACGTCAAGTCTTTGTGGAATCTCGAAAGTGGTAAGGGTACCAGAGCAGCCTGTAAGCTCACGGAAAAACATGTATATCCTAGCAACTTTGAGCGGATGAAGTGTCGGCTTGCACTGCAAGTTTTTAGCCGTCGCGTTTCAGCCGCGTTGTTTACCGCCTCCTCTACCGGTGGTATACAGAGAGACACGGTTACTGCTACGGCAAATTTTTTCCTGACATTGAACGATCTGTTCGATAACTTGAATAGTCGTTGCGCGAATGATAAGAATCCGAACCGGTGCGCGATTTCCGACGTCCACCCGAACGTGGAAGCAAATCTGCGAAATCAGTTAGAAGCGTGTCGTTCGTGGCGTACGATAACTCGGCAGGGCCTTAAAATACCACCCTGTTTCGAGGGGCTTGTATTGACGTTGACCGCGATTTTACAACTTTGGAGTGATCTGAAGCTCGGAGGAATCAAGTTCCTGATGACGGAACGTTTGAACCAAGACGCGGTAGAAAATCTTTTTTCTATAGGTCGCATGTATGGGGGTACTTATAATCAGAACCCAAGTGCGAAAATGTTCCGACTGATTTTGCAGAAAAACGCCGTGATGAATCTAAATCGACCCGCGCAATCTGCGAACTGTCTGGATGACGAAGACGACACGCTCATCAGAAATGATGAGTATAACGCGTGCGATGAAGAACACGATTTTGCAGTTTCCCCCGGCGTATCGTCGAGCAACGTGCTCGCTTGCCCTGATGAAGAACCGCCATTAGACGTAGAAAGGCTCGTGATCGACGTCACCGATCGCGAGCCCTCATTAGAGTCGAGCGCGATTGAGTACTTTGCGGGGTACGTATTGAAGAAGTGCATCGCGATAAGCGAGTGCCAGATGTGCGCCTTGCTGATGATCGATCCTAGTCAGAGCTTACAGCACGATCGGCAACTTCTCACGTTTTTCCGTGCGTACGAAACTAGAGACAATTTGGATCTCGGTCACCTTTGCGTGCCCAGCGATGAATTTTCCATGGCATTTAGGCTGATGAATGCAGTCTTTGATGTCTCTTACCCTTCCTTGCGGGGCAGCTATTTGATTCAGGACACGTTATTCCCAATAATGGTCAAGGCTGTCCACGTTAAATATCCTGGTTGGTTTGAACATGAGTCGTGCGGTACTCATCGTAAAGACTTCGCGTATTTCATGATGAAAGTGAAGATACGTAAGGATCTTGTCTGGTTGGGCGAGCGTCTTCGCAATAACCAGAACTACCGTACAAAACCATCGCAAAAATTGAAGAATCTACAGAGTGCATAGAATTTGTGCACAAAACTTGCGGTTTTATTGTCTGTACGAATCTTCTGTTTTAACGATAACCTAACCTAACCTAACCTTTCTGTCTGCACGGGTCTTCGGATCAAGCGACAGTCCTTCTCTGTCTGCACGGGTCTTCGGATCAAGCGACAGTTCTCCTCTGTCTGCACGGGTCTTCGGATCAAGCGACAGTCCTTCTCTGTCTGCACGGGTCTTCGGATCAAGCGACAGTCCTCTCTGTCTGCACGGGTCTTCGGATCAAGCGACAGTCCTTCTCTGTCTGCACGGGTCTTCGGATCAAGCGACAGTCCTTCTCTGTCTGCACGGGTCTTCGGATCAAGCGACAGTTCTCCTCTGTCTGCACGGGTCTTCGGATCAAGCGACAGTCCTTCTCTGTCTGCACGGGTCTTCGGATCAAGCGACAGTCCTCTCTGTCTGCACGGGTCTCCGGATCAAGCGACAGTTCTCCTCTGTCTGCACGGGTCTTTGGATCAAGCGACAGTCCTTTTCTGTCTGCACGGGTCTTCGGGTCAAGCGACAGTATGGGAAGCCATGTTGATTTACCTTCTCGCGGTGCTTCCTGAAAACGAAGTCCTCCAAAACTTCGGCTAAAGAATCAACGACCAAATGTTCAAAATTTACGAAATACTTCCCGTAATATTAGAAATGATTATCTCCTTTTTTTTTTATACGTGTGTTTCTTGTTAAAACTAGGAATAATCCGACGTCGGGTATTTCACGAAAATTTGAGGGGCAAATTTTTGTGACCAACCTTTCTTTTCGTAGTGTGTTGTCATGAATATTTTCTTCCAGGTGTTATCACTGTTACCAGTTCCGGAAGTAATTTGCAATTTCAGGAAGCGAAAAATCCCTCGATTTCGTCTTTCTCGTAGTCTAGTCAGCAAGTCGACGTCTTACGAATTCCAAATCGCCTGGTTGAGGTATCATTCGATTCGAAATGGCATCCGGAAACTTTTTGAAGAAATTCAAGTTGCGTTGCCAAGACTTGCGGAAGTTATCAACAATTCAGTGACAAAAAAGAGAGAGGATTTCGTTTTTTGCGCACGTCTTCAAAACTACTGTAGATCTTGCAAATTTAAAAAAAGATTTGTAATCAACAGGAAATAGATACCGCCTATAATATGTTTTAATTCTCATTTTTCACTTTTTTATCACTATTTAAGGGATGCACAAATTGATAAATCAAATATTTATCAGAGAACAATTTATTTCCAGATGTTTTCATTAATACTTTTTTCAATTTTTTTACTGTTGTTGTTGAAAAAATTTTCATACGCAAATTCATTGTTCATGACATTATTAAAAATTTCTTTTCCAGAAAAAAATAACAATGATTTTTGAGAAAAATTCGTTTGTTATAAACAAAATTATAATATTGGAAAATGCATTTTTTAATGAACAATTTCTTTTTGCTGCTGAATAAAAACATCAAGGTCGCATTAAGGTACCCTTTTGATTTTAAAAATCATTATAGGTATGTGGTACTTTTTCACATGTAACCAAAAAAAAATGTTCATTCTTCATTTGTTAGCTAAATGAACAATTCGTTGTAAACAAATATCATTGTTAGCTAAATGAACAATTCGTTGTAAACAAATATCATCCGTACCATCGCACTATATATTTTAGATTCTGCAAAAAAGAAAAAACAAAAACAACCTTTTTTTGTTTGAGAAATTTTTTAAAAAATAGTATTCATACAATTTCACATATTCTCATGTTGGAAGCGGTCCTATTCGGCAGTTCTTAGATGTTTTTGGAATATAAAATCGAAAACACGCGAAAATTCAAATTACTTAATAAACACAAAAATTAGGGCTATCTGGTATTCGCAAAAAGTCGGCTCGCTGACCAGATTATCCTAATGAGATTAAAATTCCCGGGAATGACCTGTTTTGTCGATATAACAGAACTCGTGGCGCGACCGGTAATTACTGTTTGGCGACCTGTGTTTCCCGTATTGCCGTTGCCGAGCATTGTAGTTGAGTCCGAACTGTTCGAGGTCACTAAGAGGGCGTTCGGCGACAGTGAAAATCTCGAGCTTCAATAAACCCTATTTCGCTGGCTGTCTTTAAAGGATCTTTAGTCAATGTCGACGCAAACTGTCACGTGTTGATCGAGATCTATCAGATGTGCCGTATTTGAGAGAGCTGGTTTCAGGATTGCTGTCACATTTATATTATCTTCCAAGCATATTTCGGAATCGCATCAAAAACAAGCTGTGAATAGCAAGTTGTTGATATTTATTGGGAACTTGTACCTTTTGTATCGAGCTCTGACACACAAATGTTTGATGATCGACGCTCGCATAACACAACCCCAACAGGGCTTATACAATTCTATGAAACAGGTAAATGATGAATTCGAAATTTCTCAAATATGATTATGAATATACGCGCCTTTGACATATAATTTATTACGATGTTGAAATAATATTACAGTGGAATTGATTCCTTGTGATTATTTGCAAATTCTAGGATGCTGGCAATAGGGAAACTCGAGGGACACTAGAGTTTGTAATCATTGTATGGCTGAATGAATTACTCTACGTGGGTGCAATTACAGATATTTGGGATGCATGGATAAAGAAAATTACCTTGAATAACCAGACAGACGTCTTACGACTGATAGCTAATGAGAGCTTATTTGATGAAAGTGCACATGAGTTTCATATTTGGGTACAACGAAACACCTCTGGTAATTTGAGCCAAATCTGTGATCTGGAGTTATGATGTTTTCCTTGTGAGACTAGTTTGGTTCACACAGTGATTGAAATCTTGAGTTTTGACAATAGTTAAAAAAAAAACTTCAAATCGATTTATCTCAAAACTATGTTTTGGTGAATTGAAAAATCTCCTTGCACTCCAGCTTTCATTGTAGACTTCTGAAATTTTCAGGGCAAATTCTCACATACATTAGCTATAAATTTACGTCAGATTATGAAAATCAAGGAAAAATTACGCCTTTTAGAGAAAATAATTGAAATGAAATTTTGTACTTTTCATGAAAAAGAGTGGAATCAGAGTGTCAAAATCAAACTATCATAGCTATCTCAAAAAACTGACGTAGTTTTGTAGCTTATGTATCCACAAATATGTGTCTGCAAGCCCAACAAGATTAAAAAATAATTGGAGCGCAGGGATGTGTTCGAATAAAGGCTATTTCAGAAGCATGCCGAGGAGTAACTCTGTACCTATTGTTTCAAATGACTTGAAATTTGCACAAAATCTATCTTTTGTGATGGGAAACATGTGTGTGAAACCTCATTTGAAAATTGCAATTGGTTGAGATGAGCATATTTCAGTATCTCCTACCCTTAAGGATGCCTACAAGTCAGTGATACACAACAACGCAAGCCTTCCAGCAATACAGAAGTTTCAATATCTAAAGCATACACTCAGCGGAGAGGCTGAACAAGTCATCGGAGGATTAGAAACATCGGCAGAAAATTATAAAAGTGCATGGTAACTACTGGAGAAACATTACGATAACACAAAGTATTTGGTGAACATGCACCTCAATCAATTGCTAGATTTTCCGCTTATTACAAAAGACAAGCCAGCTACCATAAAACAGTTGATTGTGCATATTCGTTCACGTTTGGAAGCACGAAAAACACTTAAATTACCAGTAGATCATTGGGACGAGCTTCTTATACATCTGGTAAAAAATAAATTCGATTATTACACACAGAAAGACTGGAAAGAACAAATTAATCGTAGCGACCAAACTACTAGACCGAAGTTAGAAGGATTTTTAACGTTCTTAAATGATAAATCTCGCACCCTGGAGTTGATTAACAGAACAGGAAGAAAAAAAAACAGAAATAAGCAATCTACCAATGAAAAAAACTGAAAAAAAAGTACCGTTCGCATCAGTATCTCATCAAGAGAGATGTGTAATCTGTCAAGGGGATCATGGCATTTACAAGTGTCCTGAGTTCCTACGCTTATCGACAAGGGACAGAATGGAACAGGCAAAGCAAAAGAGAGTGTGTATTAATTGTCTGCAAATCGGACATTATGTAGCAGAATGCAGAGCAGCGGGTTGTAATGTTACACATTGCACGACAGCAAATGATTCTTCGGACGGAGTATCGACAAGTGTAAACTTTGTCAGCAAACCAGTTTTCCATGTATTATTATTAACAGCCCTAGGCAGATTGCAGTGTTGTCGCATACTCTTGGACCCAGGATCACAATCGAACATTGCAACCGAAGAGCTGGTACAGAGACTGAGATCAAAAGGGAGACAACGGAAGGAGCTGGTGAGTGGAATAAATAAAGCTGAAGCAAGCGTTACAAGAGTCACAAATATCAAAATGAGGTCTAGGCGCACCGCTTATCAAACTACAGTCGAATGTTTGGTCCTACCGAATATCACAGGAAAGTTACCACAAGTGAAAATAAGTTCAAATTTCATGGGCTTACCAGATGGAGTAACCCTTGCTGATCCTACATACCACAAGCCAGGCCATATAGATATGCTTATAGGCGCAGGGCTTTTCTGGCAGCTATTATGCCCAGAGTCAATACAACAAGAAAGAGGTTTTCCCAGATTACAGAACACGTTATTAGGATGGATAATGGGTAGAGAGATCATCAGTACCCAACAGCAATCAGCCAAAGTCTGTGGATTAGTAACCAATGCTATGTTACAAAATCAATTAGAGAATTTTTGGAAGCAGGAGGAGATAAATGAACCAAGATCAATCACTAATGACGAAGCTGAGTGCGAAAGACAATTTGCAGAAACAGTCAAGAGAGAAACCGCAGGAAGATTCATAGTGGCACTGCTGAAGAAACTAGAAGTTACCTTGGGAGAATCGGAAAAGCAGGCAAAACGAAGGTTATTCTCATTGGAGAGACGATTGAAGGCAAACCCAGAGTTGAAAACAGAATACATCAGATTCATGGAAGAATATAAGCAACAAGGACATATGTCGCTCGCAGAAGAGGAAACAGGGTCAACTACTGAGAAATACATAATACCACACCAATCAGTAATTAAACCTGACAGCGTATCCACAAAACTGCGAGTCGTGTTTGATGCTTCGGCAAAGACCTCTAATGGAAATTCATTGAATGATAAGCTACTCGTTGGACCGAACTTACAAAATGATCTATACAGCATCATTCTGAGATTCAGATCATACACTTACGTTATTACAGCGAATGTTAAGGCAATGTTTCGTCAGATAGTTGTAAGAGAAGAGGATAGAAATTTGCAGAGGATATTGTGGAGAGCAGATCCCTCTCAACCAATCAAAGAGTACACTCTTAACACGGTTACTTATGGAACGGGTCCAGCACCTTATTTAGCGATGAGGTGTTTGAAAGAACTAGCGATAATGGAAACGCAGTTCATCAAAGCAGCCACTGCTTTAACAGAGGATACTTACATGGACGACATATCAACTGGGGATGACACCGTAGAAGGAGCTATGCTTTTGCAGCAACAACTATCTCAACTATTAAAAAAGGGGCAGTTTCACCTCAGAAAATGGCGTGCCAATGATCCACGAATATTGGACAGCATATCACATGAAGATAAGACAGACAACTTATTGAAGATAGAAATGGAGGGAGCAGTCAAAACTCTAGGACTTCTCTGGGATTCTAAGACAGATTGCTTACGGTATAGCGTAACGACTGAAAAGATACCTAAGATTACTAAACGAGTTGTGTTGTCAAAAATTGCCCAGACATATGATCCGTTAGGTCTGTTAGGTCCAGTAATCATCAATGCCAAATGTATGATGCAAGAAATGTGGAAGGTGAAATCCGAGTAGGATAAGCCATTACCAGACAATTTACAAGGATTTTGGTCACAGTACTATAACTCCTTGGTCGAAATCAACGGAGTGCAAATAAACAGAAACATAAATCAAGGGAGTATGGATGGCGAGTTTGATTTGATTGGGTTTGGAGATGCCTCAGAAAAGGCATATGGGGCGTGTCTCTATGCAGTATACCAAGACAAAAATAAGGAAGTGAAGTCCAATTTAATTACTTCAAAAAGCAGAGTAGCGCCACTTAAGACGATCTCACTACCTCGACTCGAATTAAATGCTGCCCTATTACAGGCACAATTATGTAATACAGTCAAGCAAGCATTCAAAGACAGAATCCGCAACATTAACCTTTGGAGTGATTCTACCGTAGTACTGAGTTGGATAGCCACGCCACCAAACATTAGAAAGACTTACGTAGCCAATAGAGTGACCAAGATTCAGGATCTGTCTCATGATGCAGCCTGGAATCATGTATCGTCCAAGGATAACCCCGCAGATTTGCTATCAAGAGGACTCACAGTGCAGGACTGGAAGGATAACCAGTTGTGGTGGAACGGCCCGACTTGGATAATCGAAGAAAGGTGGCCCACCCACCCAGAAATAGAAATAGACACTTCAGAGATGAAGCCTTCAGCAGTTCTTATTGCTGCGCAATCAACGCCGGACATCCTAGAAAAATACTCAACGTTCAACAAGCTTCAACGCGTGATAGCGTATTGTCTAAGATTCAAGGCAGTTGGCCTAGGACAGAAGAAAGGGAAATCCCTGTCAATTGAAGAGATGGATAGAGCTGAGAAGACGATTTTGAAGATGACTCAGAGGCAAGCGTTTTCACAAGAGCTTCGATTATTAGAACTCAAGCAACAACTGCCCAAAAACAGTAAACTCGTCGCGCTTACTCCAGTTCTGGACCAGGAAGGATTGATCAGAGTGGGAGGTAGAATACGCAGAGCAAACGTTCCAGAGACCCAAAGACACCCGATAATAATACCTTCTAAGCACCACATTACAAAAGTAATAATGCACAGGGAACATATGGGTCATTCCATGCCAAATCGACAAATTTTTTTCCGGACCCCCACGGATTTCGCTGAAAATTTCATATCTTATTCTACCCCCGAAAAGACAATTTTCAGAATTTTTTCAAATTTTTTTGCCCAACTCAAAAAAAGTTATTGATTTTTCAGAAAAACAGCTCTTTTTTTTTCAAATAACTTCAACTTATATCAAAAATGGAATTTTCGGAACGCGCAAGACTATAAAATTTTTGTTTCTTAACGTAGTTTTTGAAAAAAAATACAAAAAATATTTTTGAAGCTCGGAAGTATAAAAATTTTCAGTTTTTCTGAAAAAACCATGATTTTCTCAAAGTTGGACCATTTTTTTTTTTTTTTTTTTTTTTTTTACAAAAAAACTTTAACTAATTCCCCAGTGATCCCCGCTTATCTCAAGATGTGATCGCAATCGCTTTTAATTCTTTTTATTGTTTAAAAAAAAAGTTTTTTTCAAATTTGGTTTATTTTTCTTAAATTTTCTGCAAAATTTTTCTAGCTTACTCGCGAAACTTCGGAAGATGAACAATAATGAATCTTTCGAAAATTTTGAGTCGTTATCGTCCAAATTTTTTTTTTATTTTAAAAAGTAAGTACAAAATCGGATAATCTACACCTTTAAATAGATTCATAGTTCCAACCTCATATCTCTATATAAATAAAAAATACTTTTATTACTTGTACTCAAAGCAATATATTTCATATAAAACATTTTTTTTTTACGTGGATCTAATATTTATTTATTTATTTACAGTAACATCTAATCTTCATGATAACATCTATTTTTTTATTTCTTTTTATTTGATGATTGTCTTCTTTTCTTCACTGTGCTATAAGTTGATGACTGATCCGAAAAAGAAAATGACTTAACTTCCACCATACCATCTTCCAACGGCGAAATTTTATGGATTTTCTGTGTTGCTGGTATCGTTTTGGCATTTTTAAAACGATCATCTAGTTTTTCTTTCATTGAATTGTAGGCTTCAACTGTTGAAAATCGCACATTTATACTCGCCAAATTTTTTGATGCCCATTCAAAAAATTGAACAGGTGTTAATATCTGCTGATCAGGTGGTAATTGCAGACTTGCTCTCGAGACCTTCATTTTAGTTGCTCCACCGACTCCGTCACAAGGCCCTTCGCCGTGAGCCGTTGCAAAAAAATTCCATTCGACTGGTACACTAAATTCTTCACGATAATGTGATAAATTACAAAAATGTTTATAATTTTTATACTGTTGAGGTGCACCATCTGAGAAAAAAAATACTTTGGTGACTGTGGACGACAGAGATTTAATAAAGTCGAAAATAATTCCAGAATAAACATGGACAACAATAGAATCATGGTTTAAGCTGTCTGAAATTATAACCATAATCTGATGAGTTAGTTGATTATTACCCTATAATAAATAACGACTGTGTAAACTGTTGCTTGATCGTTATTCCAATGGAACCCCGGTGCAGCATCTTGAACAACAAACGCATAATTTTCAGCGAAGTCAACAATCACTATGAATTCGGTATCGGTTATCGATTCGTTTAACGCTCTTATATATACCGCTTGATTTTTTGCAATGAAATCATGAGGTAATAGACCAATAAGCTTATCACAAAAATCATCAACAAAATCCGAAGCACTTTTGATCGTTGTTTCAAGAGTTACTTTCGGGGTAGACACCCATTGTTTGTAACGAATTTCATCAATTACATGATTATCCATTTCTGTTAACATTAATTGTTTTATGTTGTCAATGCCTGGACAATTTAGACATGTATTGAAATAACACTCAGTCTTGGGATTTTCACAGATAATTGCATTCAAACAGTCGCTATAAGTTGTCAATGGCAAATTTGAACCTTCTGTTAATCGACTTAATTTACCTCCTAAAATCATTAATTTGACATTCTGATGTATAGAACAAACGCAAACTGTATGAGTCCCCGAACTACCAGCTAAAATACAGTATTTTGGACGTAAAGATGCAAATGACGAAAATCCGATTTTAATTCCGGGAAATATGAAACAAAAATATAATTATCTCTTGATGTTGAAGAAATAAAAAAAAAAATTTGGACGATAACGACTTAAAATTTTCGAAATATTTATTATTTTTCAACTTCCGAAGTTTCGCGAGTAAGCTAGAAAAATTTTGCAGAAAATTTAAGAAAAATAAACCAAATTTGAAAAAAACTTTTTTTTTAAACAATAAAAAGAATTGAAAGCGATTGCGATCACATCTTAAAAAAATGGTCCAACTTTGAGAAAATCATGGTTTTTTCAGAAAAACTGAAAATTTTTATACTTCCGGGCTTCAAAAATATTTTTTGTATTTTTTTTCAAAAACTACGTTAAAAAACAGAAATTTCATAGTCTTGCGCGTTCCGAAAATTCCATTTTTGATATGAGTTGAAGTTATTTGAAAAAAAAGAGCTGTTTTTTTGAAAAATCAATAACTTTTTTTGAGTTAGGCAAAAAAATTTGAAAAAATTCCGAAAATTGTCTTTTCGGGGGTGGAATAAGATATAAAATTTTCAGCGAAATCCGTGGGGGTCCGGAAAAAAATTTGTCGATTTGGCATGGAATGACCCATATACGACTTCGTCATTGCGGCACTGAGCAACTGCTGTATACCATAAGGCTGAAATTCTGGCCTATCAATGGGAGACGAGAAGCAAAAAGGGTGACAGTTAGCTGCTTGGAATGCATTCGACAACGGCCTAAGACTATGGACGTGCTTATGGGAGATTTGCCTCAAGAAAGAGTCAGTGGAGGCGTTAGACCCTTTATTCATACTGGTATCGACTACGCAGGCCCACTGCAAGTACGAGAAATCCGTAGACGTGGAAGAATACACATTGCGAAGTCATGGATTGCTATTTTTACATGCCTATCCACCAAAGCTGTTCATTTAGAGCTCGTCACAGAGTTAGCCACGGAATCATTTTTAGCCGCTTTGCGAAGATTCGTCGCTAGAAGAGGCATGTGCGCTCAGATAGTTTCCGACAATGGGACCAACTTCGTGGGAGCAGCGAGAGAGCTGAAAGAAGTATACGAGTATCTACAAAAAGACGAACTAGCTATCTCAGAATATTTGTCGAGACAGAACATTTCGTGGAAATTTATACCGCCACGGGCACCCCACTTTGGTGGGCTTTGAGAAGCCGCTGTGAAAGCGACCAAGCTGCATCTGCACATTGTGACCAAGGGATTGATTTTCACATTTGAAGGATACTATTCCTTATTGACGGAAATAGAAGCCATACTAAATTCCCGTCCCTTGACTCCTTTATCAAGCGATCCTAATGGCATGTCAGCTCTAACGCCAGCCCATTTCCTTATCGGGGACATACTTGTTTTACCTGTTGAGCATTCCTACTTGAATTCAAAAATCAACACATTGTCCCGCTGGCAGCATTTACAAAAGGTGCGCCAGGATTTCTGGCAGAGATGGCACAATGAGTACCTGCATGAGTTGCAGACCCGCCGAAAAGTGGACTCAGAAAGGACGAAACCTCCAACCTGGAGAGTTGGTGCTGATCAAAGAGGACCATACACCCCCCTTACACTGGAGCATCGGAAGAGTATCGGAGATCCACCCAGGGGCAGACGATATAGTTAGAGTGGCCACGATTAAGACACCTAAGGGCGTATTCAAAAGAGCTGTGAAAAAGCTGTGCCTACTACTCAAAGAAGAAGACTGAACCCAAACCAAAGCAAATGATGTTAGAAGTTATATTACCTGATATAGTTAATGTTAGAGTTAGGATGATTAAATATCTACTGCAATATGTAATTGTTACCTTACGTTAAAAATGCTATATACTTTAGGGTGGTCGTTAAAAATTAAATTTCTTGAGGCGCCCCCTAAAAAGCTTCCTTTTGATGAAAAAAGACTGAGAAAATTTTTTATAATTTTTTTAATCCAAGACAACACGTGCCTCAAGCCGATTTGAGTTAATTTTTGGGTATAATAATGTTTTTTGAGGATTTATAATAATAAATACAATTTCATACAAAATACGAACAATCAGAGAACCCAAATTCATGAGAATACGATAGTTAATGAAAATTACAATAAATATTCCGAACTGTAAGGTCTGTTTATCAAAAACATTGATAATATTTTAATTAATATTTTTATTTTATGACAAAATTTATACAAATTTAATTTTAATCTTTAGTTTTCATCATTCCATTCTTCAAGTAAACTTTCTTTCGTTGTCTTGATGCCTTGGCTTCTGTAATCATCTGAAATTTGAATGCGGAATTGCTTTTGTTTTTCATCTTTTGTGCATAAATCGTTGTACTCTTGCATTAGTTTAACACCTCGTTCTGCAACATCGTTAACGACTGATAAATTTGTTACAGCCGTCAAACAGTCTTGATAATTAGAGTCTTCTAACCATTTTTCACAATTTTCAGTCAACCAGCTCGTATTAAGTCCAATTTTGGGATATCCGCACGAGATACCACAGCCTTCCTAAGAACTTGTTCATTATTGTCTAATAAATCAGGTTCATCTGCATTTTGTGAGAATTCAATGACTTTTTTAAACATTTTCTGTTTCGTTTCCGTATCTACATCATCATCGAATAAAGCCAATAAACAATTTTCAGGATTCAGATACCACAAATGGTTTAAAATTTTACCTAAAGCACTCTCGTATATTTTTTTGTCAATAGGTTGAAAGTTATAAATAGATTTGATCAACTGAAAATCACAGCTTGGTGCCTTAATCGATGATGTGGCGGCGAACCATATTCGTGAATAAATTTTCACAACAAACACGCAAATCATGCCCAGGCTTTTTTCTTCCGTAGACTTTAGTTCAAAAGTAAATCATAACAGAAATATTTTCAACGAATATATTGCCTTAGCCATCCACCTGGCCTGATGCATAGCTCCAGGAGTATGAAACGTGATGTTATCAGGTATTATTCCAATAAATAGCAAGCTTAATTCTAGCAGTTCTAAATAATCTTTTCTATCATGGTTCGAAGTAAGTTGTTGCTTAATGAATTCATGAATGTCTTGAATATCATTTTCCAATAATTTACCAATCAAGGGATCCGCTATTCCACTTTTAAATTGAGTTAGGTCTAATCCATCCCACTCTTTCTTGAATCGAGCAAATATAGGCACATTTGGTCCAGAAACATTAGTTAACTTACTGTCAAATACAGCTCTCAATACAACCTCAAATATATGATGTCTGCATGGCAAAATAAGAAGATCTTTCTCTAACAAATGCTCAATTAAAACTGCTGCACCATTATATTCTCCAGTATTCGATGCAGTAGTATCACAACATAAACCGACTACCAAATACTCCATACTCTTGAAGAGCATCAGAAACTGCATTTGTCATTGCTCGGCCTGTAGCATTTTCTAACGGTGGTATCGATAGAATTTTAGTTTCATTTTCAAATGAAACTATTATTGGAAGACGTTCTACGAAATTTCTGCCAGTAATATCAGGTAAGTGTTCACCGTCCCAATGAACAATCAATCTACGAAGATCTTTATTTGCAAATCTTGTTTGGATTTCAGCCGCTCTTTTTTGTCTGAAATTTTCACGTTTTTGTTTTATCGATGTTCGATTAACGATGTAGTGGGTTGCATCAAGTTCCACAGCTTTAAACAATGCAATTCATAAGCCTGTTGCATCGCGATCACTAATTTTGCACTTATCTAACATGGTACATAATTTTGGAGTCAGAATGTCTATTATTCCACGAGATCTTTTCGGTGGTGGCGATTCTTCATCTAAGTTCATAACGAAACTAGGATCTCTGTGAAGACTTTCTTGACTGAATGATGACGGGGTTGATTCATACTGTGAAATTGGCTCAGATTTTTCTATATTGATAGGAAAAAAAATTTTTAATTAAATAATAAATATCAAAAATGTCCGACTTATATTAACACTTACCAGATATATCTTCAACGTCGTCAATAAATCCAACACGATTTGGTTCACGTTGATTTAATAAAAATCTTTTTGTACTGTCATCAACCATTGTTAAAACATCACTGTGTGCTATATCAAACAAATTATTTAAGTGTGACAAAAATACTGTTTCATTGTTTTCCTGAATATCATTTCGTCTTGATGAGTTTTTCTGTAAACTTCTCCAATCGTTGTATAAATCATCAATTTTTTTCATACACCGAGATTTTTGTTGCATTGGAATTTTTACTTTTTGCCAAAAAGTAATTAATTCATCATACACTAAACTTTCACTGACTTTCAAACTATGTTTCAATATTCGGGTGTTGTAAAACAAAAATTTTAATACTGGTAAATTAGATGGAAGTTGATTTCCCGCAATTTCATGATGTATCTCTCCGATT
Organism: Athalia circularis; assembly: GCA_963978495.1. Classification (NCBI taxonomy): domain Eukaryota; kingdom Metazoa; phylum Arthropoda; class Insecta; order Hymenoptera; family Athaliidae; genus Athalia; species Athalia circularis. The sequence goes on along the minus strand of OZ021697.1, from coordinate 6,497,223 downwards.
AAAAATATGTTTTCTACCTTGTTTTCCATTACAAAAATAGTATCGTTTAAAATGTTCAATGTTTAACCTTACATTCGCACCACATGTGAGACTTTATAAGTAATAATGAATAACTCAGTAACTTCTAACAAAACATACCATTCAGTTCCTAAGTAAACTCAATAAGTAATAAACGATATTACTTGTGAGAGATAAGATGTTTTAGTTACAACAATATTGAGTTAATGATTTATATAAAGCATCTGATACAAATTTTGCAATGTAAACTATACAAAAACTACAGACGTATATGCCACTGCTAGTAACTTATCGACAGAGAAGGATTTGACGCTTTTATCTAAGTTACCCAGCATGTGTGCATCCGCAATTTTGAGAAGTATTTTCTCAAAAATAACTCATATATAAATGCTTACAGACGTTTAAAAAACTATAAAAATATAATAAAAATTAAAAAATAAGCTCAAATCACGAAGAATTTAGAACTTTTTGTAAAACTATAATTTGAAATTCATCGCTGAGAATAATAATACTAAAAGTGTTTCATTGTTAAAACATTTCCAATTTTAAAATAATTTTCACATTACTCTTAACAAGAAGTTTCATTAAAAATCAGGAAATTACCAAAAAATTAACTTGAATCGGCTTGAGGCACGTGTTGTCTTGAGTAAAAAAAATAATAAAAAATTTTCATAGTGTTTTTTCATCAAAAAGAAGCTTCTTAGGGGGCGCCTCAAGAAATTTAATTTTTAACGACCATCCTAATGTACTTACCTTGACAATATTATTATTGAAAGAGAGTCTTTCAAGGGGGCCGGTATGTATGTGAGTAGGGAGGAAAATCGCCACGAGAGGCGCGATTGGGTAAGATGGCGAAAAAAGGAACGCGTGTCGAATAAAGCGTATCATAATATCAATAAAGTAGCAAAAATTCATTATCCTACAAGAACCCAAAATGTTTTTCATCTGTAACTTCTTCAGATTAACAGAACTATTGTTTTCACCCAGTGAGAACTATAGAACTCCGCGAGAACTATCGATTAAAAAAAAAAAGAAGCGAATTCTGAAGCACTTTGCGTGCTGCGAGAACTTGACACGCCATTTCTTTCGGTTGCGTTTTTTTGACTCGGATGCACGGAACTATTCCCAAAAACCATCAGGAACTGTAGAACTCTTCGAAGTGCTATCAGAACTTGTATCATTGGTTACGTTTTAACTAAATGTCGTGCTAACTTCACAGACGCCAATGGTTCGCGTTCAGCATGACGGGAAGACTGGAATACTTATCATGTGATGAAACAAATTCAGGGCAAGGATCAGCATACCTGAACCTTTTTTTTTAGTCGATCGTTCTTACCCCGCCAGTTTTGTTCCTCGTTCAGTTCCATTAGAGCGTCCGTCTTTGGGACAGTGTCATTGATTGTCTGATCGGCTTGGTGATTGTCGATAATATACGGGGTAGTCTCGGGAATAAACGGCGGAGTGTTATCGTCACATCCGTTTTCTCTCTGAACTACGGGAAGTTTGCTCAACTTATTTCGCTGGTAGTCACCCACTATTGCTAATTTTATTTTTCCCGGAAAGGATGCGATGTGTCTTGCCACGAATTTGTCCATACGTAATAGCAATCCGATATTTTTGAACGTGCGATTATTGAGATCGTTGAACTTGGACTCCGCGGCAGCAGACGTTGTATTAGCATATCCATAATCGTACACGGTACACATTACTTGGCTGTACAACGGAAAATAGGGCAACAATGCCTTGAGTTTCTTAGCGAATTCAGGGCAATGAAAACCATGAACATCTTCCAAAAATGTTTCATTGTGAACCTTTGCAAGTGACTCTTTGTATAGACTATCAGCCCAACGCCAGATATCAGTGGCGATGAACTCTTGGTCATCTGTTCCGTAATTATCCGGGATATCTTCTTCGGGTTTTGGTAATCCAGCAAGATCTACACCATTTCCCCTGATGCATCGTGTTGATGTTGCTTTTTCCGCCAAGCTTCCATCGCCTCGATTCTGGCCGAGCGCGAGCATGAATAGCAAATTCGATACGTATTCAATATCAGCTAAGGTCTCTTGTTTTTACAACAGAGTAACGGATCGCAGATATATTTGTGTTACTTGCGGGGGTTTTCCAACAAAACACTTCCATCTCGCCACCATATTCATAAAATGGCGAATGTCGAGCCTCAGAAAGCAGGGTGGGACAGGGACCGATTTTATGGTCAGCAAATTGTAACAGTTACATGAGTACATTTTCAAAATTAGCTGCTGAGCAAATATTCTGCTAACAGCTCCTAGCAAGGCCTTGTAAAAATCTGTTACTGTTATTTTAGGGGAAGGAAAACATACTTCTTGCGCCACACCTAAACGTAAAAATTCATTCAGCCAATAACTGATAGCATTTGTATTTTGCACAGAAGACACCATTTGGAAAATAGGAACCGTTTTATTCCCCACTTGACCTACAGTTTGGTATAAGTAGTGTAACGGCGTTTTTCGACGACCCGAAGAAATCCACGGAACCGAATGAAGAAACCCCGCTGCAAATAGGACTTCCCATAAAATCTAGAAAAAATTGAATTAACCTACCGGCGTATCGTTGCGGGAAGGGATAGTGTTGGGCGCCAGACATCCAGATGCCACCTCATCCGACAACTCACTACGCAAAATTTAGGAAGATGAAAACCAGCTCCTCAGTCAGCGAGGGGAACGCGGGGTCGGGATTAATCAACTCATACACTCACAGATTCGGATTACTCCGGTTAAGGAATTAAAGGAAGGATTCGGTGCTCATAGATGACCACTCAGATTTTATTCAAACAGGGTTGATTTATATTACAAATTTCTCCGGACTATCGGACGGAGATCTTAGAATAATTCCCAGCTGATGCGGTCTAAACAAAACTAAATCGACTGAATTGCTCAGCTGACTGGTAACAGGGCTGCCACCGACCAGCCGTTCTGACTAAAACTCACCCTAATCGTTATCCGAAATTGGTCACTGGCGCACAAAATTAACACAACTACCAGAGTACAGAAGGTACGGGAGTTATTCCCAAGATCTTAATCCTCTAACTCGATAAGGGATTTCAATATCACACCGTCATGTACGGAGACGTAACAGAGAGTGATTCTCTCTTCCATTTTCATCAACAACCGAGAACCAAGGACGTTCTTCTGTTTCGGGCTTCAATTTTCTGACTGATCCACCAATCGGGAGCCGTTCCTCGTCCTCGTGACCCATGTGGATTCCGACACTCTTGATAGCAGGCACTGGTCAGCGTCTCCGGGACTCCTATGTTGCCCTCACTGCACCAGCGACCGATCCTTGATGACAACCGAGGTTTTCTCAGGAACGGAGAAGGAAAGATGTTGCTCTTTCCGCCCTGTGTGGTTACTTTTCCTCAATAGAGATAACGTGAAGGGCTCGTCACATCTTGTCCGCAGCAATTTTTGAGAATTCTGTCTATCGGTGATGCCACTGGGTAAAGCATATTTGTAGTTTTTCTTCCTTTTTTTCTTTTAAATCGTGCTGGAGGTGTCTAGGAAGTCTCGGCTAGCCGGCCTGCTGCAGACTTTCTTTGTGAATCTGGGGGTTCCTCGGATTTGGGCTGAGGACTGCGGAAAGTAGCAGAATTGGCAGCTCATCGTTGACCCGCTCCTTGATTCTCCGGAGTTTTACATAGGGAGAAAGGAAATATCGAATTGGAAAGAATTAGGGTTTGTTATTTGGCATTTTAGAATTTAACCTTTGGAGATTGACGCCCGGACTCTTTGCACGTTTTGCTTATAATTCTTTAGTAATCGAAAGGGGTCTTTGAAATTGGACTGAGAATTTTGACAAAACTATAGTTTGGGAGAGGAGGCCTGGTCTGTTAACGAGGAGGAAACTACGCCGTGGTACAGTAGATATGAGAACATAGTTCCCCGTTTGGTAACCCAACCTTTTTAATCACCGAACCCGTCGCATCTATATAAAATATGGTAGGATTCTGTTCGAACACCGCGATTTGTTCATCTGTCCAGTATTGTACAAAGATCGGATCCAATCCGATCGATCGGATGGCCCCTTCGAACTTCATATCATATTTCATGGCTTGCAAGTTAACGTGAAGATCTTCCGTTGCCGACCCAAGAGCCTCATCATTATATTCCTGCTTCGCTTTACGCAGTACGCTGCCCGTGTACAACTGTGGAGGCTCGTCGTCGCCAACTGTCATCAACTCATGAGCTTTTCCTCGCCGCCACATATACGGAAGGATATTTCCATTTACCATTTTTTTTGACACGTCTCCGCTTACAGGACCCTTTAATTGGCGTTTCTTTCTGTGCTCAACGTCAGGATTATAGTCAGAAACGGTACACTCCATTTTTACTCTCTCTCCTTTCTTTGGCTCGTGAACAATTCGTTCATAGAATAAACATCGGCATTCTGAACAATTGCCGCGAACTATGGCGAAAAACCCGCTGCTAGACATTTTCATGGATTTAAAGGTGTCCCAGCGCCGCCATCGAACTCCGAATCGGTGTAGATCCCGTTGCAAGACGTTAGGCGGAATTCGCACATGTGCAGGGCCAGCTGTCTGTGTGGGTCTGACACGCACGGTGAACGGGCGAGTGTTGGGTGTTAACATGGCCGCGCTCTGGAACTGCATGCTCGGCTCGCATATTCGGTTTTTGGTTGCCAAACGGCAATAATTAGCGTCGTGATTCATCCAAACGATCAATCAGATTAGCCTACAGGGGGCTCCTCGGCCCAATTCGATGTTTTTTCTGTGAATACTGCGTGTTTTGTGCAATTGTGGTTCGTGTCGGTGAGTTGCAAGATCGTGTTGGTGACAGCTGATTCGGGATAAAGAGTATTCTCAGCAAATTTCAGACCGATCCATTGTTTTACCGAGGCGAAATTCGCAATATGCGATTGCGCTATCACAGACGTCACACAATCATGGAAAAATAAGAGGTGGTGGGGGTCGCTGGGACACCCTTCAATGCTAGCGCGCACTGAACTCTAGTTTTCCGGAAAATTTCATTAAAAAGTACCCCAGTCCAAGCGTACCGTTTTAACTTGAATTCATCGCGCTGCCTCTGATTTTTCAATCCATAGTATACCTCTTTAAGATTCATTTTATCCCCATGCATCTGTAACAGCAATGTTGAATTAACAAACACCTTCATTGTTCACCAAATTAATGCTACTGTTAGCCGGAGAAGTATCTTGGAATTCAGGTTCGATATTTCGCTCTTTTAACAGTTGTGCATAAATGCTGTACCGATTCATTTTCAAGATGGTATGTATTGTGACGCGAATTTTACCCCGGGCGGGTTTTACCCGGGAATTCGGCGACGACACTTCGTCGCGATCCTGTTTTCTCGCAATTTCCCCAAAACCCAACAAAACTCAAAATTCTCAAACCAAATACCAAAATCAGAACCGAAATGAAACTCAACAAAATCTCAAAATTTGCGGGAGTTGGGCGCCAGACGATTACGTCGTTTTCTCTAAACAAAATTCCCCAAAATCTCAAAAGCTGCAAAACTCAACAAATAATCACAGGATCCAACGGCTTGGCTGGGTAGGCTCAGGCACATCCGCGAGCTGGTAGAGTGGCGTGGGTTAGGCGGCAAACAATTAAGGACGAAACAAAATAAAGTGAAGCAATACCCAATGATCAAATTCCTTCAATAGGCGGAGCCCGTATATTTAACAAAACGGGAGTAATCAGATCAAAACAATCCGGGAGTTACAAAATATAAGCCGGGAGGTTGCACATAATTTCTTAAATTAGCCCTTTCGGGGAACAAAAGTCCTTAAGATTACTTAATCCTATACGCGGGAGAAGCAATCCGGGAGCACGACCAAATAAAGACCCAAGAGTTTGGCGGGAGCTCTGGCTCCAGCTAAATAACGGGAGTGATGTTTAACTGATTTTACGGGAGAAAGAAGGCCCCGTCGCTATCGGCGAGGTGCAACGAGTTACGTGGATTGTTCTCCGCGGCTACCCTGCGCTAACACGATAAACTAGTAAATTGTTTAACCAGACCTACTCAGTTCACACAATGAGGGGTTCGTTATTCCAAAAATGTTACTAAATCATAAGCGTCAAAATTACAAAGCAATAAGCTGGCCGGTAAGCGGCACGCACCAAAGCGGGATATTCGCTCTGTGCAAGTCAGTGGTGGCGACATCTGGTAGCTGAAAAACGTGAAAAGGTGGGATAGTGTAGCTGTGATTTGAGTTGGAAATTTTACGAAAAGTGCAATTGATTAAAATAGGAGTCTTTTTCGGAATAACTTTTGCATGTAGTGATAGCAGCGATTGTTCTACAATTAATGAAAAAAAAAAACAAGTAAGTAAAGTATCATTAAGATTTATATTTTGACAATTGTACGATGCATTGTGAGGTTATGTTCGTATGCAGTAAGCATATGAATATGTGCTTTTTGTGTGAAAAGAAAAACTGAATGAAAGTATGGACAAGCGTTGGAAGTTCTATAATAAAAATGAGAATAATTAGTTAATTGGATATAAAATATGATGTTGTGTATATTATATACACGAAGGGTACGAGATGCAAAAAATTAACGAATTTATTCGCCTTATTTTCTTTTCAGTTACAAGTAGGCATTTTCTCGTCCTAAAAATGGACATGGTCATAAAAACTGGATTTGAAAAAGTCACTCATGACATTTCATTCCAACCTGAGACGGTGCCAAAGGGCAAAGAGCTAGCCAAAGCGAATCACGTTTACAACGTTGAAGAGTGTCGCAAAAATGGGCAGAGCTATTTCTTACAAGCTCAAATACTGACTGACTTACGTATACTTTTTGTGGTGTACCACATGCTTTGTCTTTAAATTGTTTTCTATTAGGTACGATAATGCGGCTTGGAATTATTATTTCCGTTTGGATCTCGACATCACTGCAAGAAGTTGTGTTGTTGATGCATCTATTGCAGATGAAGGTTTTTTCTGGCTGAGTTAAATGGGGTGAAAAAATATCCACTTGACACTCTTGATTGCAAGTTTTTCTTTCGTGATGACTTTGATTTGTTCCGGCATTACTATCGTTGTCCGGCTCCGGCTGCTCCATTACTTCTTCGACAACTCGTTCCGGTGCTTTTGTGGTTGTTATTGGCTCTTGTTTATTTATTCGCCGCTTCATTAACCGCTCATATCTGCAATAAAGATTAAATAATTACAAAAGTTAAAAAAAAAATTGAAATTATTGGTATACTTGATTTGTACATAAAGTTGTATACCTCTTCGTTGCTCCAGTTTGATCCGCTACTTTTGTCTTATATGCAGGAGGAAATATGGCTGGAATGTAGCTCGGGCTTAATTCTTCCTCCGATTTTTTATTTCCAATAAAATGCGCACTGCAAATTAGATCCCACCGCTTTGGACACCATGGTGATCCATCTGGACTGGAAATGAATTCAATTTCTTTACTTTTTCAAATACTACGTATTTATACAATCACGTATATTTATATAATTATGATTATGATATAAGTAGTATTTAAATACTACGTATTTATATAATTATGTGATCACGAATATCACGTACAACGTGCTTGCTTTTCTGCGTCTGACGCGGTAAAGTGAGGTTATGTGACTTACTTTTTCCTCTTCACAGCTGCGATCCATTTTTTTCTTTGCTCCACTTTATATTGTGCTGCTGGAAATTTGTAGAACTTGCACTCTTTATTACGAACACCATTGTTTTTACAATTCACAACACAACAAGTATGACGGCCCATCTTATTAAATAATTCAATACTAATCGTGTGCAATCGTATGAAAAATATCCCACTCTGTTTTCACTTTTCGCCACCAGCGTCGCTGGGGTAGATTTGCTTACCCCCTCCAATAGGTTGCACAGAGCGAATACAGCGATTATACAAATCTTAAGCGTAACACCATCCAAGAAATGCCATCCAGTTACTTTACAAAGCAATATTCACCAATGCAGTCTTATTCTACTCTACTAAGCCACTCCAAAGCGTCAATACTTTCTACCAAATACTTCTAATTTACTCGAGGCATTCTCCAATTAATGGGAGACCAAAATTCAACAAAATAATTCAAAAATATAACTGTCGATCTGCTACGGAGTCACCACCGCCCTCAAATTGACCAAATTACTCAATACAAAATCCACAAACTACAAAACAAAACCCAAGGAGCTACCCGGGGGGTCCACCCGTCTGGTAGCTCAAAATCTACAAACCTACTCTAATAATGGCGTGGTAACTTCGTGGCCGTTACACAATAAATGAAGACCTTACCTTGGTCTCGGGAGCTCGATACACAAAACTGACTCTACAAGATTTACCAAAAAAACTCAAGGCTCAACGGGAGCGCTACTTTACTTAATTAGGTTAGGTTCAATTAGATGATTACGGGAGAAAAAAACAATAAATGGAAACTGGCAATAAAGCTAGCGTCTGTACGATAGCACGATGCAGCGCAGAGTAGGACGAGACGAGGTTCCTCTTCTTTGACGTTCCGGCCTTGCCGATCCTGGTTGGTTGGGCCCCCTCCATAATTAGGTCGCCTATCCGGTGTCACGGCCTGACACCTCGTGACCTAATTGCTTCGGCGACTATGTAATCGCCCAAATCCAATGCCAATTCCGCTCTTCTGGCTACTTTGCCGTGGCGTCGCCTCCCCATTTCCTCCTCGCCGTTTTCTGCTCTCACGTTGTCCCTCCGGGGCCGCCGAGCGTCAGGGCCATCCCGGGAGCCTCGCGTTCCTTCGGGAGTCCGGGAAGAAGGGCTGGCATTCCCGCAGCAGTCACCTTCCTCCTCGGGGAAACCTGGTATTGGTGCTGGGCTAACCTGCTTGCCTCGCTCACCCTAATTTCCCCCTTCCGCCAGGCCCATCGCCTTCGGGAGGCGCCTCATCGTCCTCCGTCTTGCGGGAGCCACCTCAGTTGTCGGGAGTTCTTAAAATCGTGGTCCAGCGCCAGGCTGGGAAGTTGTGGGGCGGGAGGTAGCGCTTCTCAGTCCACGCTACCCTGTACGCCGCCTCCACAGCATCCACACAGTTGTCGGGAGCACCTCATCATCATCCACTTCCTACCGGGAGAAGCACACGTCGGCCGTGCGTCCTTGTACGCCGGTAGCGAAGCGGCAGCGGGAGTTGACCGGTCGTCGTCCGGAGTGAATCCCTGAGCGGTTTCCTAGCCGCAACCAGGGATCTTCGGGGTCCTTTTTGGGGCATGGCAGCGACGCCAGGTGTTTCGCCATCGAGCGGGTCGTCGGGAGCGTCGTAGTTGGTCGGCAAGGCAGCACCCTCTCGTCCCGTCGTCCGTCGTTACATAAATAAAATATAAAACCAATTAAATTAGCTCAAAATTCTCAAAACTCAAATGATTGACCTTTGGAGTGCTTTCGTGGCATTTCTGGCTGGTTTCCTAAATTTCTCTAATTTGGGGCCGTGGTAACGGGCGGTGCAAAACGCCACGTTACAGTATATATTTAGGTTTGAATCGATCTTTGACATCCATGGCTTCCGAAAGTCTCACGTAGAGTTCGGAGCTAGGGACGGCGATACCGGCATCGTCTTTTATGACGTAATGAAATTCGGGCAATCTCAAAAGATGTTCCAGTTGCCGAATATTTGATTTTTCAGACATGGCTGCAGGTGACGATTGAAGTTCTGAAAATCTAAATATACTTCTCAAATTTCAAAACAATTCATAAAGGGAAATATAAAATGACGTATCCTAATGGAAGACGAAATAAGTGATGAATATCCACTCGAATCTGGCGATTACCGTAGAAAGCTGAATGCAACGATGCTATTTTGACAAAAAAGTACACGGATCATGCGGGAATCCTAGCTGCAAAAAGCTACAGAAAACCTCCACTATCTCGTGTCGGCCGTTTGGGCTCCGCTATGCAGCTAATGATGCGCTGCGGCTAACACCTACATTAGATGACAAATGTGATCAGATGCGGAGGTCAAATATGACAGTTTTTTTCTTTTTTTTCCCTCAAGGTATGGGCCGTAACGGATTATGTTCCATGATTTCAACGTCGGAGCGCTGCTGGAAGCGTGCAATCAAGTCAGGACTGTAAAACTCCGGCTCGCAGCGTCGCGACGTGGGCGCTCATATGCTCTACACATAATACCGTCGTATGCTATCGACGCGAACTCGCCGGCGCAGAAAACTCAACTGATTTAGCTCCTTGTCGGTGCCTCTGCGCCTCGGAAAAACAATGTAGGAGGGAGAGAAGTTGCTCTTCGGGCGGAGCACAACGCGGCACAACCATAAAGTTTGAACATTTTCGAATTTTGAGAATTTTAATTTTTTCAAATTTCGTTTTTTTCCTGTATTTCCTCTTTGAAAAATAGCAGAACAAAGTAAAAGAGGAAGAAGTTGCTGTCCAAGTGAAGCGCAACGCGATACAACCATCAAATTCAAATATTTCTAAACTTTTCAGAAGAATTTTCCCGGCCCTAAAAAAAAAATCGAAATTCATTTTTTTGGAAACTACTGCGGCCAGAGCCAAAATTTCTACGGCACAATGTTTGGCATATCTCATCCTACTCAGCACAACTTTTTGTTTTAGACAAATTCAAAAGGCCAAGCTTGCAAAAAAACGTTTTTTCGCAAGATCTTAGTAATGATAACAGATATCAAATTGTTTTTTTGGCACAACGCAGCTCAAACTCAGCACAATTCAATACAATCAAGGAATCTCAACATTTTGAAAATGGCGGAGCTAGATTCATGGACATGTGCAATTGAATAAAACAAAAATAAAAATTCATTTAATGAAAAAAAAAAAATATATTTTTTTGATAGCTAAAAATCTGTGAAAATTCTGAAGTATAACTACTATAATAAAAAAGAAGTCTGCCAAGTTTCAAATTTCTCGAACAATTATTTCGGCCGTGATGAAAAATAAAACAACAATATCTAGCTTCAACTTCGGCATTATAATATCGAAAAGTCTGTTAAAGTTCTGAAAGGTAGCTACTATCATGAAGATATAGCCCGCGGAGTTTCAAAATTTTTTAGATGATCATTTTGGCCGAAATAAAAAATAAAAAATTACCAAATTAGCAGGCATGGGTTAAAATTAACGTAGAGAGGTGAACGAGGGGGAAATAACTCCGAATTTTTGTGACACACTAATTTTTTAAATTGAATTAATTTGAATTAATGCAATCAATTTCGGTTCATTTTTTCTAATTCGAATCAATTTCTTTAATTTCATTCAATTTTCTAATGCAGACTAATTTTTTCCAATTTATCTAATTCGATCTTTTTTTCACGATGATTCTTAATAATACTAATTCAATTCTTACAGTTCCGATCAATTCAAATTAATTCACGATAATTCATACACAATTCCAATTAATCAAGCTCACACTTATGTGAATTTTCGATAGCATGTATTTTCGACTGTATTGTATTTGGACAAAAAACAGAAGGGTTTCCTCTTCAAAAACGTCTGACAATTTGACTTTTTAGTTCCATATGGCGATCATGACCAGACAGCGTATTGCTTTTCTCATGACCTCTCGACGCTCGCTCCAAACCGAGTTTTAAACAATAAAAGTAAGAGCAGTAATCTACCTATCGATTATGTTGGCCAAGATAAGAAAGAGTAGTAATCTACCTATCGATTATGTTGGCCAAGATATGAAAGAGAAGTAAAAATTACGAGCACACACATGAGAATATTAAATTCAAAGACGAGCTTTCAACCAAATTTATTGCAATATAATCCGTGATATAATCAATAAGATTAGTAATGTATACATAAATCTTGAGAATTACAGTACTGACTTATATTATCATTTATGAGAGACTAGTAATACTCAAAGTAGTACAAGGGAAAGCGAGGGAAAGGAACTGAAACATCAAATATGAGTGATAAGGTTTACATATTGACTGCATTAGCAGCCCTCAATGTACCGTGTTAAAGAAATAGCCCTATGTTCTTTGCTCTTGGTCTGGGAATAGTGAGTCTATAATATTCGATATCATAGAAACCGAACGTTTGCCCAGAGCATGAAGTCGACAGACCAATGGCACAGAACTCCCAGACCTCGCCGCTGTGATTTACTTTCTGGCAATGAGGTTGGAGCTTCATCAAGTGAGTACTGCCGCCTTTTTGCTGTTTTGCCGGTCAAGTAAGAAAATGAAAGAACTAGGCCAGTTAAATATCCCCCATAGATTTTGCTTTTGGATATACACCATTCACTCACACGAAGGAAGTTGCAGTGCTTTGGTGTGAAAGAGATTGATTTATGCCCAACGGTCCTACAAGAAGAATCTGGACCAATGACTCTTTGCAAATGATCACTACTAATGCGTGACTTCTGTTGAGAAAATAACCAGCACAATGCACTTTTTCTGACAATGAGTGTTTTTCCCTCGAGTTCGAGCGAGTTTCGAGTCAAGACTCGAGTATACGATAGTGACGCTCGCTCGGACGCTCGAGGAGGCGGTTTCGGAACGTTTTCCGATCGTGTCAGACGAGTAATTCCGACACAAATACAGGTTAATTCAGGAATTAATTCAAATAATTCACGGTTAATTTTTAATAATCTAGTGAATTTACGTTAATTCATGGTTAATTTTCAACAATTCAGTAAATTCACGTTAATTTTCTCCATTTCCGATTAATCCATATAGGTAATTAGATTCAATTCATATAATTCGGATTAATCAAAATCAATGCAAATTGATTTGAATTAATATATCGACTCATTGACACGTCAATACATTTTTTCTTATCTATTTTAAACCATATGAGCCTCTATAATCATAGAAATTAAAAAATACCCATTGGGATCCGTGGGAGAGGCGTGGCTTAATTTTTGGCTACCTGGCGGTTAAAAAATAAACTAGTGATTGTAGGATTCTGGAGCCAGCTGATGCATGCAAGTAAACGTGTGAATCGAATAAAAAATTTAATTAAAAATTGCGTTCGACCGATATTCAATTAAAAATGCGTGTAAATTTACAAGAAATTTGTAAATTTGCTTCGGCTACACCTGCTAATAGGAATTTTATTGGTGGAGAAAATCTTATTGATCGTGGTCATTTATTGAATTGTGGGAAAGTGAATCATAGTGATGACAGGGATGTTTATTATATCCTTGCTTTTTGCTTACAAACAGCTAGTTTAAGAAATGAACCTCATGAAATAAATGGTCAAATCTCAAAAAACGGAAAAATAATTGGTATGGAATGCTCATGCAAGGCTGGATTGGGAAGTACCTGCAAACATATTGTGGCAGTACTTTTATTTTGTAACCGGTAATTATAATACTTTATCTTTCTCTCTTGTTGATCAATAAACTCTAAAATTAGTACATAATTATTAAATTATTGACACCATTATTTTGTACTGTAACGTACAATTTTTCTCAGCCGAAAATTTATCGGTAAGGATCACCGAGTCGTACGCACCTTACGGCGCTATGTCTCTGTCGTACTCAAAAAGATAATGCAATGGGAAAACTCAAAAGATAACTTACTTGCTCGGTTGGGCGCCAGACGCTAGTGCGTCACGAAACACGTCACACATCGGAATTTAACAACCAGATGCGATAGAAACAGAGAAATTGGCGACGGGCGAAAACTCAGCTAGCTCAGGCGGTACTGGAAAGGTAGAGGGGAGGGGTTTGCCGTAAATTACGCCACGATAGTTTTGTTGACCGGGCAGTGGCCCTTATATTCAATTAACAATGAAATATTCGGGGTGATACAAAGGTTCTCATTCCGTCAGGAAAATACACAAGGTTGCGGCGACACAATACCACTGCTAGCGACTACAGAGATCATACAGCGTTACGGCCTTCAGCCGGACTGTACACCAAGATTGGCGTAGCCAATATCGACCAGCACGACAGCGGGACGTGCAACCGCGCTTCCAAACAGCGGACAGTAAATTGGTACTCCTCTGGACCAGGTAAAAATTATGTCCCTCTGGACAGGCGAAAAATACGTCTCCGTGGCTAAACCGAATATATTTTGTCTAACGACGTTAGACTCGGGAATTACTTGTCCCAGCGGACAATACTCGTCGGGCAATTAATACGCCGCGTAAGGCGGCGGCCGAATATTCGCTATGTGCAAAGTGGGTGGTGGGGGACGGCAAATCGATCGAAGCTCACGATGTGGCAGAAATGTGAATTAATTCTGGACTGTCAAGTGTCAAATTGCTTTATTTTCATAACTTCCTTTATAATTTTAAGTAAAAACGTAAAAATTTGCGATATGGGTCATAGTACATGCTGTGTCGTAAATTGTAAATATTCAAATCCCGTACGTATTATAATATCCATATTTTTCACGAGGAAGAAAATCGCTAGGTATAATATACACACTCACTTTTTACACTATTTTTTTCAATTTCGTTGAAAAACTAGTCGAAAATCGATATCACAAAGATATAGTCGAAAATCAATATCACAAAGATATCATAACATCTAGTTGACATGATTTGACAGATGACAAGTCCTAAATAGTTGTGGGCACTAGGGGCGCTGTCATCGCGCACACAGCGAATACGAAAGACGGGATTAACGCAGGATTATCACGATCTTCAGCGCACGGCTGTCAGAATCGATATTTTCAAATAACTCGTGATAACGGCGGTATTTCCTACGGCTACAACTACGGCGAAATTCTCCAAGGACGGTGGCCAAATTATTAACGATATTATTGCTGCTAATTACCAGTAACCAAATCAACGCGGGGTATTACAGTAACACATAAGCGGTCGAAAGCGGTAGCGGAAGCGATAACAAATAAGCAATAGGCCCGAATATTAGAGATTCGGCCCTCGGACAGCTCAGATCAGCACGATACGATACGAAAAATCCAGAGAGAGATCCCTTGATCCAACACTCCGGGCGATAACCCAACTAAATTTGCCTACTGAGCTATCGTTGGCTTCACATCAAACATTGGCGTCTTACCTTATTTGACGAAACGGGAGCGCACTTAGTTCACACTCACTTAGGCTCAGACACCTCACAAACTCAACGGGTACGCGGTAGTCAAGAGCAGTCAAAATCAAAGTCCAAAAATCGAAGCGGTATAATCACTGGGGAGCGGCACAGGTAACACGTCTAGGTCGGGTAATAATCGGCGTAGAAGTAGATCGGGATCCTCGCTGGTTCCGGGGATCAGGCGGTGATTTTGGAGTTCGATAATGGGGATTGACCTCGTGATCCTGATTTTTGGCAATTATTGGTTATTGGTTTCCCACCCTCAGTAGATTCCTTTTGGCGTGCGCCAAGCGCGTGTCGCGGTAGTAGGTGGCTGGCGGGAGCAATTAGTGCTGCGTAGTGTCACCTGTGGGCTATGGTTGGCAGCAGGACGTGTGATGAGGTTCGCCTTAGATTGGCGTTCGCTGGCTTCAGTACTCATTTTCTGCTGCCGTCTTCAAGGGCGTCTCCGGGTCCCTCCGCGGGCAAACAATGCACCGGAGGAGCGGGATCATGATGCGCCACACTGGAACTTGCATCCATGTCCTTCCTTGCCGTCCTTGTCGACGGATCGCCGTAGGGCTTTCTTGGCCAACCACGATGATACTTCAGCATCCGAGACAGTAGATGTTTTGTGGGTTGGTCCAGCTCCTGGCTGGTAAGTCTGGGCAACGGGAGGCTGAGTTGTGCGCTTTTTGGTGAACGCACAGCCCTGTACGCCGTTGCAGAGGCATCCAACTGCGTTGCGTGATTCTGGTTCAGCTCCAGGCCGATAAGTCATGCGGTAACGGGAGATCTTAGCAGATTGGCGTCGATCCTGTACGCCGTTAGCGTGGCATCCAGACCTAATCGTCATGCGTTTCTCATCCGAACGTCAAATTCTTTACTGGGGTGGTACTTCCATGGGTCACCGGTCCTGAAGGTCGGGATGGTCTCGATGATCTCGATGGTCTTGAAGAGTCCAGGCGAGGGGATGTGACGAAATAATTCGGGCGATAATGCGAAATAATACGGGAATTGATGCGAAATAACTACGGTGAATAATGTAAACTAATAAGGGAAATAATGCGAGAAATTACGGTAAACCTGGCTTACTGAAAATACTTAATATAGACCGTTCCTTGGAGATGACGATAACGCAGATTTTATCCGGGCGGTAGCTGAATTAGGCGGTAATTCCGGTATCCAGTGACCGTTGCGAAAATGCAACATCACAGTACTTACAGTAATAACTTTGATGATTTCAAAGATATTACGTGTACAGATAAGAAATGTGCCTGGAATGCACCTTATAAATCAGCTCTTGAAAAATATGAGGCGAAGCCTTTATTTGAACACAAATGTTTTAAAGAAAAACAAAAAAAAGATGAAGATAAAGTTAAAATGAAGAAATCTAAGTCAGACCACCCTAAGGCAAATACGTCACTTCAAGAAGCCGCTACTGATCCTCCAGTATGTTTAAACATGGGTTTAACAGAATTAGATGAAGCAGAATATGAAGAATTTCTTAAAATAATGGTGGAAGAAAATCCTTCATCAGCTTTAGCAAAACATTTGGAAATAATTTTAATTTTAATTAATTTCGATGAATTTTTTCATTGATATTCTTTTTTTTGTAGATAGTTTACATCATCAATTTCATATTTGACACTGAAATGATTTTTTTTTTTAGTTAATTCATTCGAATTTTGGAAAATGATTTTAAGTAATAACACTTTTACTAATTAATCATGTTTTTCCCCCTTTTTTTTTTCATACATGCAGATGCGGAAGACATGAAGCTATTAAAGAAATTAATGATAACAATAATAACCATAATACTAATTTAGTTTTATGTCCTGAAAAACTACAGAAAATTATCGATGGCCAAAAGTCCTCGGAATTACTTTCTGTTTTGAAAAATTTTAAAATTGCTCACACACCAAATTGCTGTGCTGAAACTTTTAGCCGACTGTCAATGGATGCTTTTACAATTGGTTTACAAAGTACTGAGTTTTACTCTGTATGGCTAGCTGAACGAAAAAATCGAATAACAGCTAGTAGAGCTTACTCATTATTCACCTATTTTTCTAATAAAAATCCAGACTGGAAAAAAAAATCAAAGGATTACTTTTACGGTGCTCCGTTTAGCAATGATGATACAAAATATGGCTTAGAACAAGAAACTCATGCACGTGAAATTTATGCAAATTTATTATCTATGGAAGTAGTTCAATGTGGTCTAGTTATTTTTGAATTAAATCCTTGGTTAGGCTGTTCTCCGGATGGTATTGTTTTTAAGAATAACAAACCGTTTAAACTTATTGAAATTAAGTGTCCGAAATGGGGTAATCGTATAGGTATTGAAGATACTGTAAAATCGATCAAATGGTTAACTGAAGAACATGGTCAAGTAACTTTGAAATCAAAGCATATGTATTACGCTCAAATTCAAATAAGTATGGCAATACTTAATTTATCTTCTACAGATTTTATAATATATTCATCTTTTGACAAACATATAAAAATAATATCTGTTAGTTTTAATGAAAAATTCACGAAACATTTATTAATAACTTTGAAGAAAGTATATTTTAAGAAAATGATACACAATATATGTATAAAACAAGAAGAGGAGTGAAAAACAAAAAAAAAATCAAAATACTGTAATTGTTACTTATAAGTTATACTTTAATTTTACTTTGTACATTCTTTTAAAAAAAAATAACTTAACAATGTGATAAAATATTTTTATAAATTATTTTAATCACTAATACCATTATTTCAATCCTTATCAACATTATTTTGATCCCGAACAAATTTCTCATCTTTTAAGATAGGCTGACTTAGGTTTACAACTGCACAAATAATTGTCAAAATTTTTTCAACTTCATCAACAAGACCAATCGGCATTTTCGATGATAAGATTTCAAAACTTTTGATTCGTTGGTTACTGCGTTCGACGTGTACACGAGCTTTGGCAATTCGCCTTCCATTCATTGCTTCCAATTTAGAAAATTGTTTTCGGTCTTTTAGAAAAGGTGGTGAAATCAATTTCACATCATTTTTCTTGCAAAGTTCATCTACAGTGAAGCCTCGATCAGTCATGACATCATCTCTCTGATCGAACTTTTTAATGATTTCACTCTGTTCAAAGACAGTATTATCAGAAGCTCGTCCACCAAAAGGCTTACTAATAAAGGAAATCAAACCAGCAGGTGTGACAGCAGTCATAAATTTGACTGTGTAAGTACTTTTATATTGAGAATAAGTCACAATTTGGCAACACAGATGTTTCGGCCTTTGAATCGAAATTTCAGTACAATCAATAACTGCACGAACATTTTCAAATCCTATAAAATCAAGAGGAATATTCTTCAGAATATTACTTTTACTGGGCCACTGTATTGCTGGCCTTAAACAAATGTATAAGAGGTCAATCATTTGCAAAATTTTATCTTTACAGGTTTCTGGAGTATAAGATTTAAAAAAAAGGCTAGAAGTGCATATGACATATTCTGTATTAGTTTCATAAAAGTCATGATGATCATGTCTAACAGATCCATTTTAACATTAGAATTTGACATTGCTGGTCTTTTTTGATTGACTAATTTTTTAATTGTATTTAATAAACCAAATTAGGAATCCCAGTTAACGTACTTAGTTCGCTGCCGTTGGAAATGAAGTCAGAAAATTTTGGAATTAAATTATCGGTTTTCACTTGTGTTGCAACATCTTCAAATTGTTTTATAAAAATTCCAATATTACTTTTGACAGTTGACTGTATACTTGACATCTCTTTAGTTCCAGAATCTTTATCAGTTTGTAGATTAGAGTCTTTGAATTTGTAGACTAGAGCCTCTTTAGTCCCAGAATCTTGGTCAGTTTGTAGATTAAAGTTTTCATCATTTTTTGATTGATTTTCTACAAGTCTCTGATCAATCTGACCATCCAAAACCACAAAATCTTGAAAATTATTACCAGTATTAAAATCACTAGGTTCCTCTGAAGTTTGTT
This sequence comes from Athalia circularis, assembly GCA_963978495.1. NCBI lineage: Eukaryota > Metazoa > Arthropoda > Insecta > Hymenoptera > Athaliidae > Athalia > Athalia circularis. The sequence continues at coordinate 6,478,254 of OZ021697.1, read as the reverse complement.
GCTGAATATTATAAGTAGTACTTTTATTTTTTAAAGACGATCTTTTGATTTGTCTTTGCTCTCGTAAAGCTGATAGAACATGATTATATTTCCTTGAGGAGTCGACAGAGCTTTTCGGTAGATTAACTGAAGGGACAGTTGTTTTTTTCAGATAATGCTGTTGGCTTACTGAAAAATCAAAAAAACTATAATGACTTTGATCGTATAAAAGTTAAAGATAATTCGAATATTTATTTATTTGATAAACTTACAAGAAGGAATATAATCATTTTGAGTGAAATGTCGTGAACACACTCGCATTGAGACTGATATTTTTTTCCCCATTCTTAAAATTTTCACCCAAACATCATGTCTATCAACTAGCTCTTCTTGATTGAAATTATTCACAATTTTCACTAAACCATTCTTTTTTTTTGGAAAAGAATGAAAACGAACTGTCTCATGCTTAAATGCATGACTTTGACAGCCATAAACACAGCAGTACACATGACTATTATTTTTACGAGGAGAAAATTCCATCTTTATAAATATATTGATGTACGTCTATTAATTTTTTATAAATATGTAATTACGAAATTCACTTTTTGGGTTGCTTATTTTTTTTTTTAATAAAAATTACACCGTATTTTGCTATTTTCTTGCTATTGACATTGTGGTGAACATATGATTCTATCCTACAATCGCTAGTTTCAATTTAAACCGCCAGAAAGCGTATTTAAATCCTCAGTTTCCCAATAATAAGGACTACCCTAGACTGCTAACAGCCCCACGAACAGGTATTCTGTGAACCCGGTACTAATGTAAATCAGCTGTCATAGTCATAAGAAATGAAATGTCGGTTTTCGCGTTACAAAAATTTTCAAAGGGTGTATTCTCCTACCTTTTTTGACCGAATGAAGTGGTCCTTATCTCAAGATGTGTGTTTTGGTCTTCTCTAGTGTGATCAACTCCGGATATTGCGATCTGTTGAGTATAAATATGAGAATTTTTGATTATTTCACAGAGCAAATAGATTCCTATGAATTTTTTTTTCTCGAATTTCACAAAATTTAAAGTTCAGCTACTTCATTCCAATTCTCTCTAACGATCTTTTAAATTTCATTTAGATTGCTTCAGCCGTTTTAGAGAATACACCTTTTAAAAATTCGAGGTCCCCTACCCACAAAATGGCGACTCGATATGCACCTTAACGTAAACAGTTTTCGGGGCGTAGGCTTTCGTGAGCGGTTGCTGTATCTTAGTTCGCCGATTCAAGGACCTAGCCTGGTATACATTTGTTTACAAAAGTCTTATATATATATATATGTTTAGGTTAGGAAGCTGAAGCGAGAGCATACTGATACAGTGAGAAATATTATTTAAATCCATTGAGGGTGTCCCAGCGACCCCCACCACCTCTTATTTTTCCATGGTTGTGTGACGTCTGTGTGAGCGCAATCGCATATCGCAAATTTCGCCTCGGTAAAACAATGGATCGGTCTGAAATTCGCTAAGAATACTCTTTGAAGTGCGGTACAGGGGGCTCTCCGACCAGGATAACGATCAAAAAACGTTAAAATCAATGAAATATTCATTTCTCTGAGGTCCCGAACCAGCTGTCACCAACACGATCTTGCAACTCACCGACACGAACCACAATTACACGAAATACGCAGTATTCACAAAAAAAAATGAATCGGATCGAAGAGCCCCCTGTACGCTAATCTGATTGGTCATTTGGATGAATCACGACGGTAATTATTGTCGTATGGCATCTAAAAGCCGAATATTGGATGTGAGAAGCAATTCGTGCGTGCAGCCATTTTTTCCTATCCACGTCACTGACAGCTGCGTGGGAACAGTCCACGACTTTGCCGCATCGTTTTGAGCGCTGTCAACGCTACTCTGTCGGGTGCAGCGTCAGCGGTGCTTAAATAAGACTTCGGATCTCATTCGGCAGATGCCCCCCAAAATTTTTCACTTTTTCTATTTGAATAAGAACTCTGTGCAGAGCGTGACATGTATAAAAAATGTATAAGAATAGAGAATTTTTTGAGAAATTTTTTGATTCAATCAACTTTGAAAACAAACAATTTGTTAACGTTTTAACAATATTGTAACAAAAATGGTACGTATAGTATCGTTACATTCTCAATTAAAATTACAAATTCATATTGATATTGAATTAAGAATCTTTTCACGGTAAACACGTGACCGTGTACTACCCTGTATAGTTGTAGTAGTGGTAATTGTGCACGGTCACCTGTTTACCGTACACATTCCCCCCGGACATCGTTCGGCCCCTGCCGCCTCTGCCCTCGCCGCGTTCACGGTACGACCCCCTGCCCCTGCCCCCTCGCGGATGTCTAGCACCACGCTGGTTCCGAGGAGTGGTAGGTGGTGGTGGTGGTGGTAGTGGCGATGGTGGTGGCGGTGCTGGCGACGATGACGATGATGGTGGCGGTGGTGGTGGTGGTGGTCGCAGCGGTGCCGGCGATGATGATGATGGCGGTGGTGGTTGTGGCGGCGGTGGCAGCGATGATGATGATGGTTAGGGTGGTGATGGAGCTGCCACCGACGCCGCTGCTGGTGCTGCTGCCGCTACGACCCCGCGGGCAGAGGCCTGCGACTCCAGCAGTCCGCGGAAGTCGCGGCGGTAGCGCACTAGCCGGGCTTTTTTGGCGGCCTGGCCACCGCTCGCACTCCGCCATGGCCTCTGCCCCCCAGGAACCGCAACCAAATTTGTATCACGGGGCTCCTACAAGACAAACAAAAAGTTGTATAAGTAAAAAAAACATGGTCTTATCGAATCTATTCATGAGGACTAGGGGAATGCGAAACACATCGATAGTAGCGATCATATTTGAAGCAAAGCCTAAATTCTCGCGATAATTAGAACAACCGCGTACCACGTGTATAACCAGGCATTATGTAAAATAATATTTTTTTTTCAACAAAATTTTTTTTCTGTAAGCTATGAATTCTACACCCAAGCTTGGAAAAAAAATTCGACCCACGCCACTCCGTATCTCCTATTTGAATTATTCGTTCAAACTCACACTTTCTCTCCGACTTCCGGACGCCACATGGCCACCGTCCCTCCTCGCCGGTGGTGGCGCATTTTCGATATCTGCAATTTCATATCGTAATCAATTAGTGTGATGTCACGTCACTTTCCAAAAAGTTTCAAAAAATGCTCTATACTCAGACATTTTTCATACATATCATACTCTTTACAGGATTTTTATGTTTATTTAAGAAATACAAGTGAAAAATTTCGGGGGGCATCCACTGAATAAGATACAATTTCACGGGTCTCAGCATGCCGGAAATAATACCGCGATGAGCCACAAGGATGCACAAATCATATCTCGTGTATATGGTCCCCTTTCTTTCCAGTTTAAAACAAATCAAAATAAATAACTATTTCAGATTGTTCGGCTTGTACAAAGACAGATCGCGACACATTGTCGCCAAAATTGTGATGTGACTGCCCTAATATGCCTGTACGTGCACTGCCAGCCAAAAGCTCGGGTACAATAGTCGAAATTTCTTGTCTCAAAAATGAGAAATGCAATTTCCCAAGCTGTATTTTGAAGAGGACAAATTGACCTTCATTTTTTGTTTTAGGGAATTTTCTACGATTTTTTTCCGACCCCAGTATGTACTTTTGAACATGACCGCTCTTCGGCTATTTCTTAGCCGCCGAAAATACGCATCTTTACAAAAAATTCTCAAAAAATTATAATCAATCAAAGATGACAAAATGAACAAATTTTCTCACTTGATATATTGCCATCAACCCCACAATCCACAAATAGAACCCCTTCACTTATCCGAGTCCCCACCAAAAATGGTGAAACGAAAAATTTTCAACAAAAAAATATGAAACTATTTTAGCTACTTCAGGGTAAACCTATGCAACTTCTCACCCTTTGGACATTCCAAAACTTTCTAAAAAACGAAAATAAAGGTTTTGATATCTTTACCACATAAAAAACCGATGAGCGAAGACTTCGAACAAACACCATATCCTAGATACAATCAGTAATTCGTAAATAAATCGAAAAGCAGAATAATGTACTCACCAGACATATTTTTCTCCTCTCTTCCTTCTCACTTTTTCCTCCGGTACCTGCACTCCCCGACGCTCACCCGTCAAGCTCTGAGCGGCAAATGACCGTGCGCGTCGCTGCGGCATGGAACCGCATGCGCAGAGGACGAACGCGGAGGTTCGCGGGTAAAATCACGATCCACGAGAGCAAAGCGCCGTCAATGCATCTGTTTCAGCGTACCGTTCCAAAAACATCAAAGCGTGACAACACTGGACGATGACGCGATCGGTAGACCCGATATTTTTAGCGTGACTTACAAGCCCACGAACATCGCTGCGATTCGAGGCGTGATCTACGATTTGTTCGTTCATTCGCAACGTGGCGCATAGCGGACCCGTGAATAACAGATAATCTTGCGATTGTTGGAACTTCGTAATTCGTAGATTTCACCTCATTATAGTGATACTGATTCGTTTTTGCACATCATGACAGTGAATAAGCAGCAGCTAAGTAACGGTCAGCCTATTACGAAGAAGCGTCGTCTGAGCTACCGTCGACGTTCGCAAGTGCAACTTGCACGCAACAGGCGGAAGTTAGTAACGACTTGATGTATTCTCCGGCCCAGCAAGCTATGTACTTTGTAATTGTTGAATTTTAGATCAGTTATGCGTTCATCATTTATACATTCATTTGTCGGGATAATAGGCGCGATGCTGTATTACTCTAACCGAAATATTCCACTGACAGCTTTAGGGGTTATTTTTCAAGTTGATGTTTGATTATTTACAAGATATTCACTGCGCGGAGACCGACCGGGTTGAATATTTTCGGAAAGATAATCTAGGGGCGAGTGGGGCAAAGCGGTTTATTTGGCGAAAACATTTATTTCTCGCAAAGAAGTGAAAGAAAATAAATTCGAATCCTTTTGAATCTTATTTATTGCTTAAAAATATCCTTTTCCTCACATATGAACGAAAAGGCATATTTCGCTACCCGTAGAGAGGGAGGAAAAAGTATTTTTGCGTCTCCAGGGAGGAAAGGCCGTGCGGAAAGTCATTCCTCCATAGGGGGGAGAGACGAGGCGAGTGGGGCTCGGCTCGGCTGAACTCGGCTCGCCTTATCTTTCCCCCCTGCCGGCTCGGGTAGTATGATACACCTCGGGAACGCAAAGCGGCCTGGACAGCAGACTCCGCGCTCGTAAGCAAAAACCTACTTTCCTCCCTAGACGCACAATATACTACTCTAAAATTTTGTCTGAATTGTTTTCAGTTTTTTCTCGTCTGAATTCATCCTCATTGTATTGGTCATTTTATTCGGAAAGCGCTTCGTACCTTCATAGCAAGATTGCCCAGGTCAGCACAGAATGAATCAATTACATCCGTCCGCTAGACTGCATGATTGTTGATGATTCCAAAATTTTTGCAAAATCATGACGATTCAACAAAAAAAAATTCGAAAAATTATAAAAATATTTAACAACATCAAAGAACAGACTTTGGAGTGTTGAACAAAACAAAGTTTGAAAAAGATTTGGGGGTAACTAAGATTTTTGGGAAGAAAAAAAAATTCATCGCTTTTACGACTAATTTAGGAGATAGATTCCACACCGAACGATATTTCCAAAGGGTCAGGATCCGAAACGAAGTCTTAGCGTGAGAAAAATTGATTCAAAATGATTTGACAAGCCAAAACACCTTGTGGAAATTTGATTTTTAATATTGAAATGCCCACTTTTCCACACTCTCCCCTACCTTGCAGCTATTCCATGTGAAATGGGCTATTATACATACGTTTGTTCGTTTAAAAACGTGCCAATTCTAGCTTCTGTTCTAAAGAGGAGTAGATTTCCGGAAAAAATGTCGACTCCCCAAATTTCATCTGTGTTTTGTATTCAATGTTGAAAGCAGGGCTCCTCGCGGTGAGCGCTGTGCCGTAATAAAAAATGTAGTTTCTGGTATTAAATGTTCATTGAAAAATTCGAAAAAGTTGTGGTATTACGTACACACTTGAAGGAATAGAACTCTGCAGTAAAAAAAGTTTTTCGCAGATTTTTCATTACATGAGCCCGTTGTTAATTAATCAATTTTTATACAGTAAAGTTCCTAAAATTCTTTCGCTTCGCAAATACCTTCCGACAACTATACGTGATGATGAAATCAACTTGCAGTATTGTTAATTGTTATAATCTACGAACTATGAATTCTGGAAGCAACGAAATATTATCAAATCAAAAGAAGGGGTTGAATTTTTTTTATAACAGTTGATTGTTATTACCCTTTTAAGATGCCTTTTTATGCGGGAAATCCGTAACTCAGTGCGGTAATTAGGAAATAGCACGGCGAGAATTCCATACTGATCTGATGCGGTAAGGTGCGTTTTTTGGGCTTCTCCCTGGTGCGGTAGCCCCTCGGTCTTCTGGCCCTGAGTTAGAAGAACACCACAGGTGGAAGGGTCACCTGAACCCAACGATCAGCTGTGGCACGGAAAGGCCTGAGGATGTTGCGCCCATCCTGTTCCTCCTCCAGACGTCGCGGGGTGCTCTACTCACCCATCATCACGACGGTTACTTCCCTTTGAGCTGTGATACTGCCATAGGCTTTCTGGGTCAATATGACGTCGAAACCGGAAGCGAGAACACTCGGTGGTGAAGCCGATGTAGCCTCGGGAAAGGGTCTGTTCCTTCCCTCGGAGATTCAACAGCAGCGGGACTCTGATGCCGTAGCGTTAGCCCTATTTACCACGCTGCTTTGGGAATCGGTTGACTTGCGATATAGCGAGAATCAGCGGTAGTGGATCGTATGCGGATCCTTTCACTCCATCTGATGTTGATCCACAAATAACAACAGCCCTCTCATATATGGGATGACCAATAGTAGATTTCCGCGCCCACGCGGTTATCCAAAATTCAACCCCTCCAAGAACCCCCCCAAAATCACTCTTTTAAAAATCCAAACTCAGCAGATCTCGCTCTCAGATTTCGTTAGAAATTCAGACTACATCATACTTTCGAAGTAAAAGTGTAATTAATATTTCACTTTCCTATTTTATCCAAACCTTAATGAGTTTTATAAAATAACTCAACATCAAATAAAAACATATTTGTTAAACCTGATTAAAATTGTCTAAAATTATCAATTATCTTCATAATTGATAATACCTATTTGTGAGAACAATTAATAAACTTTGTTGAATTGATAAACCTCATCAACATCATTTATTTCAACTGCGCATAGCAGTGGCTGGTAAAATCCCAATCTAACTACGGTAACGTGGTGAATCAATAGTGTTGGCGTATCGACCAGGGAATCGACGATCAAAGACTCACAAGGTGCAAAGGGGAAGATACTTTTCCAACATTTCACGCCCGAACTCAGTCGATAAACTCGGTCATCATATTAATATTCCTAAGACGTAACAGCGTAGTCACGTTTCATTTCTTACCGAGTGCGCCGCCGCACAGCGATTCCTTTTCATTGGGCCCCAGGAAAGCGGCGCTCTCATGGCTAATGACTACAGTTCGAAATTTTTTCTCAACCCGTCAAACATCTTATAATAATAGTACACCAAAGAAACCATAATTGATGCTGCAATATTCTTCCACGACGTACAAAAGGTTATGAAATTCCCCAAAAAGGCACCTGCGGTGCAAAAAAGTTCGCCAAGTACATTAAATTACTACCTAAATATCTTTAAAAAAATTAATTAATAATAAGAAAAAAACAATCCAAATTATTTATCGTGCCAAGTACATGTAGCTTTGCATCATGCATAGAATTGGAGGTAGTGGGACTTGGCGGGCTTTTTCAGGAGAAATCCAGAACTTTTGTATGGCAATATAACATCTGCTCGCCAAGAACCACGTACTCCAATTCTATGCATGATGCGAAGCTACGAAAATACGAAAAATGAGTAACGAATATGGATCAAGATGGTACGGAAATTTTGGTTAGGTCGCCAAAGAAGAATATATCTAGAGAATTTATCTGAGAATGCTATACGTGGATAGTAAATACTAGATCTAGTTAGATCCAATCAGAGAACTATTCTTTGAAATTTGTGCGTTTCAAGTTAGCACATCATCAGACTTAAATCCGTTATCTGCATAGAAAAATTGAAGGACTTTGTTAGGAACTAACGACCTTGATTATTTTGACTTTGAGATCAACTTGGAAGGTCATTCGAAGGTCGAGGAACTGATAGCGAATATTCGCTATATTTTTTGTTTGCTAGTTTGGTGTTTGGGGTCTGTGGGTCTGTGGGTTTGGTTTCGAGTTTCTTACTTGAAAAAAAAAACACAATTACAGTTTGTAAACAGTGACGTATATTTTCAATACTTTTTAAGTCTATTTTTAGTGAAGTGTCCCCCCCCCCCCCCCCCCCCCTTTCGACCACCGTGTACATATTTGTAAACCCCGCTTTATATGCAAAAAAAACGCGAAAATCAGTACTTGCGTTACAAAAAATATGGTGTGTACTGCGGGCGAAGTGGGCTTTACGCCCTTGGTACACAATATACTATTTTCCACTGGCATCTGGTCGCAAATAATGCAAGTGATTCACAACATCGATGTTTTGTGACGGAGTAGCTAATAGTACTTTGCTCAAGCTGTAGACCCTTAATTATACCGAGTTATTACAGTCGTCGAAAATATTGCGTGCGATCTACATCACAGAGGAAAGCTTAAATACCTACATAACAGCAACCTGATTCAATAAAAAAGAACTCAGGTTCACGAAATTTCATTATTATTTTATATTATTACAGAAATTAGTTTATGTGTGATAAAGAATTTATAAAAGCAAATTCGGATAATATTCCTGATGTTGATGTACACTCGTCAAAACTTCTTAAGGGTGTCCCAGCGCCGCCACCAAACTCCGAATCGGTGTAGATCCAGTTGCAAGACGTTAGGCGGAATTCGCACGTGTACAGGGCCAGCTGTCTGTGTGGATCTGACACGCACGGTAAACGGGCGAGTGTTGAGTGTTAACATGGCCGCGCTCTGGAGCTGCATGCTCGACTCGCATATTCAGTTTTTTGTTGCCAAACGGCAATAATTAGCGTCGTGATTCATCCAAACGATCAATCAGATTAGCCTACAGGGGGCTCTTTAGCCCAATTAAGTGTTTTTTCTGTGAATACTGCGTGTTTTGTGCAATTGTGGTTCGTGTCGGTGAGTTGCAAAATCGTGTTGGTGATAGCTGATTCGGGATAAAGAGTATTCTCAGCAAATTTCAGACCGATCCATTGTTTTACCGAGGCGAAATTCGCAATATGCGATTACGCTCACACAGACGTCACACAACCATGGAAAAATAAGAGGTGGTGGGGGTCGCTGGGACACCCTTAAGTCAAAAGTCACTTCTGGGTAGTGCTTGTAGAACCTGTTGGCCGCATCAGCGATACTAAACTGTCAAGTCAATTGGCATTTCGGGTTAGTGCGTAGGGGAAACCAGGGCAAGTTGGAGGCTAGGGTAAGATGACGAAATAATTGTATTCAGAATATTTTGACAAATAACGCCAGGTGAGTTATCAAAAAGTGTGAAACACTCTTCTGAGCAATAATATCTGCGATGTAGACTTGCATAGCAAGGTCATCCGGCTTTTTACAGAGACATCGTGGTTTTAGATGTGTGTGAAGTAAGATTTAGCGCTCAGGAAAATATTTGTATACAACTGTAGGTAAGCAATATCGTACTTGTGAATTAATACTTTATTTCTTTACGCATATAAATCCTAGAGATCATAGAATCTCCGGATTTTCACCAATGGACTTTTTGTGGGGTTCTTTTTTTGCAAGTAGTGGCAACCGGGGCATGATGGTGGGGGCAAGTTGACGTTCCGTCAACCTGCCCCTTATTGAGATCTTTGCATGTGGTTTAGTTGATAGATATTTCGGCTACATACAATTGTGCAGCTCATTGAATAAATTGATAAATGAATGAATGAATAAATTTATTCGCGATTTAATAAGGTTATCGTTATAAGGTAATATGAAATCAACATATTGCAGTCGCCCCGTGGTCGGGGCAAGATGACAAATTTGCAAAATTTTGGAAAAATGGAAATTACACAGTTTGTAAATGATCAAATTCAGTGTCAATTTTTTTTTTAAATAGCTAACATCTCATACTTCTGGAGAATACTAATAGATTTCGAATTTCGCTTACGATTGATTAAAGAACCGCACTTGAAGCGCCCCGGTCTCCCCTACAGAATGTATCTGACTCGCCAGGAAGGAGAAAGGTCAATTCAAAATTTCTGACGATGAATCGATTTTTGGGAAGTTTCATTTATTTTACTTTTATAAATAGTGACGTAAAACTATGAACTGTTGGCCGTACATTTTGGCCACATGCAAAGGCATGTGGTGCAACATATTTTTAATATTTATGCATTCGCAACTTAGTTCGTATGAACGAATTTGATATGCATCAAAATGAGGGGACAACATAGTCTATAATTCCTGATGTATGAATAATATCTCTTTCGTGTCTGCAATTATGTATTTGATAAGTGCAAAAATTGGAAACTCATCATCGTCGCCTATGCAAATAGCCATGCCAGGCTTATAAGTAATTTCGAATTTTGTTATCTATTTCACGAAAAGCATATCCTTATCTCTAGTGATCTTAATATTACAGTCGAGTTGGATTTCTCAAAGCTTCCTCGAATGAAGTTTGATAGAACACCAGTCTCACTTTCTAATTCTTTTTTGTGATTCATGGTTTCATCATAAGCTCGCGGAATTTCAAATATTGCTTTCAAAACACGCCTTAGAGGGAATATTTGTCCCGACACTTGAACTTCAGCAGTATTCACATGACCGTCAGTAGCCTGAGTTCGTTGGAACGGTCGACCTACAATATACGATCTCGGAAGAAACAAATAACCTTGATTGGAAAGCATACCAAAACGTTGGTGTTCGGTTTGAACATTACTGAATGCAGATTCTAATAGGTTAAATTTTTCGCGCATTTTAGAAATAATATTGGAAGGTGCATCTTCAGAATTCTGTACTAACACTTGTAGTTCTTGACGTAAAAATTGAACCTTGTCTTTGAAAAATGAATTAAACAGTGTTAAAATTGTTTAAATATAGCTCCTTGGTAAAGTAGGTAGGCTGTACAAATTGAAAATCAACTTCAAAATATCTGTCTCAATCTTGGCTTGGAAATCACAAGGCGTAGGTTCATGAGGATGGTCTTGCGAGATGACTGCACTCTGAATGGATGATAATCGACTCATGTACGGATTTTTGAGTGGAACAACGTTTGTTGGCGGAGACGATGGAATATTAGATGGGGTAGCAGTTTCTATGGCTAAAGCACCGTGCTGTGCTGACCAGTGCTTTCTATAGGAATTCATATTTGTAAATATCCGTGAGCAGTGATTTTCTCCACAACGAAATTTACTATTTCCGTGGGGACGATGAATCATTTTCAAATGCTGCCACAAATCACTAAATTTCCCATAAGTTTGATTACAAATGTAACAAAGCGGCATTTTTGTATTTTAACGCGTTATCAAAGTACGGATACGTACGGCACGGTAAGATTGATTATCAACTTAAACCTAATAATAAATGATCTGACAAATAAACTCAATAATCAACTCAACAATAGATAGTTAACCGTTCGCGTGTATAACTAGTTTACGAACTAGTGCGGTGGGCCAGATCGTTGATGAGAGTCGTTATGCTAGGGATATTCTTTGCCGTTTGGTCTGTTATTCCCAAAATTTCTTGCTGTACTAGCAACCAGAGTAGCTCTGCCTCACGTGGGTATTCCAGCTGCAAAGCGAAGACGCACTGGAAAGTAGTATCAACGGCAGCTAGAACACTAACCGCACGGTATTTGATAGCGTTCACGCAGACGAGGCACTGCTCTATTGCCTGAAGATTATCGCCAACAACTATTGCGATCGGTTAATCTGTTAATCCGTACTTTTCATGCTTCTTTTTTCTGATAGAAAATTCAGTGTCAAGTTCGCTGATGCTCTGTAACAAATATACAGCTAAATCAAAATTTTCTCAATTTCGGACAGTCTCGGTTATACCAGATAACTACAGAGCACTAATAACCAGTACATGGCGTTTATTTGAACATCAGGAGAGAAAACCCCGAGATCAGAAAGTGCAACGTTACAATATTTCTAGATGCCCTAGGTTCAAAAAATTGGACCATATTGACAATATGACAGTCAAAATACCCAGTATAATATTGAAAAATAGATTGAACTCACCGTCACGTGCAGTAGAAATTCATTCTGTACTTCCGCTTTGGTTGGTCTCCAAGACGACTTAGTTTTTCCTACTTCAATCAAGGATTTTATACAAGGGCATGGTAAAAGTAACGGTAGCAGTCGAAGGGCGATCACCGCTAGAGAATCTACACGTATAATGTAATCTTATATAGTTTTAAACGCAGACAAAAATGCACGACAATTAGAATGGCTAATTTGGAGAACGATGGAATTACTAATATGTCTTACCAGAAGTAATACGAACTGAGCGTTCGTCACTTTGTTGATCCAAGATATTTTCTGGGAGAAGATCCAGTAGTGCCTTTACGGATGAATCATTATTTTTGGTGTTGAAGCAATATTCTACAATCCGTTCTTGAAATTCTGGCCACTTTGCATGAAATGAGAGGGTTTTCTCAGGATGTACCACAGAGAAATCTATTTTTATCTACAACAAACGGGATTTTTAAATATAGGTGTGAATTGTAGCGTAAAACCAAAAAATTGAGTTTTGCTTTAGAACGAGCATCGAGAAGCTTTTCAAACTGCGAAAAATACTTGAATCACTCACCAAATTCAAACCAAGTACGACAGATTTTGAAATTCCTAGTTTTCTACGAATTTCATAACATAATACATACATGCACCACAATGAATGACACTCCCTATTATTAATAACGAATTAAGTTTTCACCTGATTATTATGAATTGCATTTATTGTACAAGCCTGGTGTGCAGCGTGGTTTCACATCACGTTTTACATCTACATCGCGCGTCTTCTACAACGTCGTCTATTCCAAGACGTCTTGCGGGCGTCGTGTAAAGGCTCTGCCACGCTCAAAACGCGAACGCGTGCAGAAACGCAGTAGGAAGTGTTATACAAGGCGGAAAAATTTCAAGTGTATTTTGTCGTCTGACGACTTAAATAATCTGATAATCACACTGGTGCAGGGTTGTCCTCATCTGGTATGTGACCGACTATAATGTAATAACACTTGAGAAATTCTACGTAATATGCTACATCAGCTGAATAATTTGAATATTCATGGTTCGCAGTGAATGAATGTCAAATACAGTGGAAATCATTGCGAGATAGATATTGTCGTGAAAAGAAAAAACTGGATGCACCAAGTGGGAGCGGTGCTATATACGTATCTGATAGCTCAAAGGCACTCATAAAGAGCATGAATTTCTTAGACACTGTTGTGCATTGCAGGAAGTACGTAGATGAACTATTTCGAATATTGCATATTATGCTATGACGCTTTTTATTGCGCACCCTGTAGTTGTAAGATTTACCTCGGGGCAATTAAGTGTATATTGTGCAGAACATCACATTACGCAAGTATATCGCTGTAATGTAGGTACAGTCTGCTAGTATCATTCGATCCAGTGAAAGACTCCATAATACTATCTGCATGTTACATATAGAGTGTGTTGTTGATTGTATTTTATATGTGATTTCAGAACAACTGGGAACTACAGTAAGCCGATTTCTCATATATCAGATCCATCTCAATCAGCAGGTGTGCTGAAGTCTGTCACTTCATCCCAGCCATCCACATCTGAGGGGAATCATAAACGGTTTAGAGCATGCAAAACTTCAAATTCTGTGTCTTTAGCAGCACATCGAACAGCTACACAAGCTATTGAATCGATAAGACAATGGCGTCCGAGTTCTGCTCCAAGCTGTGTCCTTTCAGCATTAACACAAGCACCTGTCCGTTACGGTGCACCGATACTTCCTTCAAGTCAAAATTGTATACTGTCATCCATGAGCTCAGCTATGCATGCTGCTTCACCACTTGTGCGAATTACTGCACCACTGATGTCTTCTCCTGCCAATCCATCTCCATTCCCAATCGCAGCTGTTGACATGATTGGATCACCGATGAATAGATTCCGCACCACCTCCTGCGGTGAAAGGAAGGACCTAAGTCGAGATGGAAGCTCCGCCAGTAACAATACCACTTCTTTTGAGGAAGATTTCGAGATTGACAAGAGTAACGAGACTGATAACAACGAAGCCTCTGGAGTCGAGAATGGTGATCCGAAGAGTCGCAAGATGAAGAGAACGCGGAATGACAGTGTAAATACAGCTTCAATTGGCGCACTATCGGTGTTAAGTTCATCAATAACTACCAAAAAAAAAAACAGAAGCACCACAGGCAGACAAATTATTCGCTGACTCGCTCGTAGCAGAGCTGCAGCGGTTTCCGCCACGAAAAAAAACATTCATAAAGGGACAAATAATGCAACTTGTTTCCGAATACAACGAAGAAGAACTCAAGTAGACTAAAATTGTTGACGTCCTTATTATAACAGAGTATATATGTCGAGGCGGCAGAGTCATTCCTTTTATTTGGACGGTTGCGTCGCATGGGCGCCATGGGTATTGCCGGTTTTGTTTATTAATAACAGTTCTTCTTAACATAAACTGGTTAATCAAGAGACTCGGTAGAGTCTCGCGCCAAGTACATTTAAAAGAACGGGCGGACTACCGAGTATCTATACCGCTAGGAGAGCAGAAAAGCGGAGTTTGGGTTGCGTTTCATCAAATAGCTCTCGTACTAAAAATATTACAGCAAATGTGGGATCACTTTCATTATATAAATCGGGGACGATCTTTCATTTAAGCGTAGTTTCAATAACATCAGTGGTCGGAGAGCTGAGGTATGATGATCTCTGATCACCGGTGGGCTCGTTTAACGATTAAGCACCGCCGTGGTCATCGTCGTACACGATCAGAATTCAGAACCATTCCAACATAAATTGTGTAGAAGGGAAGCCGCGGTGTGGTTATTGCCGTGGCTCGCGCGATATTTCTGTCAAGTAGGAAAAAGGTCGTAGTTCCCGTCCGCCTAGCAGGTCGCGTCAGTGTAGCCTGTCTCATTTCTTACCGAGTTCGCCACCGCACAGCGATTTCCTTTCATTGGGCCCCAGAAAAACGGCGTTCTCATTGGCTACCGTTCGCCGCGCTGGCTGCGTGGGGAATTTAAAAATGTCTGTCGTCCGCCGCCGCACAAGTCTAACATGGCAGAGGCACTATAAAAGCGGCGGGCTTGTCATTGCTGGAATGTGGGTTGTATAATACATGTCCTTTTGACAGCCCTCTCAGTTTCGTGAATGAACACAAATAATCGTAGATAAAACTCTGACCAGCGCGACACGTGTTTCTACTCTATCGATAATAACGACGTCGGGTGTTCACTCGCCAGCTCGCTGACTACTTGTAAGGTTACGAGGAGAAAGCTCGTCGAATCATCGGTAATCGTTACCGGCAGTGATAGCGTAATGAAGTTTTTCATATATCACAATATAGGTGTATTCAATAATGGTAGGCAGGGTGTTCAAATTTGTTGAATCCACGAAGCAATCACAAGAGTAACAAACAGCATGGGTGTGAGTCAATCATGAACCTTGCATTTCTAACGTACTTACTGTATCGAATTGAAATAACTAACATCTGTCCCTGTCCCACAAGTATACCGATATCAAAGAATGCAGCGGTTTCTGTTCCAATACGACGAACCAAAGGATCGTACTCCCACAGATGAATTGACGTCAACAAATTCTTTGGATCCGCCTGTGTTAATTCATGAAAAAACTCAGTCCTTCTCCCAGTATATCTCGAACGAAGAGCTCCTCTCTGATTCCTACTCACCGACAAAAGCTCCGAATGACTGGAATAGCGGGAGAGTTTTTAAAAAGAAGAAACTCTATGAAGTGCAGCCAAATCATATCCTTGTCACCTACCAAGCAATTATTTGTGAGCCAAATACAATCCATGCCTCTTTTTCATACCAAGTATACCGATTCATAGACACTAACATTATCCTTTTTCTTTTAAGCATACTCACATTGACGGAACTATTAGTTCTAGTTCCAATGCCACAAACCAAAAGTTCCTGCTCCCTCAAAAAAATAAGCAGAAGTTGGAGTGCTCAGCATTTCCTTTCATGTTTCCTGAGAAAATTTAATTTTCTTTCTGGCACAATATAAACTAAGAGCTCCTCTCCAATCCTATTCATCAATGAGAGCTACGACTGGAGCCAATGTGAGAATTTTTTGAATGAAAGTCTCTCTTCGTTACATTTTATTATTAACTGCAGTCAAACTGCATCCTGGCCACCTGCTTAACAGTTGTTCATAAGTCAACTATAATCCTTCTTTTTATTTCAGACCTACTGAACCGATTCATTATAACTAACACTCCTTTCACCTACAAGCATATCGTTAATGAAAGAAGTATCATTTTCTGTTTTAATATCACAAACCAAGCAAACTGATGCCAAAGGATTCGACCCTTGCCTCCATCTTACCAGAAAGGAAAAGGAACCAATCTTTCTCCTAGTATGTTGTTAAATACTGATAAGCTGCAGCTTCAAACCCAATATCCATTTCGTCAAACTAATGATCTGAGGATACTCTGCAACTGGTGACTTGTGATAAAACTGCACAAATATATCTTGTGAACTAAAAAACCGTGGACTTCAAATCGCAATTTAGCAGCTACCAAGCTTTCTCATTCCAATAGAACACATCGTCTGAGGCATATGAAACCGACCTGCGAAGTAATTAATGGTTGGATTGCAAACGCGTAGTACTATACTGAAATCTCTTGATATCTGCTAAACTTAATCGTCATAGTAACAAAATTTTTCTGACCCGTCTAACATCTTACAACAATAGTATACTAAAGAAAGCATAATCAATACTACAATATTCTCTAACAACATACAAAAAGTTATGAAATCCCCCCAAAAGGCACCTACGGTGCAAAAAAGTTCGCCAAGTACATTAAATGTTCAAAAAATTCATTGTTAATAAGAAAAAAAAGATACAGATCAATTATTGTGCCAAGTACGTGTAACTTTGCATCATGTAAGAATATACAATTGGAAAGTGAATCAATGAGAATCAATTCAAAGAATTAAAAAGAATCAAAAAAATAAATTAAATGAAATATAGAAAAAAACATTCAAAAAAATAAATTGGAGGTAGTGGGACTTGGCGGGCTTTTTCGGAAAAAAAATCCAGAATTTTCGTGTGGCGATGAAACATTAGCCCGCCAAGAACCACGTACTCCAATTTATTTTTTTGAATGTTTTTTTCTATATTTCATTTAATTTATTTTTTTGATTCTTTTTAATTCTTTGAATTGATTCTCATTGATTCACTTTCCAATTGTATATTCTTACATGATGCAAAGTTACACGTACTTGGCACAATAATTGATCTGTATCTTTTTTTTCTTATTAACAATGAATTTTTTGAACATTTAATGTACTTGGCGAACTTTTTTGCACCGTAGGTGCCTTTTGGGGGGTAAGTTTTACAGTTTGGGTTTTACCAGTAATATAATTAATGGTATTTTTTGATGCAAGGGAGGACCAACGAATTCACGACAGGTGTCAATTCCTTTTCCAACTTCCTTGTTCTGATTCTCAATTGCCAAACGTTGCTATGCAGAACAAGTTCACAAACACTGGAATTTTGAAGATCGTGACTACGTTCGAATGATACACTCATCCGTCGTCCCAAGCATCAAAGTATAAACTACCGACATATATATATATGATACAAAAATACCAATGACGAGTTACAGTGGACTTTTGTAACAAACTTATTCATTTAGTAGATAAACATATACATTACATTTCTTTGAGTATTCACTAGACTTAAAATTAGTTATCTAATCTCCTCCTCAAACCTTATCAATCTGCCTCCATTCACACGTTCATTTTGCCATGGTACGGCCCCTCCAGGACTATTGCAATATTCAGCTAGTCTATCTCGTAAGACGATATTGTGATGAGCTGTTCTATTACCCCCACGTAGATTAGGATGACCCCCAAATGCTGCTCCATCTATGCGCCAATTACCAGGCTGCACAACTCCAGTATGCACGTTTTCATTATCCACGTAACTCTCTGGGCAGTACCGCCTTTTTGCTGCAGGCAATGTATCTTCATATGTCATAAGATAGTTGTGCAGGCAGACACACTCTAGGACAACTTCATCCACACTTTCAAGGCAGAATAAGGAAGGTTTCCGAAATACTCTCCACCTTGATGCAAATATCCCAAAAGTGTTTTCTATCACTCGACGTGCTCGAGAGAGACGGTAATTGAAGACCAATTTCTGCTGTGATAATTGTTTACCAGGATACAGTCGCATGATTCTCTTGTGCAGCGGAAATGCTTCATCCCCAACAAAAAAATGTGAGAATATGAAATCGCTGTTAGGTATACAACTATCTGGTGGCAGGTCCAATTCATCTTGAAGCATTGCTTTGCCGAAATCTGATTTTCCATAGACTCCAGCATCATTGTCTGACCCTAATGCTCCTACATCGACCATGGTGAATTTATATTTTGCATCGCATGTTGCCATGAGTACAATGCTATGCATTTTTTTGTAGCTGAAGTACAGCAAACCGGCTTTTGGTGGTGCTTGAATCGAAATATGCTTTCCATCGATCGCCCGTACACAGTTTGGAAAATTCCATTTCTCGTAAAAATCAGCAGCAATCTGGGTCTAATTCTGCTGTTTCTTGGGTGCAAGATAAATAAATGAAAGAGCCATCCATAGCGCATTGCAGGTATCAAAAATAACTTGCCGTGCTGTACTACGCCCAACACGGAAGTCCCACGCTATGGAATGAATTTGATCTCCTGTAGCCAGGTACCTGAAAACACACAGAATTACGCTTGAATTTAACAGGATACCGAAGTGATTTCAAAAGCATATACACTGGCGCATGAAGTTATCTCACCTCAGGGTTGAAGCTAGACACTTCTCTGGTATTAGGGTTGTGCAAGCCCTTCTTTTCATAAGATAGGGTTTTGTTATGGCTAAAAGTTGGTTGAATTTTGCACAACTCATGCGAGTATATTTGAAAAATTGTTCAGGATCACCCTGTTCAATATCAATGAACAAATTCCAATACTCTCCTTGGTCCTTTCGCAATCTACATTATTGTAAAATAACGCCATTGATTTACATACAAACAAATTATAATTGAAGTGGTATCATGGACGTATGAACGAATTTCACCTGTCAATTGGTCGAACGCCCCATTAAAGAGGTCTGCTTCTATGACATAAAAAGTATGCAACAAGAAAAATGGAAAAGGCAATTCTCATATCTTCGTCGTCCATACTTTCAAATTTTATCAACTTTCAAAATATAATATAATAGTATTCCAATAATATTCTGTATTCTTGTTCCATTCATATTAACCTCACTTGGATAGCACACTTCGAAAATTCAAAACATTACTGCATTTCAGTGATTACTGCGCCACGACATCGGGTTGAACTATTTTCTGCGTTTGCGTTTGCGCACGCGTTCGCGTCTTGAGCGTGGCAGAGCCTTAAGGGGCATATCGAGTGACCAAAGCGCCTCGTGCAGGTCTCCGTACGGTGCGGTAATGCAGGGCCCTCAATAACGAGGCGCCTCTGCTCACCGCTTGATGGCGCATAACAACCATCAAATTTGTATATTCCATAGAAACATAACCTAGCAGTTATTTTCGCGTTAGAGCCTGTCACGATCATAAACATGTAACAAATACGTGAGAATAGGTTTCTTTCGCCAAAAACAACGATTCAAATCATAGAAAACTATGACTTCATCCTAAATTTCGTTCTTCACCTGAGCTGCACACGTTTCTTAGCGGATGATCTAACGATTAAAGTCAATACGGGTGCTTACTGCCCCGCGAACGGGTATTCGGTGAACCCGGTACAAATGTAAATCAGCTGTCATAGTCATAAGAAATGAAATGTCGGTTTTTGGGTTCTAAAAATTTGAAAAAGGTGTTTTCTCCTACATTTCTTGACCAAATGAAATGGGTCTTATCTCAAAATGTGTGTTTCGGTCTTCTCTAGTCGCTAAAGTCTGGATTTTGAGATCCGTTGAGTGTAAATATGAAAATTTTCAATAAGTTCACAGGGCAAATAGATTCCTATGAATTTTTTTTTCGAATTTTGCAAAATCCAAACTTAAGCGACTGCATTTCGATATACTCTAACGATCTTCCAAATTTCATTCAGATTGCTTGAGCCGTTTTGGAGAAAACACCTTTCGCAAATTCGACGTTCCCCCTCCACAAAATGGTGACTCGATATGCCCCTTAAGAAACGTCTTTCTGCAGACGCCTCGGACGTCTACGTAAAGACGTCTTGGAGATATCCTTTGGACATACTTGCTATCTGGGAAACCTTCGAAAATTGGCAGAAGCTGATCGCTTAAACCCCAGCTTTGCAATATATTTTTGACAAATTCATCCATTCTATGATTATACGTATCTATTTTGCGTATATAATTGCCTCTGCAAAAATGTTCGAACCACATTTGTCATATCTACACATAAATGATCAAGATTAATAAAAGCAGTAAACTCAAATCTCGACTCACCCGCTCAATGACCAATAACACGATGAACAGAAATAATACATACCTGTGATAATTAGATCAGCTGCAAATATGCTCCGTAACGAAATCTTCAACTACACAACTATATGCAGTAGCGAATGCGCTAGGACTAATTGTAAGCCGATTCCCTGCACCTTTTTCAAGGGAGGTGGTAATCGCTCAAACAAATCCAATAGGGGAAATAACGGACACCCTGATATACACGTATATGATGATGCGTGTATGAATAAAGTGAATTCTCTTAATTAATATGAACTCCACGAAAATCTGTAAACATTGATTATCGATAATTCATTTTAAATCACCTATCATACCCTAACGCCATCTATCGCTCGACCATGAACTTCTAAGACGAAAAGATGAATTTTGATTTTCGAATCTCCTGAATAGACCGATTCCCTAAGGTGTTCTACAGATGTCCTCGAATATAATGAGCATAGCAGAACATTCAGTTCGGCGATCAAGTTCAACCGATGTGACAAGCGATTGTTATTCAGGCGTTGACGGAGCTAGATATATTATCAATAAAAGATAACCGCCAGGAATATTATTTAAACCTTGGTTTTCAAATTTTTTTGTTGTTTTGTGGTATTACGCGCACGTACAATTTTTTTGTTTCAAATAATCAAATATCCATTATAAATAATCGCTTAATTTTGAGAGTGTTATTATTCATTCGATCAGTTTTGTGTTTCATTATTACCTGGATAAGTCAGTGCCGTCATTGATTTGAACATCGGGAGTGATCATAAGTTGATTGATTATTATATACATGGTCGCGATAGAATTCGTCCTGTGAGTACAAAAACATTTTTCCACCGGAAAATAATTCCAAAAGGTCTAGTATAAAACATACATATATACATATGTAATTATATATACGTATAAGAGAAAGATAATCTCCAACTTTGAAAAGGACTGACATTCAACAGAACTTTTGAATAATTTGATATTGGTTGCAACATTCAAAAATGCCTAAGAGTAAGAAAATTAGCTGCGCTAAGCGTAGAAGGGATATTAGAAATAAACTCAAACAGCAGTCCGAATCGATAAAAAATCTTATAAAAGTTCACGATAACGTAATTCAGATTAATACTGAAGACGATGTAGTACAGAATGCTAGGATTGTGTCAAATTGTCGAAGGTGCACATACGGTCGATGCAGGCGTATTGAAAATAATTACAGATCCGTTGTGTGAACTAGATGATAGATGCATTAATGCCTTTCTCAATGTCCTAACGAAAAACACATCGTTCCAGCCCCAAGATACTATATACTTTCAGGCCCCACATTTATATCAGCGCGTTACAACCGTCGAAGATATTCAGATTTTGTATGGAGGTGGAATAGGATTTAACGTAATCGGACATTGGACCTGTGTGTATTACGATGGATCAGTAGTACATGTGTACGATTCATTAAATAAGCAATTATCACCAGAGCATCATGTGATATTGAATAGGCTGTATTCCAGATATCATGTGAAATACGAAAATACTCCAATACAACCCGACGGAGTATCTTGTGGAATTTACGCCATTGCTATTGCAACGTCGCTTGCGTTCAAGAGAGATCCAAGTAGAGAACAATATTGTGTAGATAATAATGGGCTCACGAGATCTACGTACACACTCAGACGTCATTTGCTCGAAGTCTTGGAGCAACAAACATTGTCACCTTTCCCAACGAAAAGTACCGAAACATTGACCGTGAACAATGGCAGCAAGGTAAAAACTAGTGAAAAAGCAAATTGGTGGGACGCTCGCAAAGACGCGATAAACCAGGAAAGGCGTGCCGATTATTCTATGAATGCGATGACCAAATGTAAAAAGGAGAGACAAAACTATGCCGCTAATCCAGAGAAGAAGAAAACTAACGAAAGAGCCAAATATTCGGCTGATCCCGAAGCAAAGAAAACGCACGAGAGGGAGAAATATTCTGCAGATCCCGAGGGAAAGAAAACGCACGAGAAAAAGAGGTACATGTGCCACCCTGACATAAAAAAGACTCAGGTGAGAAGAAAGTATTATTTTGATCCCAATAGAAAAAAAATTATGAATAGTAAGTATTATCAGGTAAACAGAAAAACAGAATTAAAAATTCGAAAATTGAAAGCATCGAATACAATCTCACAAAATATAGACGCATAGGAAAACAACGAAACAATATCGAGTTATTGTTCGGATCGTTAGAAAAATCTATCGTTGCACTGACTTTCAAAATCAATCCAATGTCAACTGCGCAGGCTAGAATAGAGGCTGAGAAGATCGTGAAGTGGTGCATGAGTGTTAGAGGGGGCTTTGTTTCAAAATTGAAAAAATTGATAGCCAATTCAAGACGAAATGCTGAACTATGTCTGATACGTGCATCAGAATCCTCAAAAACATTAGATAAAGTTGCAGCACTGTACGGTGATTCAAAACATACAGGCTCGTCCGAATGTTATTTTGCAGGTACTGCGTATAACATACCATCAAATTTTCATAGGCCACTTGAGATAACTATGACTGGGCAAGTAGCTAATATTTTACCGGTATGTGCTAGTCGACATGTTAAGAAGTCATGGGGTTGCGATTCCGTGATGTGTGCTGAGCCCGATTCATATATCATTGATGGACTCGAATCTTTATTGCAAGTTTTCAGTTGCATCAACCTTGGTAACGTGAGAAAGATTATCAAGGAAATGAATACTTGTACAAAAAATAACAGTACAGGATTAAAACTTGGACATTCTGAAACTTGTTATGCTGATCCGGCCACTTGTAAATCAAAGCTACTTTCGCTGCAGATTTTGAGCGCTCATTATCCACGCGTTAGATATCTTATTCGACAGGCATATGAGATCATTAAATTTGTCGGAAAAATAAACGCCATTGATCATGCTTTAGGTCGATGTGATTTAGCATTTTTAAGAGTGACGTCGAACGAAGCAGTGGAAAAAGCTAAAAAGTATCAACCGGGTATCGTCAAGGGGTTATGCTTAGATGAGGATGTAATAACAGCGCAATTCAGAAATGCATTCGAAACTCCTGCCAAACGTTCCATGGATACGCCAAGGTTAGCTCGCATATCCTGTGATAAATTATGTTTTCGGAGGGATGTCGTGCAAATTGATAAATTACGGAAGCCTATGCAGGGGGTTTATTGGCCGGAGCTAAAAGCTCACCTCAATGAAACAGAATGTCATGCTGAATTCCTTTGCAGTTATTGTGCAGATAAGTTTAGGAAAGGTAATTTGCCGGCGACTTGTGTCCTCAATGGGCTGGCCGTAAAGGAAAGACCAGTCGTTATATCATCAATGAATGAATATGAGAAAATCCTGATTCAAAGAGCTAAGGCGTTTCAGACAGTTCAGAGAATGGGAACTGTGACGAAAAGGAACATACCTCACACGCATAAAGTACAAAAAGTTAAAGGTAGAACATTTTACTTACCGCTACCATTGGAGGAGACATTGAAAAAATTGCCATCGGCGACAGATGCGATAAATCTTAATCACGAATTATTCATATTGGTCTGTGGTATTCCGAACAAGGCAAGGGTTGTATGGAGTAAGTTAGTAGATGTAAAGAAAGTTTACGATGCACTTATATGGCTGAAAAATAATAATTCGTTTTACAAAGAGATTAAACTTCCAGTCGAACATGAATCTTTGCTCGAGTCATTGACAGAAACTAAAAATGTAGAAATTCAGATTGAAACGGAGGAAGAACGACGAGAAGGCAAGGTAGATGAGCAGTCGGAATGTAATAATAATGAGTCTGTCGTACAATCAGCTATGTTGACCCGGATTGTAGATTCTGAGGCATATTGCGAACAATATACGATTTATCCTATACACGAAGGTAGAGAAAATAAAACTTCTCCAGCTCTGTATCAGTTACTCAGTGTTAAAGAGGCGCCTCTGAGCGATTCGGACCAAAGTTTAGATGTCATGTGTTTTCCGGATTTATATCCTTATGGAATCAATGGTCAGCATCAAATCCGAACTGTACATTTGAGAGAATGTGACTTCATCAAATGTAGATTGATGTCCAAACATTTGGCTTTCAGATTAAATCAACAGTATCTCTTCTACTTATTGCACAATTGTAATTTGCGCCAATTGAAGGCTGGCATCTTTCATAAAATGAATATCGTCAATCCACGTGATAGATTGAGTGCTGGTGCTTATTTAGAAATGATGTCGAAAGAGCAGTTGGAAGGAAATCTCACCACCGTCTTTGCTTGGTTACGTAATACGGAACAGTATTGGAGTAGGCCAAGGAATAATTTAGGCTGCATGGTTCAAAATTATGGCCCGGCGACATGGTTTTTGACGTTAAGTCCGAGTGAGTGGATGTGGAACGATTTAGCTGAATACATACGTACAATTAACGGCCCTCAAATGACTCGTATGTCTACAAGCGAACTAGTGGCTACCGATCCGGTGTCTGCTTCCAGGTACCTTGACAACAAATTCCACGCAATGCTCAGCTTCATTTGTTCCAGCGATCAGCCCATCGGAGAGGTAACTCATTATTTTTGGAGACGTGAGTACCAAGGCAGAGGTATGCAACATTTTCACATGTTGATATGGATCAAGGATGCTCCGGTTATCGGAGACTCAGCGACTGATGAGGTGGCCTAATTCATTACCAAATATGTCACATGTAAAATACCATGCAAACGTGTGTCGCCAATGCTGTATCGTCGAGTGGACACACATCAGAGGCACAAGCACAATTCTTACTGTTTGCGTAATAAGAAAAATAAACATGGTTATTCTAAAGTGTGCAGGTTCGGCTTTCCAAGACCCATCACGGACTCGTTGGTAATGAGAGACGTAGGTATTTCAATCGCTGGACGCAAACAGCTGAAGGCGAAGAGCCGACTTCACGATCTACCGAGGACAGAGACGGAAGCTTGTATCAATGATTACAATCCAGTCATTCTCACAGCTTGGGAAGGTAATATGGATATGCAGTTCAATGGTGAGAAGTCGACATTATCAAATTGGTACTGCACAAAATATACAACTGAAGCGGAATCGTGTTGCGAAGCAGAAATGATTAACGATATCAATCCCACAAAATCATTGCGTAGTCGACTGTGGGGTATAGCTTCGCGCAATTTGCCGAACAGAGAATGTGGAGCTCTCGAGGCTGCGGATACATTGCTAGGCATTTCGCTTTATGGAACCGACCCAGCCACGACTATAAAATGGTTAGATGTCAATCAGGTGCGCAACAGAAAATTAAAATCATTCAGAGACGTGAAGGCACTTGATTCCGAGTCAACCGATATATTTTTTCCTGCACTCATCGACGATCATTATCCAAACAGGCCGGAAGAATTAGATTCTGTGAATTTATATGACTTTGCTAGGTTCTATGATGTAACAAAAACTCGGCCTGTAGATGCTACATTCGAGATACATGACTTCGGCGGCGGTTTGTATAAAAAAAAAAGACGTCAGGCTTATTTGATAAATCATTATAGATATAACGTCACCGTACAGCCTGAAAAATATTTTTTTGCCTTGTTATTACTGTTCAAACCATGGCGAGATACCGATGAACTCAAGCATGGTAGTGATTCTTACGCTGAATCGTTTGATAAGTCGAAAACAGATTTAATGGAAGCTCTACGGTATCACGAACGCTTATCTGATATTCAAAAGGGGCTGGAATCGGTCCGATGATTCATAATTATCGGATGTTAGTGGCCGCAAAATTATTATACCATCATGACCGGCGATTTTTGCTCGCGCTGAACAACATCACGAATAAGTAAATTATGATGAACGCTGAGGAGGTATTGTAGCTTGCAGTGCATAGTTGATTGGATGGGAGAGGTGTCCCTGTCAGATAAAGAAGCTAACTTGTGACATCTGAACTACATATATGGAGACTATATTAGCTGCATATCATCTGTCATCAATCCG
The DNA here is from genome assembly GCA_963978495.1 of Athalia circularis. Lineage (NCBI taxonomy): Eukaryota > Metazoa > Arthropoda > Insecta > Hymenoptera > Athaliidae > Athalia > Athalia circularis. Next base: position 6,451,606 of record OZ021697.1, on the reverse strand, counting down.
ATGATTGACGCTCGTGGATGCAAATTGTGATAATTTAAGTGTAAAATAACGAATGATGAAAAGCATGTATTTGTCAAGCATACGTTTCAAATCACAGTCTCATTGCATCTTTTTAATTATTAACATGTAAAAATTGCAAACACACATTAATTTCCACACGAGTGAGAGAACAGAGTGTACCGTTCTGGCGAATAGCTGTATCACAGTGTGACTTGACATTTGAATACAAGTCAAATACGCATGGAAATGTGGAAATAAGTAATTTTTACAGCAGTCACATGTTTATACGTCAACTCAATATGTGATCATTCAAACGTAAAATGGAGAGACTTACTGTGCTTTGACACGTATGTATTGATGAAAAAAAGGTCATGAATAATTGAGCTGAGTAATAAACGGAAATTATGAATAAACGGAATATGAGATATAGCAACAATTTCATATACCTGGTCTGAGAATTATGAAAATACAAACTTTCGGTGAAACAGTCCATCTGGAAACTGTTTGACAAAGGGAGGCAACTAAAAGATATCCAGCAATGTTTATGAATAATGAAAATTTCGTAAGATCATAAAATTTAACCGAAAGAACATTGCAAAAACAATCGTACTTCAGAGTCATAGTAATGATATAAGCACATTCAAGTTCGCTTTCCGAATCTCAACAAGTTCATGCTGTGATGCAGCTATTGGCCAATGCGGTACACATTCTGTTCTCTCACGGTCAACTCGGATTATGATCTAAGTGATGATGTTGCTAACAAATGACAAACAAAGCCAAAAGTATAACGTTGCCAGTTAAGTTACTTGCTCTTGCTATCATCAGTAATGTGTATTTCCTCGGACTTCTCGCTCACACAGGTGTGGTGTGGAAATATAATATTTTATAGTAATTGTTGCTTTGAATGGAAAAGAAGTCTAAACTGCAATAGCACACAGTTCGCTGTCGAGATGTGGTTGTCGTATAGCAAGGGTAAGGTTGCCAACATTGAGACGCTACCTAGATCGTATCACTCTCTGAATTTTGCATATATCCTATGCAGTAGGACGATTTAAGTAGCCGTATGATATTGGCAATCTCACTTTTATACTCTATCAATAGTTTTTCAATTATCAGTTCATCAATAGTATTGTGTCGCCGTATGAATAATTAAATCATCTTACGACTATTGACAGCGATGTTTGCCTTGAATTCTTCATTTATTTATTAACATTGTCACACTATATTAGCTGCATCTTTGCTTGAATTCGTTTAATAACACATGCTTGACGGTCATATTATGTGCAGGTGATTTCACACGAGTATCATGATGAGAATCAAGTTCATCGACAATTAGAGGCAAACTGATTGGTGATGTTATACAGACTTTTTTTGTAATCCATATAGTTGTACACCTACCTCAACCGGCTGCGTCCAATTATAAGCCAGTTGCCTCTAACGTTTGGCTTCAGCCATGAGATTGATTAATTTAAGATGTCATCAGTTATTAAGTCTTGACTAGCGATATTCACGTGAGTTTATCATAATATTAAACAGAATACTGGTTCAGTTTGCGTTACATACATTGTATTGGATATCATACGTTGTTGTCAAGAAAAATGAATCAAACCGACTGATTCTGAGTGTATCCAACCCTGACTGTACCATAACCATAGCCATTTGTTGTTAAATGATTAAACATAGCGACGTATGTCTTGAATGGGCAAGAGTATGTGCTGAAAAACTGCGATCCCTTATTCTCTGCCGTATCTGAGATAATCAAGAGGTAGCATGTTGCAACTATGGAATTGATTCGAACTTTTGTGTGCCTATTGCGTACTGCTGAGAATTTATCGTGTCCTACGTAATCCACGTGTCATATCACTATATCGTTCGACGTTTGCACGTACAAAAAGGAGTGAAATCCCCCACAAAAACATTTTAAATGTGTAAAAAAACCGCCAAGTACGAAATTGTTTTCTCTGACAGAAATCGGGCTTGTATTAAGGAAGTGTCAACGGTCATTTAGTGGATAGTGAATCACACAAGTTCAAACTGATTCTGCAAAAAATGAGATTAACTATCCCACGACAAAACCGAAAACATAGCGCTAATCTCCGTTGTGAAATCAAAAATTAGCGCCAAGTACTAGAACTCAATCAAACGTATGGAGTGTTGAGTCGGTTTCCGAATTTTCGACAGTAAAATGTAAAAAGCCAGCGCTCATCCCCGTTGTGAAATCAACAATTAGCGCCAAGTATTAGAATTCAATCAAACGTATGGGGTGTTGAGTCAGTTTTAGAATTTTTTACGGTAAAACGAAAAAATCCAGCGCTAATCTCGGTCGTGAAATCAAAAATTAGCGCCAAGTATTCGCAACTCATTTGAGGGTATCGATTGTGTAGTCGGTTTCCGATTCCTGTTCCTTCATCATTCATGTCACAGGTCATTCGACAATGGTATTTTCGCCGTCGGAGTGCAGCCCGAAAAATGCCCGAACCTGCCCTGGTTGATGGTTCTTATACTTGGCGGGCACTCTGCTCATACTCTGCGATCATAACCTACCGGGTATTCAAATGGCAAACGATACTTTTTTATTTACATCCAATGAAAATCGTCGCGAAAACGCAACAATTTGTTATGAATTCAACAAATTTCATACGCTTCTGACAAACCTTATTCAAAAAAAGTGAAAAGAACGATAGTACGTACGTTGATCGATGTGATGAGTTGTCACCATTCTTATTATTCCGATCATTCCAATTGCGATTTTCATGACCAAATGTAGAGGAATTTCTTGGAACCAGCATAACTATCTTTAGTCATGTCTGTCAAATTAAATTCTTTTTTGCAGCAATGAAACAATGTAAACCTTCAGTAGTTTCAAACGAGAGTTTTTTTCGCGCAAATTATAATTATCAATTTGCAGAGCATGACTACATATGCTCATCATACTCTGCCTTTTTCCCCCACTCACTGATTTTGAGATCGTTTGCCAATAATGTAGCAGTTCGATAATATCAGAGGATTATCACAAAGAAAACGATGATTTGGTAGGTGTTGCACTTTAATTAATTAATATTGATACATTAGCAACTCGCCCTATTTATTCTGGGCGCCATACTCCTACTCTCATTTGTTACAGGTCCAGGGACGTGTTACCACAATAATTATTAGGGAATAACATCAAAATTAGCAGAGTATGAATTTATCGTGATTCATCATTCATTGATGAAGACACCATCCATTATTTTTTACTATCATGCCGTTAATCGATGAAACGACGAATGTATATACCGGAGAAGTGGAGCCTAAAAAAGAAAAAGTTCGAATAATCGAATTTAATTTCTCAACCCCCAATTTACAATTAGTAGAATGACAATCCACGCACATTCGCATCCTTAAGAGATGCTCGCTCTGGAAAGGCGATCCGTGGTTTTCTCAAAACGAAGTTTTTGTGGACACGAAACTTTGGTGAACGACACATTAGCGAGAAAGTGCCTGAGTATTTGATTTTCTTGAAATTTTGAAATAATCTTTAAAAAATTTTCTTACTACGGTAGCAATTATTAAATTATTCCTAAATTCGTAGTTATTCGGTTGTTTTCCCCCCAAATAAGATGAGTCAAATTGCAAAATAACAGAGCGTAGTTTCATTAAGACGAGGTTTTCGATGAATGCGAAAATTTGATGAGTGACACATTAGCCAGAAAGTGCCTCAGTATTTAATTTTCATGAAATTTTAAAATAATCGCTACAAAATTTTCTTTCTACGCTGACAATTATCATATCATTTCCAAATTCGTAGTTATTCGGTTATTTCTTCCCTAAATGAGATAAGTCAGATTGCAAAATGCGTGGTTTTTTCAGCACCGAGTAGTTGAGTATTTCAAAATCGCTATGCCGCACCCTCTTGATAAACTTTCAGAATACCCGGGCATGTTTTCACATAAGTCCGGTACGATGACAATTCTCGCAGTTTTGTATACTCTGGACGTCTGTGTTTTCACAGAAAACTGGTGGGATGACGATCATCGCAGTTTTCTATGCGAAGTAATTATTTCAACGATCAGAGTGGGAGAAAGGAATGTGCCCGCCAAGTATAAGAACCATCAACCAGGGCAGGTTCGGGCATTTTTCGGGCTGCACTCCGACGGCGAAAATACCATTGTCGAATGACCTGTGACATGAATGATGAAGGAACAGGAATCGGAAACCGACTACACAATCGATACCCTCAAATGAGTTGCGAATACTTGGCGCTAATTTTTGATTTCACGACCGAGATTAGCGCTGGATTTTTTCGTTTTACCGTCAAAAATTCTAAAACTGACTCAACACCCCATACGTTTGATTGAATTCTAATACTTGGTGCTAATTGTTGATTTCACAACGGAGATTAGCGCTGGCTTTTTACATTCTACTGTCGAAAATTCGGAAACCGACTCAACACTCCATACGTTTGATTGAGTTCTAGTACTTGGCGCTAATTTTTGATTTCACAACGGAGATTAGCGCTATGATTTCGGTTTTGTCATGGGATAGTTGATCTCATTTTTTGCAGAATCAATTTGAACTTGTGTGATTCACTATCCACTAAATTACCGTTGACACTTTCTTAATGCGAGCCCGATTTCTGTCAGAGAAAACAATTTCGTACTTGGCGGTTCTTTTTTTACACATTTATAATGTTTTTGTGGGGGATTAATATAAACATGGATAGTTTTCGGTGAACTTGTAATAGTATGAGCGTTTATACGATCGAAATCAACGAACCCAAACTTCTGAATACACACAATATTACTGAAATGTTATTCTTGTAGTCTCGATAGCTCTGCAGTGACAGTTATATGAGGTTATGCTACAAACAAAGTTTTCCGCTACGATTATAACGAATATATTTAGATTCAGAATTCAATACACGTATGCGAATAATAAGTATCAAAACTCCGTAAGATTTGATGTCATGAACAATGAGTTAATCGTCGATTTGACGCAACCATGATTGAGGAAATCTGATCAGGTAAATACAATGCGTGTTGACGTTCCGAACAAATCAATTGTTTCATTTACTGCATTGTCCAGATTATTCATTTACTGCATTGCCCCGATTAAAAAATAATTCGGGAGCGATGTTCGAGTTGTTGATAATAATCTTTGATCAAATGGATTATGGATTGTGCGATATGGAGGTTGGTTGGAAAAATTTTGACAAGTAAGTGAAATACAAGCTTGCTGAGAAAATTCGTTATTTCGTTCAGTACAGACCAAAAAATATTGTTCTAAGCGTTTTAATAATAACTATTTGATCAGCAGGCAAAACAGTTCAGTCCTTTGAAGTTGGAATGTCACATTTGGAAGTAGCGAGCTCTACTATTGGTGTATGGGCAGTTGTTTCTACAAAAGTCACTCATCTCAGCTATGTTGTGTTAAAAAAGTGCAACAAAAATGAGAATCAATCATTAGTACAGTTACGAGATAAGCATTGAAAGTGTGACTAGCTGTGATCTCAGTGACGATCGGTGCATCCTATTTTAAATATGACGCTCTTCAGACTTCAGGTTCGATTAAAGTATGAACTACCTGTCATGATGGTTTGTTCTTATTATAATGATGAAACAAATAAAATAGTTCTACTCATTGGTATATTCTTCGAAAAAAAAAAACAGAAAAACAATATAATCATAGATATATTGAACTAGATCGGACAAGATGGCGCCGAATTGTAGTGTATGCGATTAAATGTAGGCGGCGCGCTCGGCGATTCGTCGCAATTTGAAGATTTCGCTTCAGGACGCTGTTTTACGTACAGAATGACCTGTTACCCTATGTTTTTTCAGACCGATCGATAAAACCATTCAATGAAACTGTTCGACTTGACCGACAGATATGTGACCGAGCGAAAGTAGCCACGTTATACACGGTATCCATAAATTTTTAACGTTGGATATGGTCAGATACAGGCTATGATACAGGCAATACAGGCATATACAGGTATGCTGCAAAACCTGCGGATTTTTTTGCAAAACGTTTGGAACAAAAGTTGCAGAATCATGAAAGGAGAATTCAATAACACATGATAATACCATAGATATATTGAACTTCAAATGTTATCTGTGTTATATTATAGATATATTGAGTTGTATTATAGATATATTGAACCTAATTTATTTTATAAATAGATATTTCAATATATCTATGCTTGTGCTTTATTTTTTTTTTTTTTTTTATATCAACTTCAAAACATAAACTTGAAAGTACGTTAATATCTAGATTTAAAGATCGCTCGAAAACATTTTAAGTACTTTACTTTGTAAGTTACAAAATTTTGAGTAACTTTCAGAAATCAAAACGTTGACTTGATATTTGCAGAATCTGTAGAACATTTTTAACACAGAAAACAATAGAATAGTGAGAAAAAAAATTAAATTTTTAATTGCTGATTGTGGAAATTGTTTAAAATCTTGAGTGAGCCCTAAAAATTTTTTGGACGTGCTGCTCTTTGGAGGGGGCTCTTGAAACCTGTATGACATGTTTTCATAGAAGACGCTGAAAGAAAAATATTAATTTTGGTTGGGCCACCCTTATCCGTATGGTTGATCAATTTCTAATTAAAAGAGAATATTTCAGAACCTTTTAGCATTTAAACCCAGAATTACGATATGATCTAAAAAAAAATTATTTTCCAGTATCAAGTTCATCACAGATATACCATTGTTTTAATGTTTTTTTTGTTCTAAAACGTTGTACTTGAATAATGTAAAAAAAATTGCTAGACCCCAAGTATAAAAACGAAGAAAACATGTTGCAATCGACATATCTATACTGCAACAATCTTCAAAATCCTTATAATACCGTACCTCGAAATTTCATTGAAATTGAAAATGAACATCTTCCTCCTTTCGAAGATACCTAATATTTAGAAGGTGTACAGCTTAGTAGTAACCTAGATGTATTAAACATATCTATGATAGCATAGATATATTGGACACATCTATGACTGTAGCGGAACATAATACACGGCCTATGAAAAGGTTCTGTTCAATATATCTATGTTTGTAACATAGATAATATATCTAAGGTTCTAACGTTCTGACAAGGTTTCTATTTCTATCGTTCAATAGGTGATACAAATGAGTGCCCCTGTGAGAGGCAAATCCGTGAACCATCAAAAGTGAGCCCCCTTATCAAAGGAAATCACCACACTACATCTTTGACCTTACTGACAATTGCCCAATAAAACCGGTGACCAAAATTACAAGTTTTTCCCTCTACAATTACTTGAAAAACTAACATTAAGATGATCTTTGAAGAGTGCGAATTTACAAATTACAACGGTATTTTAAATGGCTTGAACTACTAATGTTCACTATTTACAACAAGACAATGATTGGTATTCATAATTCAGACAACAGATTGGTATTCATAATTCAGACAACAGATGCATTAGAACTACTATCGTACTAACTTTATGGTGGAAGGGAAAGAACGAATACAAGCAGTATATTTTGTTTATTTTTTTATTAATTTTGTTGGCCCGGGGGGCGAGCCCGCCATCTACCAGTAATCATTAACCGTAATAATGATACTGGTAGATGGCGGGTGCTCGATTGCCCCCCCGCCCGCGGTTGCCGCCCCGCCTGCGGCGATTGTTTTTTTTTTTTTTTTTAATTTGGGTTTCCTTTTCGTTTTCCTTTTTCTTCTCCTCTTCCTTTTCGTTGTCCTCTTCCTTTTCTTCTTCCTGCTCCTTTTCTTTTTCTTTTTCGTTCTCGGGCTGTGGTGGCTGCTGCGGAGGTGGCAGCTGCTGCTGCAGCCCCGCCACCACAGCCCTCAGCTCAGCGAGCTCGGCCATCATCACGGCCATCATGTTCTGTGAATGATCATAAATATCAATTATAATTTGAAGTAGGGATAACACAATCAAAAACTTTCTATCATACAATGTATTTCCAATTTAAATAGTTCTATTGACTTGGACCAGTGTTTCAATTCACAGTATGCTCTATGGTATGTTGGAACGTTTGTTGTAATGTATGAAATATGTGAAATATGGATCAGGAGTGTTCGTACTACCATATTAAATTTGCTAGTATGCTTGATTATGTATATAGGGGAACATGGGGCAATACGGGGTACTTAAGGAAAGCCCGAGCTTTGTGAAACTCAAGGCGATGCAATAGTCGTCCACCAACTTCTGAATGTCAGTCGGTAAGTTAGTCTTGATGAAAAATCAGAAGTTTGATGGAACGCCATTTTACGGTTTGGCCGCGTAGCGCTTATTGTTAGAGCATTATAGAGAGTATTATCGCTCACCACGCTCGGCTATTTCACCCCTACTCACTTTCTGCTCGTAGTTAGCATTTTGGAGCGAACTTTCCGGCTTACACAAGAATCAGCTGCCTCTTATAGAGAGACATTCTGACTCTGATTGTTAGCCCAATAACGACTCTATCAACGCATTTTCGCAGATGGTCAAGTATAACATAATTTTTGCTACAGTTACGACCCTTTGGTTTGCCCATCCCCAATTTATTGTGTAGTTAGAAACAGAAAAGGATGTACAAATAATTAGTGATAATTCGTACAAACATTGACGATGTTATCATTTTATTGGGTCGAAAATTTGAAAATAAAAAGTTGGTGATGACGAACTTATGCTTTCCAATTTCAATTGTTTTGTAGATTTGGATGATTTTCAGAGCGAATAACGCAAAAAGAAATTATGACTTCATGCCACCGAAATCGGGTTTTTGGTGATTGCAGCCTTATGCCGCGATATACTGAGGCGATGGAGAGTACCACGGAAAACACCGTATTTTACGGCTTCGTTTAAATAATTTTACGCGATTATCATATATATACTGTTACTTTTTTCGAAGTGTGAGTGTCTCGAAAGTTAAGTAAGTGTGAGTCGTTTACTCAAATGATTCTATTTTGAGCTCTCTAGGAGTTTTGAGGCTAATTGTTAGGGTGCAGTTGCTATCTGCATTGTTATTACGGACTCGGGACAGGTTTTTACGCTGCCGGAGCCGTCTCCTGAGTCTAAAGTAAGGGATGACTATGCTCCAGACGTGGGTTTCACTTGCCGCTCTGTCCTTGGACTCGGGTAGATATTTCACTATCAGAGCCATACACAAGAGGGGTTTGATCTGCCGACGCTGTCAATCAGACTTGGGTTTCACTAGCCGCTCAGTCCTTGGACTCGGATAGATATTTCGCTATCAGAGCCATACACTAGAGGGGTTTGTTCCGCCGAAGCTGTCTCTATCCTACACTAGTCATATGGAGGAGAGAGATATTGAACAAATGTCTACAGGTTTTCATGTAACAATGGTGTGTAATTCAAAATAATACTTTTGGTCTCAAATGACAATATTGCTGACAAGGATAACGTAAAATTAAATACCAACTAAATACAAACTAAACTTGAGCTGACTTAATAGCAGCGATTCTCTATTATATTTTATATTTTACTTTTAGGCGTATTCTATTTGAAATTGATTCTAAGTTCACTGGTCTACCCAAGACGGATAGCCAATGTTAACAATACACGGTACTGGCGCTTTGTCTAAGCTACATTGATTGCTTTTGATTTATATGATTTTGTGGTTAGTAGGCCCCTATGGCACAACTACCTAGCTTTTGAGTATATGCTTCTAAATTCACTGGACTGCCCAAGACGGACAGCCAGCGTGAAATGAGTCAGTAGGCGCTCTGCCAAATACTGCTGTCAACCCGATCGTGTGCTGGTCTTATATACCGTATGTGACGTCACGATTCACCGCGCAGTCGCGTTGGTGTTACTGCTCGCGCATCTTTCGGCAGCCTGGTGCCGAGTTGGCTTGATACGTCACATTGCTCCCTTCTTCCAGCAGCCTTTCAGTTTTGGTGGATGTTTTTACCAAAAAACTGGATGTCTGTTGGGAGATCCCTGGCTCTTCCTGATTCTTGTTCTTACGTCGTGTGTTCCCTTCAGGGCTTGCCTAGTCCGAGCGGGTTGGTGGGATCGAACCGGGTGACGTGCGCTGATGGTGTCGGCGGATCCGGGATCGGAGTGATCAGATCCGGTAATGGTGGTCCCAGCATTTGTTCCAGCTCATCTGACCTGAACAAAATAAATCTTCGTAGCCTTCGCTGGTGGTCCGCGTATTTTTTTGTTGTCCGGATTGGTAGATGGTGTCGTTTCAACTCCCATGGAATTTCCGGGTTGACGTACACTGTACCGGGTGGCTTTTCCTTCGCGGCGATGGTTATTGGTTCGGCTCTTTCTTGGCCCTTCTTCGTCTGGCATGCTCTTCCCGCCTGGTACCTTCCAACTCCTGGCTTGAATCCTCCGGTGGATTTGAGGATTCGTTCGGGGTTGCCGTTTATATCTCTCCCGATGGCTGTCTTTTCCGGCGTAGTTTGGGTTCCCTTATCTTGGACACTTGTGTAGTTATACATGATGCAAGACTGAGGTCCTGAGCAATTGGTACGTCCCTTTTATTGGTTTGTCGCATGTTGATTGTTGATAGTATGCTAATCCTTCACTGGTCCTTAATCTTTTGATATCGTTCGTCTCTAGCTAATCTGTTTCACGACCTCACGAGGGGTTTTGGTTATTTGGAACCTTTGTTTACCTAAGCGGTTGTTATGTATCGTTTGAACATATTCACGTGAAATCTTCCCCGTTCCTGGCCGGTCACGGGGTTTTCTAATATGAATGTGGCCTCGCCTATTTGTCTCTTGACCCTGTACGGTCCTTCGTATAAGTCGAAAAACTTTGCCATCTTCTTATTTTTGGTATCTGAGACGTTTAATGCCTTGACCAGTACTAAGTCGTTTACTTTGAATTTCGCCATCTTGTGGGTTGTGTTGAATCGGTCTGCTCTTCTTTTCCCTTTCTTTCTGATTCTCTCCTTAGCTAACTTAATCTTAATTTCTGGTGGAAGATGTCCCTGACTTTGTCCTAACCATGGTTCCCAGAATCTTTTGGGTTTCTCATTTAGCTGGATTTCACATGGCGCGAATTCGGTTGTATCATGGTACGTTTCGTTCATGCAGGATTCTATTACTCTTACCCAATTTACCCAAGAGGTATGTTTATCTGTTAAGAAGGTGCGAAAAAACCGACCGATCTCTCTATTTACTCTTTCAACAATGTTCCCTTGTGGGTGTCGTATTGATGAAAATATCGGGGTGATACCCTCTTCTCTTAATCTGTTTAACCAAAGATTTGACGTGAACTGTGTACCATGATCGAACTGTATTCGTCTGGGTTTCCCTAATTCTGGAATGTATCTTAGAAATAAGCAATTGATGGTGGATTGTGCATTGGCGATTTTCAGCGGGTAAAGTCGCACGAATTTGCTGAACGCGTCTATGGCTACTAATAACCATTTATAATTGCCTTTACTGGCTGGTAGTGGCCCAAAGAAATCGATCGAAACGAGATCGCCTACTCCATCAGGGATGATATTTTGCATGTTCGCGTAACTGTATAAGTTTGGGACTTTACATCTCTGACACCGATCGCACCCTGCTAATTCCTGGCGGATCACTTTGGCTAATTTTGGATAGTAAAATCCTTCTTTTAATATTCTATAGCATTTGCTTGCTCCTGTATGCCCGTATCTCTCATGACATTCCTTAATCAATTGTTTACTTAGTTTTTCTGGTAGGTACGCCTGTAACTGTTTTCCTGGTCCTCGGTGATATAAGATCTCGTTTCTAACGGTGTATCGCGGATTATTCACTACTTTGTTTGATTCGAACAGCTCCCTGATCCTTTGATCCTCTTTCTGAATTTGTGTGAACGATTTGAGTTTCTTTTCTAAGTCCTCACTAATTTCTTTTGCTAACGGAGCGGCTATATTTACGTGGTTCATTACTCTGATCTGTATTTCTTTTTCTTCGGGAGGGTATCGGCTGAGTATATCCGCGACGATGTTGTGACAACCTTTTATGTACTCGATGTCAAACTCATATGTCTGAATGAAGAGCACCCACCTTGCTAACCGAGAACTGACTAATTTGCATGATAACATAAATGTTAATGCCTTGTGGTCCGTCCGGATGGTTAGTTTCGCGGCTATAATGAATGTCCTGAATTTTTCAAGCGCGAACACTATGGCTAAGAGTTCTTTCTCAGACGTGAAGTAGTTTAGTTCCGCCCCCCTCATGATTCGACTGGCAAACCCCACGATTAATTCTTCATTTTTTTCATTAAGCTGGTAAAGTACCGCTCCTATTGCATGATTGCTCGCGTCGCACTGTAAGTAATATCTTCGACTGGGGTCCGGGTGGTGGATTATCATGTAGTCGCAGAAAAGTTCCTTTACTTTATTAAACTGTTTATTTACCTCGTCCGTCCATTCCCATTTGACCCCTTTACGAATTAGCCGTAATAATGGATATGTTACTTCTGAATACTTGTCGGTAAATTTGCTATAGTAATTTGTAAGCCCCAGAAATCCTTTTAGTTGCTTGACGTTTTTCGGTACCGGGAACTGGTGTATGGCCTCAACCTTCTCGGTTTGTGGTTTGATGCCGTTTTTTGTTATACAGTGTCCTAAGAAGTTAATTTTCTCTCGAAAGAACTCTGATTTCTTAAAGTTTATTGTCATGTTATGTTTCCTGAATACCTGAAATAGTGTCTCTAAATTGTTAAGATGTGTCTCTATGTTGTCTGATAGACATAGTATATCGTCGACGAAATTGATGGTGAAGCTATCTGTTTCGCGTAATACCAGATCCAGTGCCCTGATCAGACTTGCAAGGCTCGTGCTTAACCCATACGGTGTGACTGTAAATTGATAGGTTCTTCCTTCATGCATGAAGGCTGTGTATTTTCTTGACTCTACTTGTAAGGGGACTTGCCAAAAACTTGCCGTTAGGTCTAAGCTGGACATGACATATGCCTTCCCGCATTTCTGGAACAAGACCTCAGTAGATTGAGCACAATCATGGTCAGGTACTATCAGCTTGTTTATGAACCTGGCGTCTAACACTAACCGTATCTCACCATTTTTCTTCGTGACGACCACTAATGGGTTGATGTACTCACTATACGATCGTTCAATTACTCCCATTTCTAACATTTTTTCTATTTCGGTTTTAACTTTGCCACGATGCATGATCGGGATTGGATATGATCTCTTGACAAACGGTCTGTCATTGTATATTTTGATCTGGTGTTCGTAAACTGTAACTCGACCCGGTCGTTTCTTGAATACGTCTCGATATTTTTTAATTACGTCTATAAAGGATTTTACTTGCTGGCTACTTAGTACCTGACACTCTGAAAGTTTCTCTTTTATCTCATCATCGGTCAGTTCATCCTGTGTGTTTGGATTAAGAGTGCCCTCGGTGGCTGACTGGATTTCAGAAATTCTAAGCTGGTCCTTGTCCAGAGGTTCTTGGTAATGATACCTTTCTAAGTTAATGCTTTCTTTTCTCGTATTGACTTGAATGTGCAAGGTGTTCGATTCAATGTCCACATCACTTTGCCACCGGCGTAGTGTGTCGATCCCTATTATGACGTCGTGCCTGATTTTGGGGATTATGAGAACACAAAGCTGGTCAGTTATCTCCCCTATCCTAATTGATACAAATATCTGTTCTTTTATTTTTATTGCCTTACTGTCTGTCACCCCACGGATCTGGTATTTTCCGACTGGTAATCGTTCGCAACCGGTAAACGTGTCTCGATGCTTTAGAAAGAACTCTTCGGAGATTCCTGTGACCTGACTCCCTGTATCGACTAGTGCTAAGGTTATTGTTCCCTCTATTGTAATAGATACCCACGGGCAGTAATTGGTTTTTTCTTCCGGTTCTCCGGGTTCCTTAATTAGGTACTCCCTGGGGTCCTCAAATATGTCTAAATCAGTCGCGGAGATTTGTAAGTTGCGCCCTGTGTTTGATTCTAGCGACTGGATCCGCAGGGCGCCATCTCGTTTTCCGGTATTGATTCTGTTTCATCGATCGCGTTATCGACGGTTTCTTCTACAAGACTACTGACTCTAGTATTCGTCCAATTTCGTTTGTTTTGGTTCCCGTCATACGGCAATGTCCTACGTCTAATGTCTACTGGGTCGGGTGTGCTGTTTACAGGTTTGCCCGTGACTGGCTTGGGACCGCTCCCTGTAGTTTGGCTTGGCGCGCCGGGGTTTCGCCAAGTCTGTTTTGGTCTGTCATCAGTTATACGTGGCGTGTTTTGAACCATGCGATTATATGACGGTATACCTGGAATCTTGGGTGCGTTCGATCTCCCTCCTGTTTGCATTTCATCCAGGAAAGCTAAAAACTGATCTATATCCCTGATGTTTCGGCATCTAGCTGCCCCGACAACGGTGTCTTCAAAATGGCGGATGAGGTTTCTGACGATTTCGTCTTCTGACATCGGCGGATTTAGTCCCGACGCGGACGCAATTTTTTTCCCGGCATATTCGGACCAAGTAAGTTTGGAATCCGCAGAATAATACCCAAATTCTAATTCCCTTCGAATTTCTCGCTGGATTTCTTCTCCCCAGAATCGGTTCAAAAATCTGATTTTAAACGTTTCAATTGTTGTGATACTATCGCGTCGCGCTATCCACCAATCCTTTGCTTCGTTATTTAAGCTAGAGTTAATGAGTGCTAAGCATACTTTGTCCTCGACATCTAACAATCTGAAGTATTCCTCCAGCTCCCTAATGTAATTCATTGGTTTTTCCCAGTGCTTTCCTGAATATGTAGGTAATTTGATCTGTTTAGCGATTAGCCTTTCTGTATGATTATCGCTCCCTTGTCCTACCGGTCTATTCCTAAGTCGCCTAATCTCTGCTTCTATGCCTATTTTGAAACTACCTTGCATATGTTCAACTCTGCTGATTTTGTCATGTGTGACTTTATCATTTTCGTGGATCTTACTTCTTAAGGCTTCATACATATTCGCCTGTTCCTGTCTCAGAGTACTCTCACTTGTTAAAAGGCTATCCTGACAATGCGTAATGTCTTCACCTAATTTCTCTACGGCGTTCTGGGTCTGAGCCCCTAAATGATCTATCTCTTGCCGGCTGCTGATGGCCAGTTCATGGATTTTGTGAGTAACCCTTTTTTCTAGCTTAGTTCTTTCCTCAATGTTATGGACTTGAAATTGACTGGTTGTATTTTCCATAGTGGCGACCCTGCTGTCAAGTTTCCGCTCAAGGCGGTCTAAGGATGCCAGTATTCGTGATATTGGATCATCTACTTTGTCCTGAGGACTGTCAATTGTTCCTAGGAGGCTAGTTTCTAGTGTCTGCGAGATGGTTCTGTCGTGAAACCCGGTGTCCTGCTCTATGGTACACTCTTGCGGGTCGAATGATACGTTCTTACTTCTACCTATCTCCTTGTCGGCCATTTTGTCAACCAAAGGGATTTTACTAGTTTTATTTATCTAACTCTTTCTTTTTCTTTTGACTGTATAGAAATAGAGGCAGCTGCACGGGTTCTTGCCCTTACCTTGCGGCTGTTTATACCAAATGAACAAGTGATTTTAATTTGATTTTATAAAGTGACTGCTACCCATAACTCAACTCGATTTTAAATTTTACTACTCTCTCTTTCTAGAGAGCCCCACGTTGGGCGCCAAATGTTACTTTTTTCGAAGTGTGAGTGTCTCGAAAGTTAAGTAAGTGTGAGTCGTTTACTCAAATGATTCTATTTTGAGCTCTCTAGGAGTTTTGAGGCTAATTGTTAGGGTGCAGTTGCTATCTGCATTGTTATTACGGACTCGGGACAGGTTTTTACGCTGCCGGAGCCGTCTCCTGAGTCTAAAGTAAGGGATGACTATGCTCCAGACGTGGGTTTCACTTGCCGCTCTGTCCTTGGACTCGGGTAGATATTTCACTATCAGAGCCATACACAAGAGGGGTTTGATCTGCCGACGCTGTCAATCAGACTTGGGTTTCACTAGCCGCTCAGTCCTTGGACTCGGATAGATATTTCGCTATCAGAGCCATACACTAGAGGGGTTTGTTCCGCCGAAGCTGTCTCTATCCTACACTAGTCATATGGAGGAGAGAGATATTGAACAAATGTCTACAGGTTTTCATGTAACAATGGTGTGTAATTCAAAATAATACTTTTGGTCTCAAATGACAATATTGCTGACAAGGATAACGTAAAATTAAATACCAACTAAATACAAACTAAACTTGAGCTGACTTAATAGCAGCGATTCTCTATTATATTTTATATTTTACTTTTAGGCGTATTCTATTTGAAATTGATTCTAAGTTCACTGGTCTACCCAAGACGGATAGCCAATGTTAACAATACACGGTACTGGCGCTTTGTCTAAGCTACATTGATTGCTTTTGATTTATATGATTTTGTGGTTAGTAGGCCCCTATGGCACAACTACCTAGCTTTTGAGTATATGCTTCTAAATTCACTGGACTGCCCAAGACGGACAGCCAGCGTGAAATGAGTCAGTAGGCGCTCTGCCAAATACTGCTGTCAACCCGATCGTGTGCTGGTCTTATATACCGTATGTGACGTCACGATTCACCGCGCAGTCGCGTTGGTGTTACTGCTCGCGCATCTTTCGGCAGCCTGGTGCCGAGTTGGCTTGATACGTCACAATACGTGCGTGTATCGAAAGATTATTCTCTTATTTGTCTGTCTATCTAAAAAAAATAGATCCAAATCAATCATTGTGCCAAGTATATGTAACTGCACCATGCATAGGAGTACTAGAGAAGACTGGGATAAACATACAACAAACCAACTTACCAATTGGAAGAATATAAAGTTGGGGAAAAAAATCAATGAAAAAAAAGAAATTAAATTAAATTAAAAAAAATGAATATTGCCATCATTGTGCCAAGTATATGTAACTGCACCATGCATAGGAGTACTATAGAAGACTGGGATAAACATACAACAAATCGAATTGCCAATTGGAAGAATATAAAGTTGGGGAAAAAAATCAATGAAAAAAAAGAAATTAAATTAAATTAAAAAAAATGAATAAAAAAAAAAATTGGAGTACGTGGTCCTTGGCGGGCTAATGTCATTTTGCTTTACAAGAATTCCGGATTTTTTTCCAAAAAGCCCGCCAAGTCCCACTACCTCCAATTTTTTTTTTTATTCATTTTTTTTAATTTAATTTAATTTTTTTTTTTTCATTGATTTTTTTCCCCAACTTTATATTCTTCCAATTGGTAAGTTGGTTTGTTGTATGTTTATCCCAGTCTTCTATAGTACTCCTATGCATGGTGCAGTTACATATACTTGGCACAATGATGGCAATATTCATTTTTTTTAATTTAATTTAATTTCTTTTTTTTCATTGATTTTTGTCCCCAACTTTATATTCTTCCAATTGGTAAGTTGGTTTGTTGTATGTTTATCCCAGTCTTCTCTAGTACTCCTATGCATGGTGCAGTTACATATACTTGGCACAATGATTGATTTGGATCTATTTTTTTTAGAATTTAATTTTGGGGTTATTCTTGGGGAACAACTTTTTGGTGGCGATTGATTTTGAAAAATTAATGTATTTGGCGAGGTTTTTTGCACCTGAGGTGCTTTGTCGGGATTTCACTACTTTTTGAAAGAAAGTTTTCTATTTCTCATTATTCGAATGCATCGCAGAAAATCTTATGAAATATATCGAAACACGTGATGACTCAATATAATTCATCTTTATTTATTACAAAATAATAGTAACTTTTATCCTTGAATACATTTATTGCAAAACCACCTGATAAAGGTCAATGTTCTGGTACTTTTTTAGTTAATGGTGATATAGTTGGCTAGTAGTTATAGTATTTCTGCCGGTCGATATTCTTTCTTGCTCGATAACAGATACCACTGATGAGTGTAGTTGAACCGAAGATCTCACTCACATATTGATCTGAATGACAACTTTATTGAAATATGCATAAGTTAGTTGAGACACATGGCTATAGCTATGTTTACAAGAACTCACTGACAGAGACTCCTAAAGTTGACATCAAGATACAAAGCCACATCATCTACCCAATCAACCAAATCTGATGCTTAAACAGTGTCATCGTTAAAATGGAATGCACCTGTCGTCACTGGAATCACAGCTAGTCTCACTCTCAATGCCTATCTCATACCAGATACCAACGAATGATTTTAATTTTTGTTATAATTTCTTTTCCACAACATAGCTGTAATGAGTGACTTTTGTAGGAACAACTGTACGTACATACACCACCACTAGAGCGGGCTGCTTACAGATGTAAAATTCCAACTTCAAAGGACTGAACTGTTTTGCCTGCTGATCAAATGATTATTATTAATTAGAACGTTTAACCCGATATTTTTTGGTCTGCACTGTACAAAGTAATAATGGATTTTCTCAGCAAGATTGCATTTCACTTTGTTCAAATTTCTTTGACCAAACTCCATGTTGCACAATCCACGATCCATTCGATCAGAAATTGTCAATAACTTGAACATCACTCCTGTATTATTTTTTAATCTGCACACTGCACTAAATCAAACAATTGATTTCTTCGAACCACTAACATGGATTACGTTTATCAGATTTCCTCAATCACAGTTACGTCAAATCAACAATTAACTTATTGTTAATAATATCGAATCTTCTGACGCTTTGATACTTTTCATCCGCATACATACGTATGTTCGTTATATAAACCATACAGCGATAATTGCTACATCGTTGTTATAATAGTAGTTAGAAACTTCATTTATAGCATAACCTCATGTGGCTGTCACTGCGGAGCTATCGAGTCTAGTTCATAACATTTTAGCAAACGGATTCAGAAATTTGAATTCGGTGATGTCAATCATATTAAGGTGGGCAAACGCTTCGTACCTCGTTTCGGAGTTCGGGCTCGGCGCTGGCACACCCTTAAGGGTCCGCCAGCGACCCCCACCACCGCGCATTTTTCTATGGTTGTGTGGCGTCTGTGTGAACGCAATCGCATATTATAAATCACGCCTCAGTAAAACAACAGATAACTCTGAAACTGCTTGGAAACACTCATTGAAGTGTGGTGAAGGGGGCTCTGGTCAGCTACAAACGAACAAGATCAGTTTGAATTAGTAATTGATTCATTTCTGCGAGGCTACGGATCAGCTGTCACTCGTACCAACTCGCAGCACACGGACATGAACCACAATCACACGAATAACGCACAATTTACGGAAAAGACTCCGAATAACACACCAGAGCCCCTTGTAGACTAATCCTATTCACCGTTTGGAAAAATCACGACGCCAATTATTGCCATTTGGCGACATAAGAACGAATATGCGAGTTAAGCATGCAGCTTTAGGATGTCAATCATATTAAGGTGGGCAAACGCTTCGTACTGTTACAAGTTGACCGAAAACTATCCATATTATATTATTCAAAATCCTTAACACCGTTTCCATAATAAACATTTATCGTATGCCTTCATCGAGTTTGGCCGGTGATTGTGATTGCAAGGAGGTGATCGTAAAGACATGCGGAATGACGACAGGACTCTAGTGGTACAGTAGAGACGACTAGAGTCCCGAAAGAGTCCCTAGAAAATAACGAGACGACGAAAGCGATGGTCACGCCCATGCGTCTGCAGTTTGAACCTCAGCGAAAATCGAGTTTGCGTTATATACTGCACTACATTTCATAGCAATAGAGCTAAGGAGAAAAGTGATCCGGAGACGACGATGACGTTGAAAATTCTGATCGTAAAACGGGCTCGAGCGTCGATAACTATCATGAGATCACATCTCTCCGAACATCAATGTTATTAAAATTAGGCTCAAATGAACCCGACACTGCGATTTATATTGCGAAAGTGCATCCAAATTTCCCGAAAAGCTAATGATTAAGGGGATACTGAATAAAACAGTCGGCCGTACAGCGCTTTTCCTATCTCTTAACTGTATAGATACTCGGTTGCCGTCCGGTGCTCTTTTAATGTACTTGGCGCGAGACTCTACCGAGTCTCTTGATTCTTCATCACTTATTTTGTTTCGCGCGCACGAGCTGCACGTCGAAAACTATATAAAAAATAATTTTCAAACAATTTTTCTACTGTTCACTTGCGTAGTAGCGATGGTAATATTTTCACGGCATGCTTTTTCTAACTTTGATTGAAAACGCTCGTTATTTTCGTTGTACTTTTGTTATTCTCGTTACTATTGTTATTATAGTAGGAATTTTGATCGTGAGAAGACTTTTTTATAGGATAGAGAGAGAGAGAATTCTAATCTATTTCACAATATTATTCATCAAGTAGTTACGTACGTACGTAGTACGTATCGTATACTAGCTGCCCCGGTACGCGTTGCTGTGGCTCAGTTTATGATACATTTTTCCCGTTTTCGCAACATTTTTCATTGATACTCCGCTCCTATTGCTCGTAGCGTGATGTTATATAGCTTATAGCCTTTCTCGATAAATGGACTAACACAAAAAGAATTTTTCAATTCGAACCAGTAGTTCCTGAGATTAGCGCGTTCATCCAAACAAACTCTTCAGCTTTATAATATTATATTAGTATATGTAGATGGTGACGATCGGTTAAAATATGTAAGTGATATAGAGGAACGCAGGGCAAAATGGGGTAGCGGGATAAAATGGGGTACCCCATAAATTTTGTAAAAATGTTTTTTGAAATGATCGAAAAGGACTTCAAACATCATTCTGGATTTATATATTTTTTTTTTTTCAACCACTTCCAAAGAAATCTTGATGGTAATAACTTTAAATGTTATTATAATTTTTATTATTAATATCCAATAAAATAATTGTTGATTTTTTTTTCATGGTAACTGAAAATCTTGGTTATTTACTTCAAATACAAATAAAACAAAGAATTTTCATCGTGTTTCACAAAACTTGCGCGTTCCTAAGTACCCCGTTTCGCCCCGCCTTTCCCTGAATCAACAATATTTATGATAATATTGCGGTCATTAATTTTTTTGTGTTTTGAACAAATTTTTTTCAAACTTGTTTATTTTATTTTTTTTTAATTTTATAATTTTTTTTCTACATTTTTTTCTTAATTATAAAATTTTTGTTTTTTTTATTTTTTTTTAATTTTATAATTTTTTTTTCTACATTTTTTTCTCAATTTTTTAATTTTTTTTTAAATTTTTTCTTGTTTTTTTTCCCTAAACTAACGTTTTTATAGTGCAAATCTGAAATTCACGTACGTATTATGTACGTGCAGTGTATCGATAAATGAGTTATGTGATTATCTATTTATTATTATTTATGATTATCTATTTATTATTATTTATGATTATTTATTTTGAGTTAACAACTTATGTCAAATAATATTTAATGGGTACATAATTATGTAAGGATTACGTAGTAAGTCCTAAAGATTAGTGAAAATATGTTAAATTGGTTCAAATTAACGTTAATATTTTGTTGATTGAATTATTTTTTCATTTCAATTCATTTTTTATCCCTGTGTTTATTCATAGTGCCGTTTAGATTCATGTACTTTTTGTATAAATGTGTAGCGATAATAGACGAGTTATTTATTTGTTCATCTACTCATTATCATTTTTAAGTTTTTATTTTGTTTCAATATATTATAAAAAAAGAAAGAAGTTCATCAAGCAATTGCTTAAGCACTGTATATCGTATTATAATAAGAATATGTAAAATTGGTTTGAATAAATATGAATATTTTTTTCATTCAACGTTTCTGTAGTTTCTGAGTAGTTTTTATTTCGTTCCTTTGTTCTGTTGCTTTCAAGTATTGCAAGTTTCCTGGCTCACCTCTCTCATCAATTTTCATATTTCTGTTCATTATTTGATCGAATTCTCATTTAGTCATACTCCGATTTTCTTTTTCCCCGCTTTTTATATTTACTGTTATTATTATCACGATGTAAAAAAAATGAATACAACCCGATATTCATAGTGATTTTTGGTTATTCAATCAATCATTGGGTTGTTCGAAGCCGCAGCGAATTTCGTAAGCATGCAAGGCCGTGCCATTCGTATCGGATGGTTCTGTTAGATAAATTTCTCTTAACAATAATATTCACAGGTTCTTACACTTACGACACTTTTACGCGTGTAGTAAAACATTGTCATCTGGAAAATGAGATAGCTCTTTTGTCTGGATTATTTTGAATAAATGCCCTCTCATCTTCATAGCATCACGGGAGTATCTTAGTATCGTGGGATCCTTTCCTAAAACAACACTAGTAGCATAGGCTGCTGCGAAAATTCCACAACTAGAACTATCAAGTTGCTTCTGCACAGCTGGAAATTGAATATTCTCTGCTTTCAGTTTTGGATAACGCAGAGATATAAATGATTTTTCATCGGCTTTCAATGATTCGTATCCATTGCAGCCCAAGCTATCATACACGTACATGTTCGACCCATTGAAATGATAACATCTCCAATGTTTGTACGAATTACCGCCAATTATTTGTATGTCATTTTCCGTTTCTGACGGTAGAATGAATCGGGGATGGGAAAGCCAAAGAGTCGTAACAGTAGCATAATTTGTATTATTTTTGACTATCTGCAAAAATGCGTCGATAGTTGAGTCATTGAGTAAGGAATTCGGAGTCAGAATGTCTCTTTTTAGCAGGTCTATTCCGACGTCTTTGTTGAGCGATTCCAATAATGAAATTTCATGTTCGGAAGGTTTATCTAAACATTTATTGCCGGGTAAAAGAGACGTTGAATGTTCGGCATTGTAAGACTTTCCATTCGTTGGAGCAATGCTTTCTCCTAAAAGAAGCCCTGCTTTATGGCACTTGATGGATTGTTCATCCGAAGACGAAACAGTCCAGTGATTTCTACGTTTACTTACACGTGTGAGTCGTAGTGGAGCTACACGTTCATCTGCAGAGGAAGCGACCCAGGAACTTTCATTCTCTGAATCTGTTTTGAATAGTTTCAGTGGGGGAACTATTCTAGAGTAAGGAGGATTAATTGCAATAGACCGACTCGTTTTGTTTGCAGCTGAAACATTTTTTCGCAGCTTCATTTGTAATTTATTTAAATTAATAATACTTATTACACGAGGTTTCTGATACTTTTTCACATTATCTGCCGTAATATCCGATATCTCGGCCATGGATACTTCACTGGTCTGCTCCCGGAGATCCTTTAGCGGTTTGCCGTAATTATCTTGTTGCAACTGGTTGCAATCCACTGATTCGGCATCGCACGATTGTACTGCAGATCCACTAATAGCGTGTGAAGCAACGTGTCTTGAATACCGAGCCTGCAGGATATAATCCGGGTCGCGGATTGGCATATGACGATTGTACCGACTATCAATTATTTCCGGTAGCATACAGTTGATATAGAAGCGTGATAAGTAAGGTTCCATCCGATTACTCCAAAACTCGTCGTCACGCAGTACTTTCAGGTATTTCAGGCCAAGCGGTGTCCACACAGCAAAATAACAATAATCTCGCCGAGTGATATGTAATTGACCTTGGACTTGATAGTAATAAGAGTGGGAAATATTCATTTTTGATGGGTCATTCTTATCAAAAAAATGCGAGATTACAGTTGTTCTAAGTTTTACAGCTTCCTCAGGATCATAGTCTGCAGCCGACTTCGGACATTTAATCTCAACGATCCCACAATCATCAATAGCGCCGTCGGGGCTCGCTCCGAGATACTGTAATGATTCGTCTATAAATAAACCACATGGTTTTATGATGTCGTGAATCCCATCTAGAGCTAATTTTTTCTGTAATGCTTTGATGGCAACGGCTTCATTTGTAGAACCCCACGGTAAAGCTGGCTGATTTCTTACGGTTGGATATAAGATACCTTGTACAGTCGACGAACATGATGTAGTACTTAGCATTTTACAGACTTTGCCAAAATGTGACGCAGTCAACATAGATTTTCTAATCGAATGCCACAAGGAACTCTTCGATTGATCTCTTGTATCCGCTTCAATTTGAATGCGATTTTTTTGGTTGACCATCAATCTATTCTGGTGGATTTTAAGAAGGTCATTGTATATGTACTCAGGTACGTCAGGTTTTTCAGCGTTGGGTCCATAATTTTTATCAGGTCGTTGTTTGACCGTTCTATCCTTGGGCAGTATTTCACGCATGGATTTTTGTTTGAATTTAATTGCTGCGTTGTTTCGAACTTTATTCTTTCGGCGGATCTCTAATTTTTTTACCGCGTCTGGGATGATTTTACTCTCGCTCGCGTGAACTTTGCTAAGCATTTGCAGTGTGTTGTGTTGCAATACTGCGCCAGCACATCTTCCACCATATGACCCCCTCATGCCAAAATTAATTCGCTTTCCGCCAATCAGTTTGCATACTATGGAGTTGAATAACTCGGCAGCGTTGTTAGTCGCGTTATGGAACAAACTATCAGCGTGAAAACTCAGATATATGACGGCGTCTTCGACAGGTTTAAATAAGCCAGCCCGTTGTATGTCATCAATTACGTTCAGCTCATTATCAAGAGCTTGTACTTGACAGCAACCGCCTGAAACGCTGCATTTTCTGTGATCGCCAAACACACAAAATGGTACATTCAACACATCTTGTGCTAATAGTTTGATAGCTGCTTTTGCATCCATTGCATTATTATTAACCTGATCCCGTCGAAATACAGCGGCCTTTTCGATCGCATTCCTGAATTTCAGTACACTTCTGCCTATCAGTTTTTTTGGTTGAGAGATCTGTCGTCCAGGAGTTTTTGAAACATCCCGCAGTTTGCGAGTCAAATTACGAAATAAATGATTCACACATTCTTTCTTTTCAACAACTATATTATATTCTTTATAAGGGTCGCTGTCACGAAGTGATTTGAAAACACTACTGTCGCCGTCAGCAATTAGAGTTTTATATATCAGACCGTGCATTTGAACGCTGCTATTAAATCCTTCAACCATGATCGCACTTTCCATCGCCGTGGAGGCTTGATTTCTTCCCCAGTTCTTAAAACATTTATGTTCCTTACAAGAAACATTATGCCGTAAAGCCCATTCACATACAGTGCAATTATCAATGATAACACCAACACCCGATAAGGAATCGTATTTTCCAGTATTATAGGTTCTCTTCATCCAACTCGCGTCTGCGACAACTGTAATGAAAGGCAATTGTGTGTCATTCCAAATAATAAAATCACCTTTGTCGATCGCTACTCTCCTTGATAATTCTGCAGCTTCTTGCATTTCTAGTATCGCTGCTTTTTCCATCGATTCGACTGTTTCCATATCGTATTTTCGATAAGTCGACGATGTCATACAATGGATATTCATGCAGGTGAAAAACTCTTCCATCTGATAGTGGCCTATTCCGATTGCCAAGGAGCCCATCACAGCAGCACGGTTTATATCCAGGTGATCATCGGATTGCGTATCTGTCCATAAACTGTCCGTGTAATTACACAACCTACACCGCAGGAAAATTTGCATTTTCAGGCCGTGTTTACGAGAATTCACTACCTGCAAATCTCTTAATGGGCAATCTAACGCCGGACAATGATTATCAAATTTTTGGTGCAGCTGATCGAAAAAATATGCCAGATCTGTTATACATCGACCTTCCAAACGATGCTCATCCACGGTATACGCATTCGGAGTATTGTCAGCTTTTAGCTTGTGTAGATTGTCGATTGATTCGTTGTCAATCGGCGAATTTTGCGCTGGTCCGGGTTGATCTACTACTGGGAACTCGATATTAGTTGGTTGAGCTTGATTTTCTTGATCTACATCGTATGACGCTTCTTGTGATGGACCATATGTGTCTTCTAGTCCGGTTGATTCATGTGTAGTTTCTTCAATGACAGCTTCATCGATATGTTTTTCAGCAGGCTGAACTCTACAACATTTGAGACCGATACGGTTGCTCATGCTTGGTCACGAAAAAGTGAAGGTAATGTAAGAACGAGTAGAAGAGAAAAAGTATGGGGGAGACCGGAGCAAAGTGGACACCAGGACCAAGTGAGCAGCTCACAATCAGTTAAAAATTCGATGAATTTCAAAAATCTTCTGAAAATCTTTTTCAAATAAGATCTGTTCAAAATCTCATCTCTTACGAAATCTTTCGTAGTTTTCTTTTAAAAATTCTCTTCCTCGAGTTTTTTCCTCGAGTAGAAGAAAAAAGTTATACAGATTTTGTAAGAAATGGGATTCAAAATAGATCCTACTTGAAAAAGATTTTCAGAAGATTTTCGAAAATTATTGAATTCTCAACTGAGATGCCCACTTTGTCCTGGTCTCCTCTACAGGATAGACGACACTCTCAGAGGAAAAATTTAAAAAGTATTTGAAAACTTTTTATACGTTTCATTTCGGACTAAAGTTCATTTTGAGGTAGCAAAAAATCGGAAATTCCAAATATTCAATGAAATCCTTTTTCTCTTTTCGCTGAAAAATACAAAATTACATGCAGGGTTTTCAACGAAGATAAAGTGCTACGATAATTGGGTTTTGTTCCAAAATAATAATAACGAAACATCCCTTGACTTGAGTCGAAATATGTCCGGATGTACAGCAATTTAAGAGATACTTAGTACATACCAAGGCAAGATACTTCAAATTTTGGCCCGAAAAGCATCCATTTTTTATTGGGATGTGGACTGAACTAAAATTTTCTTTTTAACTCAAAATTGGCATCAATTTAGCAAGCATTTTGATGAAATAATCCACACCCCAGCACTCGGGCATACCATGTCGATAACTTACAATAAAAACGGTGATTTGTTTAAAATTCAACAATTTATCACGTTGAATCGAAAATGAACGAATACACTCGACCCTCGTAACCATCCCGCATTTAATTTTTCACCGAAAAGAGGGGATGGATTTTATTGAAGATTCGGGATTTCAGATTTTTTTGCCCATAAGATTAAAATTGAGATAAAGTTTAGTCTGAAAGACAGTAAATGAAATGTTTTGGATATTTCTGGTTGAAGATACAATTCCCGTCGAATAGGAAAACCAAGGAACAGAAATATAATCTGGAAGAATTACAGATTTCTTCCCCGTGATTTTAAGCCGATTTGAGGAGCTCCATCATACAATTTGTTTGTAGAATCCTTCTAAGAATCATCGTAGTGTAAGAACTCCATTGAAAAAGCAAGTTATAGGGGAGAGCGGGGCAAAGTAGGCACTTCGGCCAAAATATTCGGTTTTTAATTTTTTTGTTCATACTTTTATTGGACGAATTTTTCCGGGAAATTTTCGAAATTAAGCAATGCCGCTGAAACGCCTATTTCGCCTCGCTCATCCCCACACCACGTTAGCACCGGGGCCGGATTCAAATGGGTTTCGCCAAATTAGGAATGAAATTTGAGTAAGTAGCGAATAAGGAATTTCTTCTCAAAATTCGTTCCTGATTGGCGGCCTTATTTCAACCGACTTCGGTGAGAACGCATGGTCATATTTCACTGATTATGAGTACCTCACTTACCTCTTCAGTTGCGATAGTCGTCGAGACCGTCGTTTGACAGATAAATGCCGCCTTTTCGTTGAGTAAACATTACGCGCCATAGTTTTTGTTTTCACGTAAACAATATGTACTTTATAAAATCTTCTTGCACTTTAACTTGCGCTCTTCATGCAGGTATCAATCATTCGATATGAATGTGCTGTTCGACATAAGGCATCGACATTTGTATTATGAAATCAACAGATAGGACGGCAGGAGAAAATTAGAATGAAATAAAAAAGTACGCAGGCTATATGAGACTTGAACTATACACTCAGCGACAAAATTAACGGCGCACCCGGCACTCTGCGAAATAATACCGATTTTCAAAATGTTGAAACTTGATGAAAAAAATTTGTTTAAAAATTATTTAGGTAAGCATTTCAAAGGTTGAAATTTCGACTCAGGAATGGTTTTGAAAATTCTTCCCTAAAGTCATTTTTGACCCCGTGGCGTAGGCTTCAGTGCTGAGTCGCAAAACGCCAGGAAAAACAAGTTTTTCACAGTTCTCCACGGAGCTTGGAAAAAATCGCAGAAAACTTTTGAGACAGCCATTTTGTAGCCTGAAATCTCCTCTTCAGAATAGTCTCGAAAAAGTTTCATGCACGATTCTTTGACACTGAGTTATTCAATTTTGAAGGATCGAAAACGCAATCGATTGATTGATTTGTTGACCCGCATGTGGTTGGTCCGCGCCTACTCGTCGTTCCCGCCCTCAATGACATGCCTTGTCTGAAAATTGAATAACTCTGTCCATAAATCGTGTATGAAACTATTTGGAAACCATTCTGAAGAGGAAATTTCACGGGGTCAAAAATGACTTGAGGGAGAATTTTCAATAACCATTCTTGAGCCAAAGTTTCAACCTTTGAAACTCTTCCCGAAATAATTTTTTTTTACATTTTTTCATCAAGTTACAGCATTTTGAAGATCGGTATTATTTCGCTGAGTGCCGGGTGCGCCGTTAATTTTGTTGCTGAGGTATATTGATTTTTCGGAATCAGAAAATCTTCGGGTCCAACCTTTGCAATTTAAAAATGGAAAATAATGGAGAAAAAATGACGAAATTTTCAGTAAGTTCTTATTTTAATTCATCTGATTCATTGTATGGCTGCATGGATTTCGAATGTCCCACTCATGAGGATCTGAACGTCTGTTCCTCCCGAAATAGGAGCTTGATATACAAACGCGACTTTATCATTAGATATCTTTTGTGTTGCAGCATGCTTTGCATGATTTTTTTGTTACACGTTATAGACCGGGACCTCTAACATTTTTTTCGGGTATCATAACATACCGTTCACAAGTATCTAAAATTTTATGAATCTAGATTCCACATGACGGAGATCGCATCGCCAACCTAAGTCCATGGCTATAAGATGCTGCGCTGGCTCGATCGTGGCTTGTAGCAACGGCTTTTGGTGGGCGATGCGATCGCCGTGATGTGGAACCTGGATTTAGAGAATTTCAGATACTTGTGAGCGGTATCTTATAATACCTGAAAAAATTGTGAGGAGCTCCCGGTCTATTGTTGCATTTCCAAGATGGGCATTCTCTTTCGGCTTGCTGCAACACTATACAATAGGGTGGTCCTTATTTAGGGTATTTTTTAATTTCTTTGCTCATAGAGGCTCAAATAGTTCGAGATGAATGAAAAAAATCTATCTCAAGTTTCAAGTCTCTATCTTAATTCAACCCTTGCCACCTAATTTTTTAATTTTTTATTTTGTCCGAAATAATTATTCAAAAAGTTTGAAACTCTGCAGACTTTATCTTCATAATAGTAGCTGTCCTTCAGAATTTTCACAGATTTTTAGATATTATAATAATATTGAAGTTACAGCTAGATATTGTTTTTTAATTTTTTACCACTGCTGAAATAATTGTTCGAAAAATTTGAAACTCGGCAGCCTTCTTCCTTATTATGGTAGTTATCCTCCAAAATTTTTACAGATTTTCAGCTATAATAATTTTTAGTTTGCAACTGGGTAAAATTTTTTTTTTATGAGTATCATTATATCATCTAAAAATCAATAAAAATTCTGAGGGGCAGCTCCTATTATGAAAATAAAGTACGCGAAGTTTCGAATTTTTTGGATAATTATTTTGGCTAAAATAAAAAATTAAGTAGCAAGGGTTGAAATATAGACCTGAAACTTGGGGTAGATTTTTTGTAATTTATTTCGAACCATTCGAGCCTCTGAGAGCATAGAAATTAAAAAATACTCTAAATAAGGACCGCCCTACTATACAATACCAGTTATGGTAGGTTGACTAACGATAAATTCATGTCCTATGGCATGGTAGTATACCTATACATCGTTTCATGGGATACGGGAGTACGAGAAACCCGGAGTATCGTCCTAGGTGCTAGCGAATGACTCGGCTGGTGCTCGGCTGGGTTGCCGAAAGAAGCAGGCAGCCAAAACCGAACAACTCCGAAGGTTTCTAAAACCGAACACCCCACCCCACGAAAAAATGAATGATCGTGAGAGCCACTTGATGTAACGCTGGTCGCTTGAACTAATAATCGTTGTTTCCTGCTGTTCCATGGACGAAAATTATTGTGAATCGTAGTTTTCGTTTTCTGTCGCAATAACTTGATAAAATCTGGATTTTAGGGTTTCATTTCGTTTTGTGTTTCTTCTAGAATTGCGGAAAGTAATTTATATGAATATTTTATTACACATAAAAGTATAATGAGCATAACTAGTACCAGGTGTAAACGGCCGATAAGAGTCTGTAATTTTTTTTCATGCTAAATCCGATGTAAGTGACTTTCCGCAATTCTGCAAAACTAACATAATATGCTGTCAAAATTTCAGCTCGATTTAATCGTAAGTTTGACTATTAAACGAAAAATCAGAATGAGTTTTGTCGGTCGGTCAAGAAGGACTATAGCATCGCCTTAAGTATCATGGAAATTATTCCTCTAATATCCATTTGAAGCAAATGAGGAAGATTTTCATTTACTATGAGAAAAACAAATTGAGAAGTATATTATTGTATAATAATAATTACAATTATGCTAACATTCAAAGTTATCACCATCTATATTTCTTTGAAATTATAAAAAAAAAAAAAAAAGAAATTCAGATCCACAATGATAGTTGAAGTCCTTTTGCATCGATTTGAAAAACATCGGCCCACCTTCCCTTTTACATAAATTTGTGTCAAGTTGGTGTGATAAAAAATAGCAAAACTATAGCCTCCGACAATAGATAAATTTCATGTGTGGTGGTCAAACCGACAAGTTCTCTGTGATAGGAATGATCATAGGGGGAACTGCCACAATTTTTGATAAAAAAAAAATGTAGTATCTTTTCCACAATGATTCGGTATAAACAAAAATTTGTGTATGAACATTCAAGATCTGTTACGTACGTCTTGTGCCGGTGCTGGTGACCGCGCCGGAGTCTCTGGTTGACGTCGCGGGGCGGAGGGGCCCGCCACCCCGACCGCCACCTCGGCGTAAGAACGCCTTTCCTCTCTGCTGCGGCGGTTCTTCAGTTTTCTTTCGTTATCTTTGTAAACAATAAAATATCACGTTAATGCCAAGATTATTTATTTTGAAGGTATATACTTAGTACGTTCAATATATGTAGAATATATTCCTTATTCCAATATATATATGCTACCATCGATATATCGTACATGCACTACCACGCCGCTATAAAGGCGGGAAGACAGTTCACAATGTATTTTACACGATATTTTTGTGCCATGATCGGTCGAATTTAGTAAAGTACGCTTTAATCAATAGAGTAGAAAAATCATCCCAATAAATTAACCCATAAGAAAATTTAATAAAAAAAAATGTCAGATACGAGCGTGGATTTTACAATTTCTGAACTATCCCGGTTAGGGTTGAGTATGTGTTATTTTTGTATTTATATCGCAAATAAGACATTCCGTATGATTATATTGTATTTCTGACCGTCACATGTCAGATATCTGGTGTAACCATAGATATATTGAACTAGATCGGACAAGTTGCGAAAAGTCAGAGTCATAAGGTAGTAAGTCGCAAAATAAGAGCGCCAGCCCAGGGCGCCATCTGCGTTTTATGGTAAAACAGACCCTTCATCGACCTCC
Organism: Athalia circularis; assembly: GCA_963978495.1. NCBI lineage: Eukaryota > Metazoa > Arthropoda > Insecta > Hymenoptera > Athaliidae > Athalia > Athalia circularis. The sequence goes on along the minus strand of OZ021697.1, from coordinate 6,420,136 downwards.
GAGAAATTGTGGGCCTAGCGCTTGAGCGATCTGCAGATCGAATCTTCAAATTCGTCCTTATAGACGGTGACGCGCAACAAATATAACACGCTTGGACTATCGGAATGACGGTGCAGCCGACGAGCTTCTCTCATCACTAGGATGATTTTAGTGCGAATTGGTATCATTATAGTTTGTTCACACTTGAGTACAAAAATCTGGAATACAATATTTTCTGTGAAAAAAATTATTCTTGTTCGGTTGAAAATAATTTCAGTATAGTTCGTAATGTCACGGTTTCGAGACAAAGTAGTAGGTTTTTCATGTTCGCTAAAACAAACTACCGGTAAAAAAAAACTGAATATATATTTTATTGTTGTTGGGGCTTGAGAGTAGGCGTTTGTTCGTTGTTTAGCCTTTTGTAAACTTGTCAACATGTTATGCAAATTATGAATTTATCGTCTGGTACGAAGTATCTTTCAAAGGTTCGATACTTGAGGACATAATATCTCTACGTGACAGTCTGATGGGAAAAAAAATCTTAGCCAGTGATACAGTACAAGAAGAGACGTTTATAGTGAATTGAGGATTTTTGATTGAAAAGGGAATATTGAAAAAAAATCGGAGAAGTGGGCGTAGCAGCTATGAAAAATTCGCAATGACAAATTTTCCGGACGATCTGCATGGGGTTATAAATCTGTATAGGGATAGGGAAAAATAATTTTAAACTTTTTAGACCGTTTTAGAAACGTGGTATATCGGGGGGGAAAATATGTTTTAAATAATTATTGTCTGCTGTTTAATCTTGGGATAATAACTGTATTTTTTCATATTTTATTATGATACATTTTATTGATTAACGATCGGTTTTTTGATTTCTTTTGTTTTTTTTTAAAACGGAGTCAATATTGCATTGTCATCCGGTTCTAAGCTGCGGTTAAAGTTAAAAATCTCCAGCTCATCGGGAAGTTGTTTAAAAATCGATTGCAAAATTAGTACCAAACAGACCAACAGACAGGCAAGAAAGCGGGTATTATACAAAAAAAAAATCTCTCGATAGAATTTCAAAAAAACTTAGGAGACTAAAGAAAAAGGTTTTATAAGCAAATTCAACACGAAATCGCACTTCACCGTTTTGTATACGAGATGTAATAATTTAAAATCATCTTCTTTTTATTTCCAACACGTTCTTTTCGTGGTCAATGGTGATCCGGCAACGCTACGCGTAAATTCATCTCGAGTGGTGTGAAATGAAGAGTGAGAATTATATATATATAGATATATATACTCGGTGCAATGTTGCCAGATCACCATGCCCGAAAATATTTAATAAATGTGTGGGTATTCGTGTGCAGAGGTTTAAATTTCTGACAATAGTAAATGTTCTGGGTGTATACCGTACCACGCTGGAACTACCTTTCCGACTTTTCTGCATGATGGTTAATGCGAAGCATTTTCAAAAACCTCAAAGAGCCGTATGAAAAGCTGTATATATCGACAATACAGAAAACATATAATGGGTCATTCCATACCGAATCACCAAATTTCAAAAATCATATTCTTTCATTAAATTGAGTTTTTGACCTCTTTTTGTATATAGCAAAAGACTCTAACCTGTAAATTTTGAGCCCTTAATCTCCAGAAGCTCTTAACATCAATTTTTGAAAATTTCGAAAAAATAATGATACGGAAAGTTTAAGAAATTCATGACTCCTGATACATTCATCATAATCTGAAAGTCACGGAGGTCATTTTCTTCGTCTTGAAATGTAGTTGTCGAAAAAAAATATAAAAAGATCAAATTTGCATCTTTTCAATTTTTTTTTTTTCAATTTTAAATTCAAATGTTGAGTTTTTTTGACGAGCGACATTTTTTTTCTTTTTTTTCAAATAATGTTATACAAGACTACAAAACAAATTTTTCAAGCATTTTTTTAAGATGGGATTCGAATATCTTCGATTTTTCAAACAACTTTTTCTTGTTGTTTTTATTCAAAAGTCTGTGTTTTTCGATAATTTATGAATATTTCGCGAGAATTTTAGTTTGAAAAGTTATAATGATTACCGATCTATAGTGACAACCATCCGAAGTACTCACTCGACTTACTTCATTCTTTGTGAAAATCGAGTAAGTTAAGTACTTTGGATGGTTGGGACTATAGATTGGTATTAATTATAATTTTTTAAACTAGAATTTTCGCGAAATATTCATAAATTATCAAAAAACGCAGACTCTTGAATAAAAAGGAAAAGAAAAAGTGCGTTGAAAAATCGAAGATAGTCGAATCCCATCTTAAAAAAATGCTTAAAAAATGTGTTTTGTAGTCTAATATAACATTTAATTAAAAAACAAAAAAATGTCGCTTTCCAAGAGAACTCAAAATTCGAGTTTAAAATTGAAAAAATGCAAATTTGATCTTTTTATATTTTTTTTCGACAAGTACATCTCAAGACGAAGAAAATGACCTCCGTGACTTTCAGATTATGATGGATGTATCAGGAGTCATGAATTTTTCAAACTTGCCGTACCATTATTTTTTCGAAATTTTCAAAAATTGATATGTTAAGAGCTTCTGGAGATTAAGGGCTAAAAATTTACAGGTGAGCGTCTTTCGATACATACAAAAAGAGGTCTAAGATTCGGCTAAATAATAAATTTGATTTTTTAAATTTGGTGATTCGGTATGGAATGACCCACATGAACGTGTATGTGAAAAAAATTCTCTACATTTTCTAAGAATATTCATCTGAAATTTGTGTGAAGAATTTCAGATTTTTCAACAATTTCAGCGGTTCAAAGTTAGCCAAGGATGTCATATTTCGGAACATGAAAAAAAAATCTCGAAATAGCTTTTTGTAGCAAATTTCTCCTTACTTTTTGGGAAAATAATAATTTTGACCTTTTATAGCCTCTAGAATACCTCATTAGTCATTTGAAGGGCCAAAATTGGCCGAAATTGGGTGACTTAATTTTTTTAACCATAAAAAATGGATTACTCGTTCAGCAATCTATATAATTCTAAATTTTCCAATATCTTTTTTTAAATAACAGCGTTCAAAAGTTTTAATTTTTGTGTATAAAATTAATGAAAATAAAATCAATATTGTAAAATTTCGTTCAAAAGTGATAATTAAGAAAAAAAGGTTATGTACGAATCCTGCTTAGTTTTTCTTGTAGATTACGAATCCGCAATACAAAATATGGGTTCCTATCCAGAAAAACAAGTTTTCCTTTCAAAACCCTCGTACAACCCAGACGAATTTTGAAATTCATAGTATTATTGAATTTCCGTTTTAGGATTTTACAAATTTTGTTCCAAATATATTCCACGAGAGTCCTCAGTATCTAAAAAAACGGCTTGAAACACTTCAAAAAATTTATCCTGTATATAGAGAGCACAATCCACCACGCCATGCATTTGTGCACTTTTGTATATTGAAATATACTGGAATAAATTATCATGGGTATAACTGTGTCTAACGTTGAAAATTATGGGTACCGTGTATAACATGGTTAATTTTGCTTGGTTACGTATCTGTCGGTCAAGTTGGACGGTTTCATTGAATTATTATGGGGTAACAGGTCATTCTGTAAGTAAAACAGCGTCCTGAAGCGAAATCCTCAAATTGCGACGAATCGCCGAGCGCCCCGCCAACATTTAATCGCATATACTACAATTCGGCGCCATCTTGTCCGATCTAGTTCAATATATCTATGGTGTAACAATGACAATTTAAGTTGAATGTGTGGCAAAAAAAGTTAGTTAAAGAAGCAGTACTCACCGGCCATGATGCTGGTTCACAGAAGACTGATGAAATCGGTTGATCGTTGCACTGCCTCGGTAGCGTGATCCGAAATCCATTCAGTGCTACCACCGATTATGCTGCCACCTTATGCGTTTTACACGCTGCCCCTTTGCGAAACTGTAGCGTTATTTCCCGCCGGAATGACCGAGGTGAAAATACAGTTGGTATCACAATGCAGCGCCAATTTCGGCCGATTTCAGTTTTGTGCATGCGCGAGCTTTGCCGCGTTCCTACTTCACAGAATCGCGACCACATTTCTCTCGCTCGGAAAAAAGGGATGAAGAATTCGTATGCGTCATCGTTTTCTCCAAAATTTCGGTTGAATTTTATTTTTATATGCTACGCTGGACATTGCACAGCGCCGTTTATAAATTTTTCTCCTACCGACGACTACTTTTCGCCCTAGGGGCACAATGTACTATCATTATGCATAATTAGTGCGAATCTTGATTCGCCGTTATTGATGTGTGTAGTACATCCGCGCTCACCACAGTGAGAATTCAATTTTGTTTGGGTTCTACGTCTCTTTTATTGTAACGCTTAGCTACTGTTCAGTCTTCGTTGAGATTGCGGCGGCAGTAGATGCCCCGTACAACATAGACTGAACGAAAAAATACACGTGCGAGAAAGTGATAATTTCGGGGCATAACCCAGTACAGTCATACCTTTGTTATTAGAAAAAAAAAGTTATAACGTCATGACGACCCGCACCAGCGATGTGTGTTTTTATAAAAACTGCACATCGAGCCGAGATAAAGAGGGCATAACGCTATTCTGCTTCCCGAATACCAAGGATCCAAAATACGAAAAGTGGATCCGGAATGCAGGTAGGTATCTCAAAAGTTGTTCTATTTGTAGTATACAATTTGCAAACGTTCAAAACAGATCGTTTTTGGCTATAATTGAACCACAACAGTTATCACTTCGAAAACCACTCGTGCAGCGGAACATCGTAACTATTTTGCACATATTCCACGTTTTAATCAAAGATGGGCTAGCGTTGCAAGAAACAAATTCGCCCCAACATTAATTCTTCCCTTCGTCGAGTGTGGTTAACAACTTTGTTAATATCTGAAGAAACGTCTTGCAAGTCTGATCACGTCGATTTGCGTCTATTATGCAAAAAATGCTAAAGTTGGTAAATAGTGTGAAAAAAACATTAATACGGGAGGTAGAATTGTTCTCAGATTCTTCCATAGTATTCGGCTCCTCGAATTCTGGAAAAAATATTTATGCATTTCGCATCAAATTTTTATCAATTAAAAATGTCTTTTACTCTTATCACGAAGCGTTCGTGAACTCCATTATTCTCAATCGCATGTAAGACACTGCGGCACGCAGGGCGTTCTCCTTCTTGTAATCCTTTCTACGGACGACCGCTCTAACTGTACGGACGAGGAGAGGCGCGAGGGTACAAAACTCGAGCCGTAATCGGAACGTCTCGCGGTAATAAAGGCAGAAAGCGGGGGAAATAAAATCACGCGTGGGGCCGCAAAACTTGAGCGCTCGTCGGATGTCGCAGCCAATGCTGGGCAAAAATTGTATTTACATCGATCGTATCGGCGTTCATAACTAATTTTTGAACAAGTTAATATTACCTCAGAGACTGTCTCATTTTTCGCAAAATTAGTATTTATTTAATGACAAAATTTAATCAACGGAACAAAAAATTGTATTGTCGAAAATGATACATTGTACAAAAATCCGTAATGCCCGAAGTAAAGTTTTCAATTGCTAGAAAATTTTATATTTGCTGACCTCAAAATTAATATGTACAATTAGTGAAGTAATTAATATTCTGCTTCTACAAGTTTATTATCAATGCGAAAGTAGTATAATGCTAGCTGTCAATTATTGATGATGAAAAAAAAATTATATTTCTAAGCTATTTATGCATTTGTCAGAAATCATTTCTTTTATTTTCGAATTTTCATGAAAACTAATAATTAGCTTTTATACTTCTTTATTTTTTTGCGAACTAGTCATCATTGTCATTTTTTATTTTTATAAAAATTAGCTTTTCTATTAGTTCAATTTATACATTTCGTTACCCTGTACATACATTGTAACTTCGATCGTTTAGAAATAAAATTCAGTGCTGACCTTGAAAACTTTACTTGATAATCAATAGATTGATGAGGATCAATAAATAAATTCATGTAATAGAGTCCCTACTACTACTGTCAGGCCGTGAAGTTTACAATGCGCAGTTTGGAGGCTTATAACTACTAAGAAAAAAATGATAGAGCAGAAATTAAAAAAAGGTTCGAAAGCTTGGAGATTATGCGTCTATTGATTCAAAACTGAATATCGACAAAAAAACACTACGAAAATTATGACCACTGAAAGGTTGGAAAACGTGTTTTTTTTCGGAGTTAGCTAAAGTAGGTCAACTTTGGATCGTCACCACTCGTTAGAAAAGCATTCGAAAAGTTTAATGCTGTGAGTAAAAAGTTGCTCGTATTGCCGAACTTTCGGTAATCGTCGTTCACGTTTTCGGATATTATAAGCGTCCAGCGGCCGACCCACCCGCTACAGCATCGCTGTACTTGCCCAACTCCCCGCACCGCGCGGCACTACAATGTAGTAGGTTTCTCTTCTAAAAACAAGAAATGCTATCGAAATTCGCAGCGCCGGTGAAGCGGCTGGTAGTCTGGGCAACAAGTGCCGTTTTGGTCAACATTTTTCAGCAGCCTCGGCAAAATATGAACTAGGTATGATCCGTTCGGGACGGCATGCAGAACTTTTTCGACAATAAATCAAGTTCCGCTCGCAGAAATTGCAAAAGTTATAAACAATTTAGTGAAAAAGAAAACGGGGGTTTGGTTTTTCGCAAATATCTCAAAAACTAATCGAGATTTTTGAAATTTTCAAAAAGATTCAAAGAGGAGGAAATTTCCTTAAAAAAAGGCCAGACTCCCGGAACTATAGGACCATTAAGAACTTTAGTTTTGAGCTCAATGTGTCCTCTGAATAATGTAGAATAAATAAATCTCAGGTGTTTCGATCGCATGTCCATTAGTTTCTGAGTTATAATAATTGAAAAAATAAAAACGCAGGTGAGAGGTATGCAGTTGAGGAGAACGGAATTTATAAGATTGAGAAAAAAATGTTAAAAAAAAAATTGTTTCTGTTTTGTTTAGTAGAAAAATAAAAAATACATAAATTCTAAATTTATTTGTTTATAACAAATTATTTGTTATAAACACTGATCAATTAAATAAAACAAATTTTTCTTTGCCAAATATCGAAGATCAAGGTGAATCATGATTTAAAAAAAAAAAACGGTCCCTTAATATTATTTATGAGTGGTATAAAAAAATTGGTAATTTATAAATCCGTTTTTAAATTGTAAATAAATTTTTTCAAGAAACGATTTTTCTTTTAAAAATCATCATTTGCATCACAGATTTGGTTTCAGAAAAAAAAATTTAATTTATCTCATTAACAACGCATTTGTTTATAATAATTTTTTGAACAATAGGAGATAAAAATTAAAAAAAAACATTCTCATGTAGCTTTCGATTATACAAATATGGATCGATCAAGATATTTGGGAAAAAAAGTTTTCTCATATGGTTAATTTCAGTTGTTAATCTTTTGACTACGTAAATTGTTAATGAAGAAGTGAAAAATTAACATTTTTAAATTTTTTCAACGGGGATCTATTCTGAAGTCTTTCAAAAATACCTCCAGGAAAGGAAAAAATTCTCAGATTCATTATTTAACAATTATCGAACCTGCAATGTTCATGTTCGAGAAGCAGAAAATTGGTAATTAATTAATGGATCACTAATCAAAAAATCGCGATAAAAATTTTTCACCAACGGATTATTGTTCCCTCATGTATTGAGTAAGTACCTCAATTTTTTCATTCCTTAATTCTCATATTTCATAGCTTTTCATGATTTTTATTGTTACACTGGGCGGACCGGCGAGACGCGCGCGAGCCGGACTACCCGTTTTCGGCCGTATTTTCACCCCTCTTGGAAAATTATAAATAATGGGCCTATAGTTCCGAGAGTCAGGACTTTTGTTGAGGAAATTTCCTCCTCTTTTTGAATATTTTTTAAAATTTCAAAGATTTTGATTTGTTTTTGAGATATTTGCAAAAAACCAAACCCCCCTTTGTTTTTCACTAAATTGTTTATAACTTTTGCAATTTTTGCGAGCGGAAATTGATTTATTCCCAACAAGTTCTGCATGCCGTCCGGAATCGAATGACACCTCGTTCATATTTTTACGAGACTGCTGAAAAATGTTGACTAAAAAGGCACTAGTTGCCTAGACTACTGGGTCGCTAGCTGAGCCCCCATAATATCCGAAAACGTGAACGACGATTACCGAAAGTTCAGCAATACGAACAATTTCATATTCATGCCATTAAAAAGTGTGTATTTCCTTTCAAATTTTCAGCGCAGGTATATCCGTTTAGCTTGCAATTCAACCGTTCCAGAGATCGCCTCTTTGTGCTTTGGTGCACTTGGGTGCCATGTTTTCCCGAATTTTTTAAATTCTCCAACGGTATCATTTTTAAAAATCTTCAAGGAACCTCTCTGAATTTTTTTGAATTTCGAATTTTTTTTTTTTATGGTAATACTATTTTAGCTACATTTTATTTTACTGACAAAAGTAGTGTTCACATAAATATGTGTCGTAAATTATAAATAACACGGTTATCATGTTCATCAAATTCAATTGATGGATAATTACTACTCAAAGTTCACAAAAACGATTGTTTATCCGTACTTTAAAACGACCAAAGTAATATAAATATTCATTTTCCGCAAATAAATTTCTTTTTTATTGCATAGGACGCGAAGAAGAGGCAACGCATTATGCTGACATGAAGCGTCGGCGACTGTGCTCACTCCATTTCTCATCGGACAGCTTTCTGACACCGAAGCGAGACAAGTTGACTAGGCGAGCCATTCCCATCGACTATCGTATCGCAGAGGTCCACAGCGAAACGGAGGGTTTCTATCATAGTCGAGCTTTGAGGACTGACGGTATCATTCCACAGGTACCTCTAGCTGACCTGGTGCCGGATAATCATTATCCATATAGGTCTCCCCGAGCTGCAAGTCCGACGGCTTCGATCGCAGATCCTAACGCAGATGAAACTCTGCGCCTACGGTCTGAAAATGAGAGGTTGCGCAGTATCATCCAAAAAATTGAACTGCAAATGAGTCAATCTACCGCCACCGGTTCAAAAGTTTCAGGTGAATCGGTGGATTCGAACGAACCAAGGCCCTCCACTTCCATCGACATCAGTGGGGTGAAGTCTGAAGTCAGTCGCACGATGATTGACATGCAGTTGCGTCCCGACAACACCACCATGGCCTTCCCTGAGAATCAGCGAGATCTCGCCATGAAGATGCACTATTATTCCGCATCGGGATACGAGAAGTTGCGTCAAATGGGACTGAAGTTGCCAGCAGAGAGGACGGTTCGCAGATGGATTGCAGAAACCGAAGTCAACGTGGGGTTCTGTGAGCACGTATTCACAGCGTTGAAGCAGGCCATGCTGGACATCCCTCCCGAAGAGAGGTGTCACGCGCTCAAGTGGGATGAGATGTCCCTGATGGAACGGAAGGAGTATGACGTGAAGACCGATGTCATCGAAGGCTTTGAAGACCTTGGACCTCTTGGCAGAACTGAGCGACGCGCCAATCACGCGTTCGTGTTCTGCTTGAACGGACTGCATGCGGGCAACCAATGGCGAACGATGTTGGCGTATTTTCTGCCATGCAACAACGTGTCGGGCTCAGACATTGTTCGATTGGTCAGGCAATGCATCGGCAAAATCAACGACGCCGGAGCTGACCTTAAGATGACGGTCTGTGACCAGGGAACGAGTAACGGCAAAGCTTATTCCGAATTGGGAGTAAGCGAAGTCCAGCCTTACTTCTTCCACGATGGGAAAAAAATCATCGCACTCTTCGACTTTCCGCACGCGGTAAAAAATGTTCTAGGATTATTCCGTAAGTGGGGTAACATCAGTGCAGAAGGTAAAATTGTTGCATATTCCGATTTTACTAATACATTCCGTAGCGATCTCGGATGCGCAACGTCTAATCTTTTAGGTCATATCACAGAAGCTCACATGTGGCCTAACGCTTTCGAACGTATGAATGTCTCTCGAGCTTTTCAGGTTTTCAGCAAGCGATTCGCTTCTGCGATGGAATTGGCGCATCATTCGGGAGCTGTAGGATCAGGAACAATTCCTGACACCGCAAGATTTTGCCGAAGTATGGACAAAGTCATTGATGCTTGCAATAGTTCGAGCATCTTCAATGTGAACCCCGCAAAGAGACCTTTGAGCGAGGAGGACCCACAGGTGGAGGAAATACTCGTGGATTTCCTATCTTGGGCACCGTACATGAAAGTGTGCGCTAAGGGCAGATGGAAGCGACCTGCATCATTCGTAGGAATAGTGCAAACTGTTCGCGGTATCCTTATGCTTTATCGCCAGCTGCGAGAGCAGTTCCCAGGATTTAAGTTATGTACAGCATTATGTAACCAAGATTCGGTGGAACAACTCTTTTCCAGATTCCGAGGACGTGGTGGCTTTAATCCAAACCCGACGTGCAGAATGTTCCGACTCACCGCACGTCACTTGATATCGGTCCACAACATTATTTCATCGAAGCGGGGTAACGTCATCTGCGCTGACCTGCCATACTTGGCTGTTGCGACTCCGAGTGAAGAACCGCAGCTCACCGGTGATCTTACGGATCGGCAATACGAAGCCGGTGTAAGTGCCGTCGAATTCTTCGAAGATGGGGAATTCGCACCGGTTGTTGCCGACGCGGACGACGAGGCTCTCGATGCACAGAGCGGAAGCGACAGTGACAGCGACGTTGAGGACGATGATGACCTCGACTTGTCGACGAGGTTACGCATGTTCCAACCCGCCGCAGCTCCTGTAAGACCAGGATCGTACGAGGCTAACGCTATAGCCTTCTTCGCTGGCTATACGGTAAACAAGTTGTCCAAGGTGCATCCTTGTGACCGCTGTCGAGATATTATGGCCAAAAAGGTATCCGATACGGTAAATTCAAATGAAAGGTATACGGTATGCCGAGAGTACGTAAGTGACGACACGTATCTTGTTACCTCATTAAAAAGACCAACAGACAGGTACCATAAGATTGTCGAAGCTCAACTACAGTCTTTTCTTCCAGTTTTCATCCAGCATAAGCACAAGGGTGGCATACTGAAGAAGCTCGTTGCTCACGCAATTGATGCTACGACCAAAATTGACACGCAGTGGTTCGACGAATCTGATCCTTGCAACATCCATAGGATCTTCGCCGTACGGTTCATGTTGAGGGTGAAACTTCAACGTCATTGCCAGCTTGACAACAGGGCTGCAAAATCAAAGAGCCAAGAGAAGCGTCGTGCGACTGCGGCGAAACGAAATGCTCTTAAGCCAGCCAGGAAGATGCGAAACATCCTCCATACCTAAGGTCGACACGTACACTTGGCACATTTGTCGAGTACACGTAGCCGTGAGAATACTTCGAGAACCATAATGAATAGAAAGTTTTGAGATGAATGTGTTCCCAGAAAGTATCGTGGAGTCGCCATTTTTTTGCAATTAATTATGCGATATCGGTATATTATTAATATAAACGTATTATATTATTATTATTATTACATAATTATAAATTAATACGAACATATTAATATCTTACTATTGTCACATAATTATATGTGAAAAGGGAACGTTGAATTCATAGCCGTCCCAATCCTACAGAGAGTTCAGGGTGAGCTACTCGTACGGTTATATTGCAGGGATTAATATCCATGTGTAAAACAGAGCTGTGAATTCGGCAGAAGTTCTCGAGCGACTTCGCGGTATGAAAATGGCGGTCGACTTACACTTTCTTAATAAGAAAGCATTCGGTGTGATAACGATCCATTTGGAGTAATCCAAATGTTGAACTCCCTGTAGTATGGCTATTCTGTTAGGAATAGTTCTCCCTGTTCTCTCAGGTAGGATTGGGATATTGTTGACCGACGCACGTTCATCTCATGTTCTTGTGATCGGTTTATTACACCGTTCGCTATAACAATGGTTCTCAGTATTTGGTTGGTCTGCCGTCATCTTGCGACTCGAAGACTTTTCGCACGTCAAAAGCGAAAAAACGGGGGAAGGCCGGGAAAAGTGGACTCCATTTTACTCCAGTCTCCTCCGTGAAATTTCTGATATAATTGTTAATGGTTTTTTCCTTTAAACTAGTATACAGATTGTGCGTGCAATCGATACGTGTTTGCCTTTGATCTGGCTATACTTATAAAATGTCAGACAGTCGTAAATGTGTATTGAGTGTCGCGTAACGTCTACTATCCAATCTAGGATTTCATAGGATTCAGAATACTTTGATGGATGCAAATCCCAGTCTTACGGTAAAACTTCGTTCCCTAATATCGATGCTATGATTATGAAACATGCGATTATTACTTATTCAAATTTTCGACTTTCAGATTCTGTGAACTGGAGTTTGTCGTCGCTGCTGGACGAAATCGATGGACCGTACTGTATTATACATACAAGTAGAATCTTTTGTTTATCGAAATATCACTCATTGTTTGTATTTGTATTCCAGGATTCCCGGCTTCAATAAAATAATTTTTGATTTAAAAATTGATTTGTGGCCTTTTTGTATGCAACTCCGACTTAATTTCAATCATTAAATGTACCATAAATTCCACTTTGACCTTCAATCACTTTCGAACCTGTAGACTTTTCAAAATATGATAGATACCTTTTTCCTAGGGCCATCTAGGGCGTTCAATTCCGTACGAAAATATGTCTGGGATCTATGCTTAGAGCCGTTTATAGTAATAAAATATATTCATGTTTACAGGATCACTGTCATGTCTGTCTGTCCGTCACAGTTAATTTCCTTCAATCTATTGCATGAAACATTTCGTTTGGTACACATGTATGTGGAGTTAGATGACTCAATCATGGACGTATAGCCTAAATAAGCGAATTAAGATTTTGGGCAGTTAAGTCAGAGGGGTCGGTTAGAAAATTGAAAATTTTTTTTTTTTGTTTTTTATGTGACACATCAAATAAACGGGCTCGTTAAAATAAAACACAAATATGTTTTTCTGTATAATTATGAAATATATATAGTTTAGAAGAAATCGAAGAAAATATGAGATTCCACGGTAAACGAAATGGAAATGGAATCCGCTCCACGCGAGTTCGGCTCGCATTTTTTGTTAATACGCCGAACAAATCCATCAATCCACAGCTATTTTTTTTTTAGATTCTGTCGGTTAGGTTTTTACTAAAAACGAAAATAGCATGAACACTACCTAAATTTATGCAACGCTATGAAATACTATAGAAATATGATAGAAATACCATGAAATCTTCCCAAAGACCGTCAGCTGGCCAATTACATCAAATACTAAAAGAACAACTTTCCCAACATATAATCACGTATGCAGATATATCTATGATGATATCTGATTCGGATCGTCCCAGTGGATTATATTTTATATTGCGTTACCGTGTATATGCGTAATTTAGCCACGTGATATTTTTGGTCGGTGAATGAATCCAACGATTATACCTACACATCGGTTATGCGGTTGACCAACAATTTTCGCGATATCGATGAATAGCCTGTTTTACCATGAAATGGAGATGGCGCCCTAGGCTGGCGCTCTTATTTTGTGACATACTACCATATGCCTCTGACTTTTCGCAACTTGTCCGATCTAGTTCAGTATATCTATGATATAATATAGAATAATATCATGTATTGTATTCAATAACCAAAGAGTGTATAATAGTCAAAAGAACATGAATGGTGTAAAATACTGGGCTTTAACATAACATAATGAATAGATGATACTAGGATAAGATTTTGGTAGGGTAGATTTTGCGCAATTGGCTTACGGATTGTGAATAAAATGGACTTTTACAAGTTGTCAAATTATATATAAAAGTGAAAGCAACACCCGTATTCTATTTACTCTGCATTCTCCTAAAGTCGTAGGCCTACCGACTCTCACACTTCTAATTCCCCAGTGTTTCTTGTGTTGTGTGTCTCTTTGTTTTTTTTCTTCTGCTTTTTGTCGATTTGTGTCCATATTTGTTGCTGAAATATAGAAAAAGCAAGAATGTAATTAATTAGAATATTCGGTAGATATTATTTGAATGCTATAGAATAATATTATAAACGTTTGACAATACGTCTTTGATGATTTTTTCTCTCCTCTTCTCTATGCAGATCACCTTGGAAAATGGCTTTGCTTAAGCCTTATCCAGAAAACAGTCTCATCGTAAGCATCACACTTCTGCTTTAGCCTTCGGAGATGTAATTTCTCTTAATATAGACAATCTTGTGATAAACACAACCACTGCCAAACATCGCAATGTCATTTCAATGACGATCGGCTCATTTTCCACAGCAACAATGATTGCTTAGACTTCAGGTTTGGTAGTGTTTGGTCAAAATACATGTGCCTTTGTTACTTTTAGTGTTTGCAATATAAAAGCTGGAATTTAAGAACAGTGAAAAGTATAATCAGAATATTTTGTGCATTTTGTTTGATTATATTATCGACATCTGACGATGAATGCTACTGTTATAATCCCACCTATTTTTTTTCGCTTCTTATTTCTTTATCGTAAGTCGCCACAGAGTGATATTGACTATGGCTGATTGCGACCGGATGTTTAGTCTTTAGGGTTGATTCGCCGAAGTATTTACCGGCTAAAATTCGCAGTAAATTTAACCACCATATTGGTTTTGATCACCTCGGAACGGCCACTCTCAATTCACTCTCAATTTTCTCTTCGGATTAGCAACACGTATTTTGTAAATGTCTCAAATTCATCTGCTCACTAATAAAGTTCCAATAATCTTAGATCTTGGATTTTAATCCTTTATCAGTCAACGGATTCTAAATATAACAAAGTGTTCCCCCGAAAAGGGCACACAACAAATTGGTGGCAGCGGCGGGATTGACTGGAGATCGAAGACTGGTGAATATAGTGAAAAGGGTGAATTGGTGAAAAGTGTTTGAATTGACGAGGCCGCTGTAAGACATCAGCGTCATCAAAACCCGCAAGAATCAGTGAATTGAATTTCACCGTTGTAGAAATCAACGTCATCAAAACCCGCAAGAATCAGTGAATTGAATTTCACCGTTGTAAGACATCAGCGTCATCAAAACCCGCAAGAATCAGTGAATTGAATTTCACCGTTGTAGAAATCAACGTCATCAAAACCCGCAAGAATCAGTGAATTAAATTTCACCGTTGTAGAAATCAACGTTAACACAACCCGTAAAACCTATAGTGTCTTAAATTTCACCGAGGTGAAAGATTGATAGATTGAAAGAGTGTAAAATTTTGAATGAATCTACTGAATTAAATCCAAACTTGTGTATTATCCACAAAATTGTTTGTGTCACAAGTTTTGCAATAACCGTGCCCCAAGCACAGAAGATACGTGCCCTACATGAAGAGGCGCTGAAGAAACCTCAAGATCGTCAAGACATAAGCGCAAGAGGAAACTTCAGTGGCAGATCCCCGACATTTCACCGACGGATACCATACGGATGTACTCAAGTCAACTGGACGAACACTACGGAACAATTGCATTATGTTTATGGTCATTTCACTCGTACTGTAAGTCTCGTTAAATAATTCAGATCAACATACGTGATTCAATTAAGTTGGGTCAGTAGCTATAACTAGAATTTTATAAAATGGCACCAATCGCGAAAGATCTTGCTAAACTTCTTCCAACATTTAATGGATTGCAAGGCGTCCCCATTCGCGAATTCATTGATAAATGTGACCGCGCCTTTAAACGGTGTCCAGACACAGAGAAGGATGAGCTCTATGAACACGTATACAGCAAGATCACTGGTAGTGCATATAGGAGAATTCAGGGTAGAGTTATAGAGGATTACCTAGACCTCAAAAATGAATTATTGACGATATACGAGGAAAAGGGTACCAATAGGCAATGGGAACTAGAGCTAAGCATTTGCAGGCAACGTGCTGGAGAATCAATCGATTCTTTCTACCAGAGAATCGAACGGTTATGTATAAAAATTATAGAATCAGGCCCAGCTAAAATTAAGTCAGATAAAGAATTCTACCATAATCTGATCACTGCAAAAGCTAAAGATTGTTTTATAGCCGGTTTGAGTGAAAAGATGCGTGATATGTTAAGGATCAGGAACCCCAAAGATTTGCTAAAAGCATACCAAATAGCTTCAGACGAAGAAAGACTGAGGATAACCGAAGATCGAATAAGCCAATTTTCCAAATCAGTCACTTTCGATAAAAGTAAAATTACTTGTCAAAACTGCGATAAGGCAGGACATTCAATGAAAAATTGTTTTAAATTAGCAAAAAACCAAAAAACAGAGGCTATTAATGCATGTACAACTGACGAAAACGATGAAAATGAAGAACCATTCGAACCTGACTCTCAAGAGGTAAATTACTGCTCTCAAAATTGTTCAGAACTAATAAATGAGTGCTGCATTACGGAAGAAATTGTTTGCGATGAATGTCATCGAGTTTATCCAGTAGACAGCAACAGATTAGTATGTTTCTTTTGCAAAAAGCCAGGACATGTACAAGCTAATTGCTTCAAAAGAAAAGCTATGCTAGCTTCTAAGCCCACTCGAAATAACGTCGATCAACAACCAAATTTTGTAAATCGGACAGCGTTAACGAGCGGAACGGGGTCCGGGATAGGAGAAACCCGCTCAACCCAAACAACGAGAGATTAGAAATTGCAGAGCATAAGATCAGCCTTTTAGGATCACCTAACAATGTAATTCTTTCCGTACCCGAGTTGAACCGATCTCAAAATTTGTTTATGGTAGACACTGGAGCCTACCCATGTCTTATTAAAAAAAAATTCATCTCGCGACAATCTGATATAAATCTTGATGAAAAAATAAAACTAAAGGGATTAGCTAGTGATTCACAAGCGTTCACGATCGGAACAATCGAACTTACTTTTAATTGCGGAGAAGAAATAAGACCAATTAAATTTCATGTTGTAGATGATACGTTAGGTTTTGCTCAAGATGGTCTTATTGGAAATTACCTTCTAACAAAATTTAATAACGCTGCAATAAATTACAAACATCAAGGTACAGACAAATCAGAACTACTTTTAGGCAGTCGTAGGTACAAATTGATTCAGCAGAGGAAGTTATTGATTCCCGCCAGAACCGAAATTTTAGCTGACATCCCCGTTGTCAGTGAAATGTCAATGTCCGATGGCAGATTAGGAAAAACAGAAATAAGACCAGGAATTTTTATCGGTGAAAGCTTCGTGAAAATTCGACCGGATATGACGGCAATTACAAGTCTGATCAATTTCACTGAAAAGGACTGTATCGTTGAAATCGATCCACAACGAGTCTTTGAAATATGCGATAATACTGCTAATGATACGCAAACGATTAATGTCATTAATGAAAATCATTCGGCTAGTAGAATAGACAAATTAAAAAACGCCTTGAGATTAGATCATCTCAACCCAGAAGAGAAAGAAAGTATATTGGAATGCTGTACCAAATTTAATGACCTTTTCTACTTAGAAGGAGATATATTACCAGGAACCAACGCGTGTTCTCACAAAATAAAACTTACAGACGAAACGCCTGTCCATATCAGACAATACAGGTATCCGGAAATTCATAAAACAGAGGTAGATAAACAAATGACAGATCTTTTGCAAAAGGGGATAATTAAAGATTCCGAATCACCTTGGAATGCGCCTATTTGGGTAATACCTAAAAAGATAGATGCATCAGGGAAAAGGAAATGGAGAATAGTTGTGGATTACCGTAAACTAAACGACAAGACGATCGGTGACTCCTATCCCCTTCCGAACATAGTTGACATTCTCGATCAGCTGGGCAACTCAAAATATTTTACTGTACTTGATATGGCCAGTGGCTTTCATCAGATACCAATGGATCCTTCTGATACGGAAAAAACTGCGTTTTCAACTTCTAGCGGACACTTTGAATTTATCCGCATGCCCTTCGGACTAAAAAACGCGCCTTCCACCTTCCAAAGATTAACTAACACTGTTCTGTCAGGCTTACAAGGATTGAAATGTTTGGTATATTTGGACGACATTATAATCTATGCAAATTCACTTCAGAACCATAATGAAAAATTTGAAACTGTATTACGAAATTTAAGAAAATATAATTTGCGATTACAACCGGATAAGTGTGAGTTTCTTCGGAAGGAAGTAACTTATTTAGGACATATCATCTCGGAGGACGGGATAAAACCTGATCCAAGCAAAATTGAGGCTGTAAAAAAATTCCCTATGCCAAAAACCGCAACCAACATAAAATCTTTCCTTGGATTAGTTGGCTACTACCGACGGTTTATCAATAATTTCTCATTAATTGCAAAACCGATGACAGAATTATTACGAAAGGATAAACCATTCGAGTGGACATCTCTGCAACAGAAATCGTTTGAGGAACTGAAAAATGCATTAGTATCTGATTCTATCTTGATATACCCAGACTATGCACAGACTTTTAATCTGACTACAGACGCTAGCAGCACAGCTGTAGGTGCAATCTTATCGCAAGGCACACCAGGCGACGATAGACCCATAGCGTACGCGTCACGAACCTTGAACACAGCTGAGACAAATTACTCGACGATCGAGCGCGAACTTCTTGCAATAGTATGGGCTGTACAGCACTTCAGACCCTACCTTTTCGGTAGAAAGTTTAAAATATTTACAGACCACAGACCTTTGACTTGGCTTTTTAAGGTCAAAAATCCAAATAGTAAATTGGTTCGATGGCAAATAAAACTCTCGGAATACGAGTACGAAATTCATTATAAACCAGGAATGAAAAACCAAAATGCAGACGCATTGAGTAGAAATCCTATAGAACCATACGCAGACATAAGCCAGGAAATTTACGTAACAAGATCAGAAGATTCCTTTCCAACATACTCGGACTACTTGAACATTGTAAAAACAACGATAATACAAAATCCAAATGTCGTAGAGATTCATGATGACCTTTTTAATCGAAATGACAATTATGCACATGCTGTCTCTACAGACTTCGAAATGAATAAAGGGATAGCCCTAGAATTCAAAACTAGGTACGGTCATGTCGATCAACTCAAGGAACAATCCGATCTTTATTCGACCGCTAAACTACAATTGTCAGACCGTAATATATATTACCTAATGACCAAGCAAAATTATTGGGATAAACCAACTTACGAGGATATTTACATTAGTTTGATAAATTTTAGGAAAATACTAGAATTAGATTTAGTTAGATCTGTTTCCATGCCGAGAATAGCTTGCGGACTTGATCGCTTAGCTTGGCATAAGATTCGTACTATGTTGCGATATGTATTTCACGGATCTGGTATCAAAATTACAGTCTGCACGAACCTTAAAACAAATTTGACACCTCATCAAATTCAAGATATTATCAAAGAATATCATGATAGTCCTTCAGGTGGACACCAGGGTGTAAACCGAACTACAAATCGGATCAAAGAAAGGTACTATTGGGATTCGGTGAAACACGATGTGAAGAACTATGTGCGAAATTGTATAATTTGTCAAAAGTCTAAAACTGATCGACGAAAGACCAAAATGCCCATGAAAATTACGACAAGCAGTAGTAAGCCATTTGAGAAGGTTTTCTTGGACATAGTGGGACCACTTCCTACGACTAAATCCGGACATAGTTACATACTCACTTTACAGGATGACCTCACCAAATTCTCACAGGCCTATCCTTTAAGAGCGGCTACAGCCGAACACACAGCCGAAGCTTTTATTCGAAATTTCATTTCCAATTATGGAGTTCCACAATCTATTCTAACTGACCAAGGAACTAACTTCATGAGTGAGCTTTTTACTCAAGTTACGAAATTACTGAAAATTAAAAAATTAAACTCTACCGCATACCATCCGCAAACTAATGGCGCTCTTGAACGGAGTCATGGTACTCTCAAAGACTATTTGAGGTGTATGTCGACCATTGATAACTGGAACGAATCTTTACCTATGTATATTCTCGCTTACAACACAACTCCGCATACGATAACAAAAACTTCACCTTATAAACTCATATATGGACAGATAGCTAGAATACCTTGCAGAGTAGCGCACGACCCAGAGGAAGAAACATATAAAGACTACTCCCGACGGCTTTCTGAAAAATTAAGCGATATCCGGAAAATCGCCAAAGAAAACATCATCAGTTCTAAAGAGAAATCAAAATTAAATTATGATCAGGCAATACGACCTCAAACCTTCGAACCAGGAGATCTAGTTTTGGTCATCAACGAGACCGCAGGACCTTTAGATCCGAAATTTCATGGACCTTATTTAATTATCAAGCAAATTAATGAATTAAATTACGAATTAAAAATTAAGGGAAAAGTAAAAATTTTACATGCAAATAAACTAAAATTATATCACGAGACTGTTGTCTGATTGCTTTCAGGCTCCTCAGAACAGTCCAGGGAAATTATAAAGACGTACCATACGAAAATTCAGCTGGACTTTACTATGAAGAGGTTGGGACTGTCAAATTATATTCAACTGAATGGCGAATAGTAACTTTCCTTGACTTAAATCATTTTTTCGATCAATTGGACAGAATAGCGACACTCTCAGAAAAAGTTAAAGCAGCGTGCAGGACAGATGGTAGTAGAATGATAACATGCAGGAAGTATTTAGACTCATTAGATCATGTAGTGATAGGACTCAGAGAAAAACAAACTGATCTGCAAGATTTTCTTGGCTTTTATAACGTATCCGAACCTAATAGCCATAGAAACAAGAGAGGTTGGTTCGACGGAATAGGACATGTTTTCAAAGAAATTTTTGGTTTGGTTGACAACGAAGATGGGGAAAGGTTTGATGCGGAAATTGAAAAACTAACCAAAGGAGAAAGAAAAACCCTCGAATTGGTTAAAGAACAAGCAACAATAGTATCGAGCACGATCCAAAATTTTAATGACACGGTCCAACATCTTAATAAGAACGAAGCAATGATTAACAAAAATCTGAAGGATATTGGTAAAGACATATACATAATATTCAACAATACCCATACCACACACGTAACTCAGCTGATAGACGAAAATTTTATGGTGCTTAATGTAATGATAGAGACGTTCTTGATCGACCTTAGCAATATTATGGACGCAATTCTCTTCAGCCAACAAAACATCATACATCCAGTCATTATAAGACCTAGCCAACTCGTAATGGAGCTACGATCTATAATCAATAATATACCTACCGATCTACATTTTGCTTTAGCACCAAACCTCCAAAATATTCACGATCTAATGAAGGGAATATCTGTAGAAAGCTCAAAAACTGAATCAAAATTAGTTTTTATTATTCGGGTCCCTCTGATCCATGATAGGGAATACAAAATGTATCAAGTCAACCCGTTGCCAACTAAACACGAAAGCAATAAATTCTTGTTTATCAAACCAAAAATAAAAAAATTTGGTATTACAGCTACCAGACAAAATTATGTTATTCTAGATGATTCAATGACGATGTGTAGACTGATCAAAAACGACTATTGGATCTGCAGACAAACGCAACCAGTATTCCTAACTCACGCTAGCAGTAGCTGCGAAGTCTTATTGTTCCTTAATGCAAGTCCGATTCCAGAAACATGTGATATCAGATTGGCAGAATTAACAAATCCATTGTGGATTCAAATTCAGAAACAAAACAAATGGTTGTACGTCCTACCAAAACCAGAATTACTTACAGTAAGTTGTTCCGTGAATGACCACATACAAGATATTAGAATGCAGAGAACAGGAATTTTAGAATTAGATGCGAATTGCAAGGGCTATACGAGCTCAGCAATGTTAACACCGAACAGAATATACAATAAGACTATCAATAGAATATTTATGCCAACAGTGGACATAAGGTCAGACGATTGTTGTGAAGATCTATCAGATGCTCTGAACATTACTCAGCTTAATTTCGACGATTCCAATTCTGTAAAAAAATTCAATTTAGAAGATTTGACTATTGCTAGTCATAAGTTAAGAGTAATAAAAGAATCTGCCGATGAAATCCTGAAACAACAGGATAAAGAAACGACTTCCCGCAGAGTCAGTTACTTAGCTTATTTTGTAACTTCAATCATAAGTATCTATATTATATACAAATTATTGAGTTGGTGCTACAAAACCACCCAACATCCAATTCCGGGTGACTCAACTGGACTCGGAGGAATGATTCAAAATGTTGTTGTAAATTGTTGTAAACCTCGACGAACTCGTGCTCCAGTAGCTGTTGTCATGTCTGAAATAACGGATGACGAGGATGAACCGGGTAACGAATCACTCAGATTGAGATACCTGGATGGGCGAGATCGTAGAGAGTAACTATTTTATAAAAAAAAAAAAAAAAAAAAAAAAAATTTTATATACCTATACATATATATACTCTATAATGGATATCTTTGTGCACACAATTATATATAATCATATCACTAAATAACAATATTAACCGATGAATATGTTCGCTTCGCTACTATATTCATTCTAAAGGGGGAGGTGTTATAATCCCACCTATTTTTTTTCGCTTCTTATTTCTTTATCGTAAGTCGCCACAGAGTGATATTGACTATGGCTGATTGCGACCGGATGTTTAGTCTTTAGGGTTGATTCGCCGAAGTATTTACCGGCTAAAATTCGCAGTAAATTTAACCACCATATTGGTTTTGATCACCTCGGAACGGCCACTCTCAATTCACTCTCAATTTTCTCTTCGGATTAGCAACACGTATTTTGTAAATGTCTCAAATTCATCTGCTCACTAATAAAGTTCCAATAATCTTAGATCTTGGATTTTAATCCTTTATCAGTCAACGGATTCTAAATATAACAAAGTGTTCCCCCGAAAAGGGCACACAACACTACCTTGTTTCACGAAGTACTGGAACTTTCCATACTTATGTAACATGAGATCCATGGATCACTTTTCACATCTTGCAACTTTTCCAGTGAAATAATATCTTTCAGCTCATCTTCTCGACGTGATGAGTATGTCTGCTTCAATAACGGCTTCACTTGTGTCTTATTATCCAGAAAACATTCTCGTTGTGAATTTCACACCTCGGTCTCAGTTTTGGGGTAGCAACTACATACCTACCATTCGAGCTGATTGCTTTTGGCTGATTCAAACTTCGATGGACGGAACAGTTTTATCTACTAGTCAACTAAATAGTTAATATATCTCATATTTCCAGGTCTGCAATGAATAAAACAACGGATTTTCTCGAAATGCTATCTTGATTTTATACTTACTATAGTATCATCTCATAATTTATTCGATCGAGAATTATGATTAAAAATTCAACCATCGTTTTTGTAGCAGGAGAGGTCACTGCAACATATTGTTAAGTTCTCGCTATTTTATTCTAGAGACTCAGAAAATAGTTTGGGTTTTCATCGCTCAAATTTATTGATTTTAGTTCGATTTTTATCTTATAAATCCCATGAATCGGAAGCCAATACCTAAGCCCGATTTTTTTAAATTCCATTGTGAGAATACAAAAACGGGATTCATTAAAATTCGAAATGAAGATCTTGCGTTCATTCCCAGTTGATCTTTCTATTCACTTACAATATTTTTACTTCTTCCGGTTCAGTCGGCTGAAAGTGTCGATCAATTATTAGATATAATTGGGATGTTAGTTACTACAATACCCTATTTGACGTGGATTGAATTATGACTTATACACAGTGTTTGCTTCGTATTACCTTAGGATTATTTCAAATGTACACAACGCGTAAACTGCTTCTTCGACGATTCGACGGAAGTTGTCATTTGCTCGACTCGGTGATTTCTAATGATTGAAATACACTCGAGGATTCAATTGACCAATTTTTATCAAAATTGCAACTCCTGTTGGGAAGCTTTGCAGATACGCGATAATTTATATGTTTTACGCGAGGTTTTACGTGGTGTTAGTGATATCATTTTATTCATTTCTAACTACAAAATTTTATTTTGAATCACCTGAGAGTGTAAGGATAGTTTTCGACCGATCCATGAGCAACCATCGCGATCAAGATCAGAAATCGATCGTACCTCGTAAGAAGAAGCCTCGTAAGATAATAACGTAACGGAATGGAGAAGAACGGCCAAGAAAACGTAAGTCTCATATTACTGATTTACTGTTTCTAAATTCATTTACATATTTTGAAGTAGATTTTAGTCAATGAATTTTGATTTTTAGAAAAACCATGGGAACCAAAGAACATGGTTCGATGACGATTCTGACATGGAGGGTCTACTTGACTTACAATTAGACTCTCCGAGCCAGAATGCTCGAGTCGGACGAGGTATGCATTTATCATTATTACTTGCCATTTTATTCAGAAAAAGCGGTGTATCTTTTTCGTTTTACCCACCCCGCGAAAATCGGTTAAAAGGGCTTTGAATTACTACCACGTAATAAGAAATAGTTTCAACATGTGTAGAAAAGAGTTTTTGATATATTTTTAATTCTTTACATGTTCTAAAACTTTTTGGAATGGTTTTGGTTGCAACCTGCATTATAATTATCGCTCCATATCAAAATAGTATTTCTCAAATGTTTTTCAATGTGTAGAATAATGTCGAATATTTTTCCATCTATTTTAACACGAATTAACATGATTTTCGTGTGGTGGGTAATACGAAAAAGGTCCAAACCGGCATTCATTGTTATATATCTATAGTTTTACATACTTTTAAAATAAATTCGTGAACCGTTGGCGGCAGTCGTATTATTATTATCACGTGTATCTGTTACGGATGATCAGAGACAGCTTTTCTCTCGTGTCGTTGTTGATTTATTGTCTTAGACCAAAAACTTTTTCAACATCGTTGTAAGTAAATATAATTATAATTGTGGCATAAGTAAATATAACTATAAATACGTAACGGTGCTGATCATCGTATATATATGTCGGAGGGCGGTGCGGAAAAGTATGCGTTACTCTTCGTCGCATAATGATTAATTAACGTAACACAACAAAATACTTCAATGAATACTTTATATAAACCAACTTGGTATCAAACTTTAACAATTGTGAATTCGTGAACAGATAGTAATAATTTTAATAGCTTTAATTTGCCTGCACCGAGAGAGACGTAAGCGGATCCGTGTCAATCTTTCTAATCCTTCTCCTTTTTCTATTCATCTTTTTAAAAATCCAAATTAACCAAAAGAATCGCTTTTCATCCCACG
Organism: Athalia circularis; assembly: GCA_963978495.1. Classification (NCBI taxonomy): domain Eukaryota; kingdom Metazoa; phylum Arthropoda; class Insecta; order Hymenoptera; family Athaliidae; genus Athalia; species Athalia circularis. The sequence goes on along the minus strand of OZ021697.1, from coordinate 6,395,044 downwards.
ACTCCGCTCGAGCATGTGATTCTGAGCAAACTCACAGCTACGCCTCCCCCGGAACAATGCATCAAGACATCCCCAATCACCGACATATATTTGATCGGAATATTCATATTTACGCAATCTTATTGAAAGTTGGAATTGATCGAACAAGATGATGATACCGCCGTATTGTAGTTTTAAGAAACTGTAATAAGTCAATACCACATTCTTTCTTTGAAAAGTGTGACGTCGTTGATGGTCCATCATAGGTATATGGTATTAAATTCGAGCTTTGCCTCAAGTCTATTCAAGCGTTAGTTGAATTGTAGCCTAATATAGAATCCAACGTAATTCTTACAGCCGTTTCACCAGCTCCGCCGTTGCCGGCATCACCACCGCCGCCGCTGCCTGTTGCAGGCCCCTCAAATGTACCACCACCACCTCCGCCACGAGAGGTGCGACCTGCAGCAGGCCCTCATGGTATGCACATTAATACTTATGTTATTTCATTGCAACTCGGATGTTTAATAGAATTTCATCTTTTAGAAAGATTTTAATATTGATCGCTAATGCAATATGTAGGGAAAGGCGGGGAGGTACTTGAGGAAACCATGAAAAAAAAATGTAGATTCAGAATGATGTTTGAGATCCTTTTCAATCATTGTTAAAAATATCCCATTTTGCCCCGTCTTTTCCAATATCCTAATGATAAGTTTTCCATTGTGATTCACAGCTCCAAATCGTCGACGCGGTCATCGCGGGCGCGGCCGCGAACGCGCGGAAGACGAGGCCTTCGTCGCCCGGTTGCTCCGTCTATTAAGTCAGCCGGAGGGACGACAGTACCGCCCGTACAACCGGCGGTATAACCGGCGCGGCGAGGGCGATAAAAAAATCCAAAGAGGACGTGAGAGGCGACATGTTTTCTGTTTTATTTATTTTTTTTTTTGATTTAGGGTTCTTTGAATATTTTTATTTTTACATATGGCCATAAAAATATTCATGGGACCCTAAATTATTGTGACGTCATTTTGTTGTAATGTTTTATTTTTATTTTTATATTATTAAATATTATAATACATCATTGACAAATGATTATTAATAATATTTAATAATAATGTAATTTTTATGTATTCAGGGTATTTAAATATTTTTGCATCTGGCCAAGAAAATATTTAAAGAACCCTGAATTTATGTGACGTTCCTAGTATTGTTATGTCCCGTCTTCATTAATTATTTATCATAATGCCATAAAGCATAAAGGATTAGTTGGCTTTTATTCATTGTACATACTCTGGGAGATAGAAGCACTCTTAACGGTCATATTGATCGATATATTTCTCTCACCAACTAGAACAATATTGTCATCTTTACTTGTTTTCTTTTCGATCTTATACCTTCGTCGTGTTGGATTTTTACATATACTGTATGTTTTTAATTTGATTTTATTTGCAAATTACCGGCTATTTATTAGGCTTTTTATTTTCTCTATCGTGTATTTATGAATTCATTGTGATAGCCATTCGTTATTCTACTTGTAAAGAAGTTTGTCAAGCAAGAGGACTGAAGAAAACATACCTACTGTAATTTGTATTTAGTGAACAAGCTATGGAAAATTCAACTATGGGTGAAACATATACTAGTTCATCACTTGTATTTTAATTTTCTACTTACAAAACTGCCTTTTTTTTGTTGCTCACAAGCAAACTACGTTCACTCGGAGATCGAAACGAGACTTAATCCCAAAGATACGAATGTTTTATTTCCAATGTCTTTTACTATTGTTGTAATGTAAGAAGTAATATCTGTGCAATATCGGTTTACTCAAGTAATGATGTCATGTTTGTTTGCTAACCAAGTTTAATATGAATAAAAAGTCAAATTCTACTTGTAAAGAAGTTTGTCAAGCAAGAGGACTGAAGAAAACATACCTATTGTAATTTGTATTTATGGAAAATTTCAACTATGGGTGAAGCATATACTAGTTCATCACTTGTATTTTGATTTGCAACTTACAAAACTGCCTTTTTTTTTGTTACTCACAAGCAAAATACGTTCACTCGGAGATCGAACCGAGACTTAATCCCAAAGATACGAATGTTTTATTTCTAATATCTTTTACTATTATTGTAATGTAAGAAGTACCATTGGTGCAATATCGGTTTACTCAAGTAATTATGTCATGTTTGTTTGCTAATAAAGTTTAATATGAATAAAAAGTTAAATTCTTGTAAAATTTGTTTATTTTCTTTCAAAGACGAAAATATATGATATAACATGCAATAACAGTCATTTTCAGGCTTCCGGATCGCTCTTCAATTAGTGTTGGTTTGCTGTTTGCAATCACACAACTCATGTGCAATATGTCGTCAATTACCTGTAGAAGGCTATTTGGGATATATCTTATATATCTTAATTTGCTGAATAGCTCTTTGGACATGAATTTTAAGGGATGCAATGTTATAAGACTCATCGTCATCAGCAGAAAACTGTGGGTTAAAAGCGAACGGAAGAATGACAAGCATAGCGTTTCTTTTGCACAATTCTGATTTAATCTGAGAAATACTTTTATCAGCCAAAACTAAATCTTCAGGTACAATAAATGATAACAGTCCACTATCGTTTGTAATGAAGCTATCCGTAACTCTTTCTCCATATGTTTTGGAAACTTTACAGATGTATCTATCTGGAGTAATAACTATTAAAAACTTTACAGTGAATTTACTCTTATAGTGTGAATACATCAAAACTACTTACTCAACCTTTGGTGGTGTGTCTGTGTAAATTTCTGTGCAATTGATGATACATTGACAGTTGGGGTACTTCATGAACGATTTCGGCAAATTACGTGTCACTTTCTTTTGATGGTCAAAGAATCAAAGCTTTTGTTTTTACACATGATGTTTCTAATGTTTTAAAAAATATGCTAGATGCCGTTGTGGAGTCTATGTCGAATAAACAGCTAAGGGCATAAAACGATATTTCTAACTTCGTTTTCATAAGAAAGATCAAGAGTCGACTTTCTTTCGATAACTTGTCATAGTACAATGGTTGTCCATTCTGTCCTAGCTTTATTAGGTTCAAAAAGATGATAGAATATTCAAGAGAAACTTCTGCAAGCTGCAACATCTGTTTATTTGTTGTAATGTTTTCAACTCCATTGAACCCAGATAGCGGACGTTCATTAACAATTACTTTTTCCTTCACGTTCGATTCGTCTGCGATTATAGGTTCTGTTTGACATGCAGTTGTACGTGTTTCGAGTTCTTTGATGGCCTCTATTTCTGCGCCATCGACTAAAATAATTAGAAACTGAGTCAAAGATATTATTATATTATTAGTTTAATTAGAAGTTCAGATCAGGTTACGTGACATTTTCATCTTACTTTGCTTACAGGCAGTAGAAGCTTCTTGAAGTACGTTATGTGATGAGACTTCTTTTTCCTTTTGTTCATTTTGTTTTAGTAATCTATCAAACCTTTGTGTAGATACCTTTTTTCTATTATACACCTTTGGAACGATAGAATGGATGTAAGATAGACTGTTTGGATTTTCAGATCTTTCTCCCCAAACGAAATGAGTGCTGCATATCCTGGTGTTAGTAGTGGGATTCTATAGTTTGTTTTTCGAGTTTCTGTCGGGAATTGTAATGAAATCATATCACGTTTCATGTGCTCATATTTAAATGTGTATTTAAATATTTCAAAAATTCAAACCAGCTAATTCTTAAAAGCTTACAAATATCAGTTTGTTGCTCTCAGACGGGAGGGGTACGTATTATCGGCAAGGGCTCTGACAATAAGGTTCTAGGCTCTAACAAGGGGAAGTTCCGAACTCGGAAATTCAGTTCGGGACGGGACTTCGCAGGTTGGTAGTATACCTTAAGGGTGTTTACCCAGAAAAGCAGTAAAGCGCACTAGCCAGTAGATTCCGAGAAAAAGGGCTTCAAAGTTTTACGCGCTGCTAATATACCAGTGGAGTTTTACATGAGGTCATCACAGCGAAGCGGCCGAGTCAGCAAGGAATTCGCTTGCGACGCAGACAATCCGTGTTCGATCCCACGTCTTGCCACTTTTTTTTTGCCCAATTCTTTTAAAAATTATAACAACTTTTGAATGAAGTTAATTTTATTTTATTCATAAAATGACTTACAGCTAATTAAAATTAAAATGTTAGTTGAAGATAATATTTTATATTATCTTCAACTAACATAATATTAACTGTTGACATAATATTAACATTTATAGGGATATTTTATATTATCTTCAACTAACATAATATTAACTGTTAACATAATATTAACATTTATAGGGATATTTTATATTATCTTCACCTAACATTTTAATTTTAATTAGCTGTAAGTCATTTTATGAATAAAATAAAATTAACTTCATTCAAAAGTTGTTATAATTTTTAAAAGAATTGGGCAAAAAAAAAAGTGGCAAGACGTGGGATCGAACACGGATCGTCTGCGTCGCAAGCGAATTCCTTTCTGACTCGGCCGCTTCGCTGTGATGACCTCATGTAAAACTCCACTGGTATATTAGCAGCGCGTAAAACTTTGAAGCCCTTTTTCTCGGAATCTACTGGCTGGTGCGCTTTACTGCTTTTCTGGGTAAACACCCTTAAGGTATACTACCAACCTGCGAAGTCCCGTCCCGAACTGAATTTCCGAGTTCGGAACTTCCCCTTGTAAGCTAAGGCTCAAGATTGCTTTGTACGAGCCTAACGAGTAGCAGACGAAAAATATGTCTACGGAATAGATCATGCGAGACAGAGAAAAGTTATCTAAGATCTATGTCTGTCTCTGATCCAATTCCCACTTGTGGTGTGAGATACCCTATGCTTCATGAAAGACCGCCATGTTGTGAAACGATATTTCCCAGCGCGAATTTCAAGCTTCGTCACTCTTTAGCTTCTTGCTTCGTTTCTGTCAACCCGATGGGACATTAGCTCGAAACAAAATGTAACCAACACTTATTGAAATAATAACGCATTATTTGTCGATGCCGAACATCGTAATAAGTCATCAAACAGACGCTACTTTCAGCATTGCGCAAATCTACGGATTCCAAAACATGGCGACTTCCGTAGTCAGCGGAAAAAAGTAGCGCTATCGACTCTAGCCGTTTCTCTTAAATACATCGACATCGTTTAGCGACATTGCATTAACACAGCGTCTTTAGTGAAGGTCGTAGAGTGCACTTTCAGATTATATAATTAATTCAGTGGTAGAGTCAGAGGTGTGAATTAAAGCCCACAAGTTATCCATTTCGACAAGTGCATCTACGTTAGTGAGTTAATACGTAGGCTAGGTCGTGGGTATTCAGTAGGAATTAGGTGTTAGGATAGATAGGTTAGATAGGTTAGGTTGTCCTCTATCTCGAGAGATCTTAGGATCTCAAGAAAGGTTGCTTTGCACCCTATCCTCAAAGGCTGCATTTTGCGCCACAATCTACTGCTTCACGCGCGCACGTTGCTGCTATACGCACAACACACTGCTGCTATACGCGCAACACGTTGCTGCTATACGCACAACACACTGCTGCTTTACGCGCAAACACGTTGAGACAGAGAACGTTAAAATAAACTTGCTTCCACGTATAACTGTTCGCAGCAATGCAATATTCGCAGCTACCAATTCTTTCTGAAAGGTTACTGAATATAATCAAGTCAGGTGACTGGTTGCACGATGATCATATGGATCATTTCGCATTGCTCGTAAAAAAATTCTTCGAGTATGCGCCGCAAGAGACGTGGCGAGTACAAATGCCAGATACAATAAAACCTCTTTCAGATACCGTCAAGCACGTGCAGATTCTGCACAGTGGCACGCACGGAGCGCAACACTGGGTTTGTAGTTACTACGACACAAAATCGATATACATTCATGATTCTCTGAATTCGAAAGTGCTCCACAAGGATCACGGTATATATTTGAGGGCGTTGTTTCCTTTTTATAACTTTGATCAGAATCCTGTACAATTTCCTAGTGTTCAACGCCAACCCAATGGCTCCGATTGTGGAGTATTCGCGATTGCGTTCGCAACTTCCCTCATACACGAGCAAAAACCGGAGCAGATAACTTATCACGCATCTCTTATGCGGTTACATTTGTTGAAACTGTTCAAAAATAATATAATTCAACAGTTTCCATGCGTTGGCGCAATAAATAGCAGTCCCACGGTAAGCGGTATCTCTTTTCCCAAAGTTCAAATACCTCAGAATGAAAATTTACGACCACAAACAAAAACATATTGTGTCTCAGTTCATAGTCAATCACCGAATGAGGTTAATGATATGACTTTATTAGCACAAAAAGTACTTTCAGTATCTAAAAATACAGAAAGCAGGACGCCGGTCAGAAATCGAAAGCGTGCCTTTCGCTGTGCACCTACTTTAGATGACACATCTAAAGATGTTATAATCTCTGGTAGGTGGTTGACTGATCTGCATATGGACCATTTTATCCATCTCGTGAAAGCGTATTCGCCATATTCACCCCAAGAAACATGGCTAGTGCAGATGCCCGGCAGGATTAAGCCTGTCTCCGCAGGCGAGAAAAACGTGCAGATACTGCATAGCGCGACTGATACGGGAGAAGGTGGGCACTGGGTATGCAGTTATTTCGATGGTAAATCGCTGTACATATATAACTCTTTGAATATGAAGACGCTCCACAAACACCATGAAATATACTTGAGAAATCTCTTTCCTTTTTATGAGTTTGAAGCTAAGCCTATCAAATTCCCTACGGTCCAACAACAACCCAACCTATCAGATTGTGGAGTTTTTGCTATTGCTTTTGCTACATCGCTTATTAATGGGTACAAACCAGAGCGGGAAACGTATAACGTCTCTCTAATGTGAATTCATTTACTGAAAATATTTGAAAGTAATACGTTAGAAATCTTTCCATGTATTCACAGGAAGCGAAATAATGGTTCGAAGAATAGTGTTGTTTCACCAAAACGTAGAGTATACCGTGATTGCACAAAGGAAGAATCCGCGGAACAAAGCTTACGAAAATCAATGTCAGGTTCGGTGGTAGCACAGTTTAAAAGCGTAGAACAAACAAAGAAAGAGGCTGATTCACAGCAAGAAAATATACGTAATTCTGAAGATGAGTTGTCGCAATTACATTGCAAAAATTATCGCACACTTTCAGACATATCTTTGTGCGAGTCATATGAAGGTGCGAGTGAAATACAAATAGATTATCAGTCCACTGATTATTTGGTTAATTCAGGTGATCGTAAACAAAAATCGCACCGTCCGAATATTGATGCCGTATGCCTCAAGAAACCTAATCGACTTCTTTCCAACGTTGAACAGCACCGAAAACGAAACAAAAAGCATTATGATTTGAATCGTGAAAAGGAGCAGGCTCGAAAACGAAAAATTTATCACTCTGATGTCGGAAAGCATCAGGCTCTGAAAAAAAAAGATATTTGATCGACAATAATAATGAGCGTACAAAAAAACGTCAACGTCATTTGTCAGATTCCGAAAAGATGTGTGAGCAGAAACGTAAGCGGTATGCTACTTCAGTAGAGAGAGAACGAGTGCGAATGCGAACAAATTATGCGCGCCGTCGTAATCTGAAAGTACAGTTTAATAAAGCTTATTACAAACGAACCAATAAAAAAGATATTGTAAGACAGAAAATTGATGCTGCTACTAAAATACTAACAAAGTATCGACGCATTTGCGTGGCAAACACGATGGCATTAAGGCAATCGAAGGAAAAATATATAATAAAAATTTTACCGAATATGAACGGAGTATGCGAAACAGAGAACAGAGTGAAAGCTGAATCTATAATAAAATGGTGTTTTCATGAAAGGGACGGCAACATCGTTATGATGAAAAAATACTACAGGCAGTTAAAAATCTGGCAAAAGTTTTTCGTACAAAAGCTGACAAATGTTCCGATCAGAGTATCGAAGATGAATTAAGCGCCTTATTTGGTTCATCAAAACACATTGCTTCTGGCAAGTCCTTTTTTGCGGAAGCTGCGTACAGAAATGTTCAGTTTTCCGACGCCATTGTAATGAACTCCGCAGGGCAAGCCACAAATATTTTACTATTAGTTGAGCACACAAAAAAAAACAGGAAAGGCGTAAAAAAAAGTTGGCATTGCGATAGCATGTGTAGAACTACAGATGTTGATCAGTTGAACAGATATATGAATTTTCTGCAAGTTATTTCGACGTGCACTGTGAAAAATTTTCATCAATTGATTAGTCAAATGAATTGTAGCGTGAAACACACAGATAATAAGTTAGGCCATTCACAAGTGTGTTACATGGCTGATGCGAGGTGTAAATCTATTTTTTTACCCGTGCAGATGTTCGCACCGCACTTCCCATCGGTCCGGTATATACAGCGTTTAGTATGCAGAGTATTAAACTGTTATGAGAGAACACTTATCATGGGTAAAGCTCTGAGCGACGGTGACCTAGAGAAATTGAAAGAAATTTCTGAATTTGCTCAAAAAAAAGCCAATACTATCGCTAATAATGTTGAACACGAACTGGATCTGAATGAAGAAAATATAATATCCAAGTTTTCAATTGCGTTCAAAACATTAACAAAGCGATCCGTAGATACTCCAAGATTCGTATGTACATCATGTGAAAAACATTGTTTTCAAAGAGAGGTTACAAATATTCGGAAATTCAGGAAGCCCGTGATTGCTCCATTATAGACCGAATTAATGCGATACGTCTCAGCCCAGGGCAGCGATTGCGATTACATTTGTAGTTATTGTCTTCCGAAGCTTTGTCAAAATGTTATGCCACCCAAGTGCATTTTGAACAAACTCGCTATCGAGTCGATGCCACAAGTTCTATCTTGCTTTAACGATTACGAGCGAATTCTGATTCAAAGAGCTAAGGCATTTCAAACAGTTCAAGCGATGGGCACCGTGGCAAAAAAAAATTTACCTCACAGAGAGATGGTGCGAAAGGTCAAGGGCAGAACGTTTCATTTACCCTTACCCATTGAAGAAACTTTGAAAAAAGTATGTCGAGAAACAGATCCGATCAATTTGGACCACGAATTTTACATTATGGTTCGCGGTATCCCAACTAAATCAAAATTGGTATGGGAGCAATTGGTTGATATGAATAAAGTATGGGAAGCATTAGTCTGGCTCAAAACAAACAATCCCTAATATTCGAAAATCGAAATGCCAGCATCAGCCGACCTTTTGCTAGATCATATGAAAGACGTTGAATTTCAAGTAGATAATGAGCAAGTCACTGCTTCTGAGGATGAGGATGATCCCTTACCGCAACAAACCGAGACACACGGTGGAATTGAAACTGACGAACATGCAGCATTATTGACTCAAACTTCGGAATCGGACGCGATGTACGAACAGTTCACCATTTATCCAATGCATGAAAAGAAAATAAATGAAACGGCGACGAACCTTTATCAGATGTTGAAAATTCACGACGTGCCATTAGATAACCGTGAAAAAACACTGGATTTGCAATGCTTTCCGCACTTGTATCCTTACGGTTGCAACGGACAGCACGAAGATAGACCAAAACACCTTACTCATTCCGAATTCATCAAATCGAGACTAATGTCGAAGCATCCTCAATTCAGAATGGATCAGCAATACCTTTTCTATTTACTGAACGATGCCAATAATAGACAATTAAACGCTGGTATTTATTACAAACTGAATATCGTTAATCCTAGAGAACGATTTACTGCAGCAAGTTATTTGAGTAAACTATCCAAAGAAGAATTAGAAGGAAATTTAAATGCCATATTTGCACGATTGCGAAATACGGAGCAATTTTGGGCTCGGCCAAGAAATGACGTATCCTGTATGATACAGAATTATGGACCGGCGACATTGTTCCTTACATTAAGTCCAAGCGAATGGTTATGGTCAGACATGACAGAATATTTACGCGAAGTTGGAGGGCCCTCCGCTGGCAAAATGTCTCCTAGTGAGTTGGTTGCCACTGACCCGGTTTCCGCATCCAGGTTTATCGATAATAAGTTTAGAGCTATGCTCGATTTCATATGTTCTCCGGATAATCCCATTGGTGAAGTTACGCATTACTTTTGGAGGCGAGAATACCAAGGTAGAGGAACACAACATTTCCGTTTAATGATATGGATCAAGGACGCTCCGATTCTTGGAATATCTTCCAACGAAGAGGTAGCAAACTTTGTTCTCAAATATGTAACTTGCAGAATACCATCCAAAAATGTTTCACCAAATTTGTATCGGCGTGTTAATACACATCAACGGCATAGCCATAACTCTTATTGTTTGCGAAGTAAAGCAAAAAAAAATGGCAGATCTGCTAGAGTGTGTCGTTTTGGGTTCTCTCGTCCGATTACAAATAGTTTTATTATGCGAGACGTGGCTGTTTCCATTGCCGGTAGGCGGACGCTAAAATCGAAAAGCAGATTGTACGACTTGCCTCGCTCCGACAAAGAAGCAAATATCAACGATTATAACCCAGTGATTCTCACGGCCTGGGAAGGAAATATGGACATTCAGTTCATTGGTGAAAAGTCTACGCTTCTAAATCGGTATGTTACAAAATACGTTGCCAAACCTGAAAAAAGCAATACAGACACGATATTTGAAAAGATAAATTCCACGAAATCTCTTTGTAGTCGTCTATGGAATGTTGGCCTGCGCATGTTGAATCATAGAGAATGCGGAGCTCTTGAAGCCGCGGATACACTATTAGGGATTTCTTTGTACGGCACTGATCCAGAAACTACCATTAAGGGTGTGCCAGCGCCGAGCCCGAACTCCGAAACGAGTTTTGAAACGATCGCAGCACACCTGGTGTGCAACACGCAAACCACATTGATTTCAGTACCGTCGGTACGCCCAATACTCAATGAGTAATAATAGCACTGGCGCTCATTCCATTCCATTCATATATTATGAGAATTGTCAATATGTCTTAGATCGTCATTGGCTTTTTAATGTTTCGAAAATTTTTCGTCGTTTGATAAGGTCGTGGTGAGTTCGAATATTTTTGGCACGAAGATGGACATTTTTAGAATCGCTGAATTTGATGTGTAAAATCAGGGACTCGAGAACGCATTTGCGCATGATCCAAAACCGGATAAAAATGCTGAATGTTACTTTTTTGAGTTTTTGAATTTTGAAAGCAAAAAAATTTTCAATAGTTTTTTTTGTGAAAAAATAGAAAAAAAAAAATTCAACACACAGAAAATATAAATATTATTAGGCCTCATTAGAAATACGTTCATAGACCAAAATCTCTTCGAAGCAGCGAACATAATATGAAAAAATCAGTTTACTCTTGTGGATATGACTGTATATAAATCGTTTTCCACAACGGAAGAAAATAGGAATGACCCATCCGATCGAGCTCCAGAAATTCATACATACTTGTACGTCATCAAAAATAAAAATATTCCAAGTTGATAATTGCTTTTCAGAGTGAGGACAGTCGTAAAAAAACACGAATCCGACCGAAAATCGCGAGGCGAAATTCATTGATCGAGTACAAGTAAAACAATTGAAAATATATTTGGTTTTCGTGTCGTTGGAGACGAACCTTGTACTCGTGACGTGATGTAATAAATGAGGGAATTGTTTGCATTTGACAAATCTTGAGAGTGATGGAATCAGAATTCCTATGAAAACATAATCTTCCGATTTTTACTGTTATTGTTATAATTATAATTATCATATTTTTCCCCGGTAATTCACGGATATTATACACTCAATTGAAACTTTCAACTTCTACCAATCATGCACGACTACGTTTTCTAGTTCTGTAATCACAAACACCAAAATCGCTATTCGCAGAATATTCCCTCTTTCCATGTTAAAATCCTGCATGGTGATTTTTAGAATAAAAAATTCGAACATTTCAATTATCCACGAGCGGCTATGGGTTTAAAGAATGCCGAATTTTGATGCGAAGCAATGATAATTAAGAAAAAACTTGAAGAATATGGTCTCATCAAAACGAGTATTTTTCACTCTGAAGATTTGCCGAGAAATATTGCATGAAATCCCGAATAGAGTTTTTGTCGAGGATTTCAACCTGTATGATCGCGAAAGGAATTTCACATCCAGATGAGAGCAATACAGGGATAGGAATAACTCGCGCTCTTTTAATGCGGATGTGATGTTTGTGTGATGTTTATTAGCTCGTAGTGAGGTATTGCGAAAATTGCGTATCAAAAAGCAATTCCTTTCTAAGTTCTAAAAATAGCGATAACAGAGATTCAGTATTCATTTTAAAGAGGGATTCCCGCACTTGGTCGATACCATTCGTACATAAGAAATGGTACTACATTACTGCACAACTGCATTCAAAATGCAACTACGACCAAAATATAGTTTTCGACTCGTGTTCGAATCAACATGCACAAAACAAAGGAAGAGTGAAGCAGGATAAGTTTAGTCAATGAAGGTAGTAATATTCTGGACGAAATTGATATGTAAAAAGATAGGTCGAGAAACTGTAAATAGTGTTTGATTGACACATGATTTCGCAATTTTTCTTCCCCGTCCCACAGTTGCAACAGGTGAAGTATTATATGCGGTGCATACGAATTATAATTTGTATCGGGGCATCCCAACGTTCAAAGCGGTAAAACATGCCTACCTCTTCTTTTTACGAAAACATTGTTTCAGAAAATAGCATGAAAATTCGAGACATGGATAAATTCGGCAAACAATATCGGACGTATTAATTTATTATGTACAAATGATAACGTTCAATGGAAACCACGAGAAGGTGGCGGGGTCATTTCCATCAGGGAGGGGGGTATAGGGGTATAATAATTTCAAATACATGAAAGCTAGCCGTAGCAATAGTTGTTAGTGGTTATGTCACTCTGGTGAGATCGCGTAGCTACAGAATCTATTGTGCAAAGCAGGGTAGCCGCTGACGATGTCAATACTTCCCTATGCGACCTGGACTGCACGCAAGCGCTCATTAGAATGCAACAGAGCTTTGCGCGGTCAGACGATTTATATAAACATGGACTTTACATTACACTATCAGCACCTGCACTTTCAGGGCGCGATTTTCAACGCCCGAGCGCAGATAACGTGGAAAGTGAACATTACATACATGATTATATTACACTATCAGCACCTGCACTTTCAGGGCGCGATTTTCAACGCCCGAGCGCAGATAACGTAGAAAGTGAACATGACATACATGATTATATTACACTATCAGTACCTGCACTTTCAGGGCACGATTTTCAACGCCCGAGTATAGGTAACGTGGAAAGTGAACATGACATACACGATTATATTACACATTCAGCTCCTGCACTTTCAGGGCGCGATTTTCAACGCTCCAGGTGCAGATAACGTGAAAGGTTACGTCATACTCAAATTTAGTGGGAATTAATCTGAAGTGTCTCCGACAGTCGATGTTTTGGAATCACTTTCGCAGCTTTTGCTCGCTTTTGCTGAGCTGCAAGCTCCTGCGCTTTGAGTATGTGTTCGGGTTCCCTGATTTCCATGCTTCTAAGATAGCAGCTATCGACTATTTCAGGCAACAAACAGGTTTCGTAGAATAGGATCAGGTGAGGTTTCATTTTCCCATCAAAAAATTTATCATCTCTGATGACCTTCACAATTTTTGACCCTTTAGGCGTCCACAGCATGAAAAGACAATAATTCCGTCGAGTTATGTGTAACTGCCCCTGTACCTGATAATAGTACTCGTGATTTTCGTTCATCACGGAACACTCGGCTGATTTGAATACTCTACTTACGGCACTGATCTTTGCAGCGATTGCTTCGTCTGGGGTTAGATCACGGGCCGAATACGGACATTTTATCTCGACTATTCCGTCGACGCCGATAAGGCCGTCAGGCGAAGCACCCAGACCGAGTATTTCCGGATCCACGAATAAACCACATTTTACCACCTGAACATTTGTTTCATTTTCTAGTTCGAGGCGTGCGGTCTCTTCGTGATTTCGTCCATATTCCAAAGCAGGAATATTTTGCAAATTACTCGTAAACAATATCGACAGGACGTTGTCTTTCGCATCAGACATACTTTGCCGAATTTGGACGAGGTGAGCAGCTGTTTTCTCGTGGACAGCCACAGCAGGCTATCTGACTGGTCGACGGTGTTTCTCTCTATCTCTTTGAAATCTCTCTGTAACTCCTTCAACCTCGTCAAATGCTGGTCAAGTTCAGCAGCGTAATCTTCCGGACTCAAACCCGGTTGCTGAGCGCGAGGGCCATAGTCTTTGTCGACCGTTTGGCGTCTCGTAGTCCACTATCGGGAAACGTTGTTCTCTTTGGAATGATCCAATCGAATTTTTCGCAACTTTCCCTTCCTTTCGCTGTTATTCTCGACTGCAGTTGCTACTTCAGACGCTATCTTATCATTGACGTCTCTGTAAATTGTCAAGACCTTCTTACTATTATATTGCACGGCCGCACCGAGGGCGCGAGCATTATAAGAGTTTCTTTGACCGTAGTTGACGCGTTTTGCACCAATAAATTTGGCCACCACGCCGTTGAACGATTCCACAGTGTTGTTATTCACACTGCGGATCAAGCTTTTGGCGTTGCGGCCGAGGCGAGACACCGAGTTCTCGATTTCACTCATGAACCCCAGATTCCTCAGTTGCGGTACAAAGTTTACCTCGTTCGGTTTCGGTCTTCCGTCGCAAAAATACGCAATAGACGCGCATTTTGCATGTTCTCCGAAAACCTGGCTTGGAACGTTCGAGATATCCATTTGGAGGAGCCTGATTTTTTCAGAATCCGATACTTCTTGATTTTTTCGATGCTGAATCGCTTTTTGGATTCCGACGTTGAACCTAGGTACGCTATTCTTTATGAGGTTGCGTATTGTTCCGGGAACTCCCCTTTTTCTTTCAAACTCTTTCAGTCTGGTTCCCACGTTCCTTATGAGATGGTTAGCGCATTCTATTTTTTCTACGTACACGCCGTGTGCTCGATACGGCTCGTAGTCCGTAATTTTCTTGTACACACTACTATCTCCGTCTGCTATTAGAGTCGAATACATCAGCCCATGCTGTTCGATGCTGCTTTTGAATCCTTCTAGAATTGCATCGGATTCCATGCTGGTCGAACTGTCATTTTTACCTCAATTCTTATAGCACGTGTGTTCTCTGGGAGCTACGCCTTTCCGAAATGCTGAATCGCAAATCGCGCACGACTTATTACGGATTCCAACGTACAGTTCCTTCTACGTGTGAAGTCCGACGATCGCTCCCAAGCCAGAAGATGAATCATACTTTCCTAATTTGTACGATCTTTTCATCCAACTGCCATTGGTCACCACAGCTATGCGGGGAATGCCGTTGATCACTTCGCCCCTTTTGATGGCTAGTCTCCGTTCTTCCTCGCCAGCTTGTTTCATTTCCGACTCCGCGGCTTTCAGCAAACCGGCGTAATCGGAATCATGATGCCGTTGAAATGTGGTTCCAGCCATACATTTCAAGTCCATCGCACCTAGCACCTGCTTCAGCTGAGTGTATCCTATTCCAGAACATATACTCCCTAATACAGCCGATTCGTTGATGTCTAAGATGCGGTCAGCTTCCGGCTCGCTTAATATTTCTTTTTCGAAATGACACATCGAACAGCGGAAGCGCAGCACCGTCTTGAGGCCAGACTGTCGAGATTCGATGAGACGGAGATCTCGGAAAGAACGTTCTACTCCACTTCCGTGTTCGTCGAACTCGTCATGCAGTTGCTTCCAAACATGCTGAGAAGAATAAATTTCCCTCGCCGTTAGGACAACATCCTGCAAGTCTTCGTCTGACTCAACCGGGCTCTCCACTAGTTTGTGTTCTTCCACGAGTAGTTCTTCCTCGACCGTGTTGGCAATTTCAACGTCAAACTCGCCTCCGTCGAGTGGTTGTTCCGTGCTGTGCTGTTCCCTCGAAGGAATGTCTGGCAGCACGCGGGTCGACGATTTGGCCTCGTCAATTTGATCTTGGAGTTCCTCGATCGTGTTTGTAGAAGCTTGTTCGTCCTCGCACCGGCGGATCACTTTCATTTCGGTCAAATCGTACTGATTACTGTAAGGATCGTCCAGTCTACCAGGCGGGATGTCCTTCATGAGCAAGTCACAAAGCGATTCCGCATCCGGAAAGTTGGTCAAGCACGCCCGACCATCAGGTGCGACTTCTCCTGTCGAACTTCTACTATGGGAATTGAACATCCACACTGCATTTCGCGAACTGAATACGGCCATGGATATCAGATTACTGGTGAGAATTCCGGATTTCTCTCCAGATAAAAACTGTACCACATCTTTGGAATAGTCGTGATGTAAATGTCCACAGAGCCAAGAATCGGAAAACTGTATGAGGCACTCTTCGCCACTTACTTTGACGTTCGTCCTCAGTTCCGTAGCTGTCAAGAACTCTGTATGTCTTTCTTCTGGACTTACATCCTCTCGGGCTTCCATGCTTCTGGCGTACAGATCATCTCCGGTCGTGAGAACCGCATCCACATCCCCGGAATTCCACAAACGTGGATCTTTGATCGAACGCATTGCGAGTGCGGCTGCTGCATTCGCAGTGCATTGCTTTCCCCGAGTACCTTGCGAGAATCTGGGATCCCCTTGATGGAACGTACCTCTGACGATCTTTGGGAACCCTCTTCCGATTTTCGCAGTATCTCCTTCGCGGACGTCCGTTCTTGCTGCCTGGCTGGTCTTGTCGCAGATTCGGTTGATGGCGACCTCTTCAACGCAAATATCGTCCACCTCCAGGCACGACTTGGTGGCTTCAGAATCCACCAATTCTGTAGCCCGCCCGTCGACCTCTCTCATGCTTCGCCGTCTGCGGAAATTACCCCGATAAGCAAACTATAATCGTGTGGAACAATAGCCAACAATCTGTATTCTCTAATCTACTGATCGAAGCCTTCTTATCATCCCTACGAGCACTTGACATTATGCCTACAGAATAAATGATTAAAAATGACTCGATACGGGGAACCGCACTGTAGTGTTATAATGAGCCGAAGCTCTTTCAGTTTTTGTACACGGGGAATTCGATGCTAAGGGGCCGTTTCAGTATTACCTAAGCAAACTGTCGATGATTTGAGAATCCCCCCCGCCAAGCATGAGAAAAAATAAGAATAGCGTGAACCCCCCTGCCCCCAAATGATAAGACGTTAGAGTTTTTCCAAACTTGTATGAAGTATCAAAATTTAAATTTAAAAATATGAATTATTTTTGGATTTAGGTATTAGTATCCTAATTAAATCTGAAATCCCGAATTCGAACAAAGATTTCTTACGAATGTTTTCAAAATCTTCGAAATAGTATACGACGCCAAAAATTAAATTGATTTCTTATGCGTAACAAATGACTCCGAAAATTTCGCAAAATATGGGTGAAACAGTCGAGTTCGGAAGACAGAAATTTATTGCTTTTTTGTGGCACGGCGAAGTTGCATATTAGCATTTCGGAAACGACGTTACGCATCAAGAAATACGATTGGAATTCAAAAAAAAAATTTCTTTTGAAATCATTAGGTACATTGTGATTGAAGACATTTTTATTTTTCACCTCATACGGTTTTTGACTGCGTTTTTGAATTATCGAAAAGCTTTGCCTCGTGTCATCTCCCAAACACATCTAATCCATTCCATTCGCGTACGATGAATATCTTCGAAAATATGAAACGACGCAAATATGTGACCCTCCATCATTATGTGAAATAACTCAAGTTGTTCCGGTGGAGAAATCCCGGCAAAAGTCACGCGGGAAAAATCTCACCATAAACAACCATCACCACATAAGCTATGAAGAATCATAATTAGCCAAACTTATTTTAACTCCACGGACAACGTAGGGTGGGTCAGTCGTCCCGCGCGTAAGGTATATAAATAATGGGTAGGTATGCATTTCTATGTAATGATTTGGGTGAGTGTCGACACTGGTGTATTTTATCAACGTTGAGAATTTTTCAAACAAAGATCTCAATTTTTAAAAATGATTCTACAAATTGAAATTTTATTTTATTCATTTATTGTCTTTTGTTATTGATAAACCCAACAATTTCCTAATAGAAGAGTTACATAAAGGTTGATAGGTGTGGGCAGGACGAATTCAGCGATTTGTTGACCTCGTATTTTTTAAATCGAACAAAACTTTTTTCGCGTATTATATACGCAAAAAGAGCCGACACGGATTTCAGCGTTCGTCCGAAATATTTTTTTTTAAAAGTTACAACATATTCAATTGTAATGCGAAGTGAGCGCTCGGTAAGTTTCAGGAATTAATATCTCCGGTTCTACTTGTCGTAGGAAGATGATTGACAGCGCATTTCGAAGGTGAAAGAATAAGCTTTGAGACAAAATTTTGTTCACCTGGAAATCATTGCAAATTCAAATTGTTATTAACAAATTAAATGTTTAATGATTCCGTACCATAAAGACCGCCATGTTTAAAATTATGGAAAAAATATTTTCGGATACCTCATTCAATTCTGAATAGAGAAAAACTGCTTCATTTGTGAAGGTTTGACGGAGTCTACTTTTTATCGAATTATTTATTAGTCGGTGCGTCGTGCCGGGTCCGATCGCACCGTGCGCGACTCACAGCGGAGCGCCCGAGAGCACTTCACTTCCGAACCATTCGGATCCCACAGCGAATGGTTCCAAAGCAGTTGCGTGCGGTACGATCGGACCCGGCGCGACGCAGCGACTAATAAATAATCCGAGAAAAAATAAACTCGATTAAACCTCCATGAATAACAAAAAATTTCTGTATTCAGAATTAAATGAGGCATCCGAAAATATTTTTTTCAGAATTTTAAAAATGGCTCTTTTCATGGTCAAAAATCATTAGGGATTTGATTTGTTGATAACAATTGGAACTTGCAATGATTTCCAGGTGAACAAAATTTCGTCTCAAAGCTTATTCTTTCACCTTCAAAATGCGGTGTCAATCATCTTCTTACGACAAGTAGAACCGGAGATAATAATTCCTGAAGCTTACCGAGCGCTCATTTCGCATTACAATTGAATATTTTGTAACTTTTGGAAAAAAAAAATTTCGGACGAACGCCGAAATCCGTGTCGGCTCTTTTTGCGTAAATAATACGCAAAAAGAGTTTCGTGCAATTTAAACGATACGAGGTAAAAAAATCGCTAAATTCGTCCGGTCTGACGTGAAATTGCCCATATACATACTGTGATGTCAAACAAATTATGAACGAAAAAGAAGTTAGTTTTTAATAAACAAACAATTAGTGGAATAATGTTCAAAAAATATTAACTTTTCCAAAAAATACAAACAAATTTTCATTGCTAACTTTGGGAAAGTTTGGACACACGTGCCGAGATTTCTAGCCCAGTACAAGGTATATATATAGTTAAATAGAAATGAAAAACAATGAGATATCTCGAACGGCATTTTGAAGGAGACAGAGTCAGCTGCTTTTAGCTGTTTCGGAAAAAATTTGACGATGATTTCTGGATCCGGCACGAATTTTTGGAAAAAAAAATCCGGAATTCTTGTATAGCAAAATGACATTAGCTCGCCAAGTCCCACTACCTCCAATTTTTTTTTTGATTTTTTTTTTCTTCTCAATTCAATTCAATTTTTTTTCTTCATTGATTTTTTTCCCCAACTTTACATTCTTCCGATTGGGAATTTGGTTTGTTATATTTTTATCCCAGTCTTCTCTAGTACTCCTATGCACGGTGCAGTTACATGTACTTGGCACAATGATTAATTTGGATCTATTTTTTTCAGAATTCAATTTTGGGGTTATTCTTGGGGAACGACTTTTTAATGGCGATTGATTTTGAAAAATTAATGAACTTGGCGAGGTTTTTTGCACCTGAGGTGCTTTGTCGGGATTTCACTACTTTTTGAAAGAAATTTGCACATAGTGATACCGGTAGGCATTTATTCTTGTTTTTAAACAAATGTCAAAGATACTTTGTCCTGAGACGAACACCTCGAGTTAAATTTCCTCAATCCGTAGTTTTCAATGGTAATCTGTTGTTTTGCTACTAAAAGCAAGAAATTGTTCAGACGACGACACGTATATTCGGCATACTCGAGTACCGGAAGGTCATAGGCCGATAAGCATGGTGAAAGGATATTTGGATCATCTTCCGAGGATATGTTGGTACTAATGAGATACGTCTATCCTGCAAGTTTCAGATGTCGAACTCAATTGGTTTTTGACAAAAAAAAAAAAAAAAATTTAAACAGAACAAAAAAAGTTTCTCACGATCCACTAGACCGATTGATCTGAAAATTTTGTATATTTTAGGGGCTTATAATAGCTCTTCGAAAAAAAATTGAAAGCTATACAGCTTCATGAGATCCTTGAGAAAAAGATTGTTTTTATCTAACTTTTTTTTTAACCATGATACAATTTTGGTACATTTATGAAGGTATTTTTATTTTGAAGCCTTATATACTACCCTGGAACTTATATTCTCTTCAAATTTTGAAAAACGGTACGCCATATTTAAAAAAATTAAAACCGACTTTTTTTTTATCAAAATCGATTTATTTTTATGATTCGTAACGCGGCGTTTTGCACCGCCCGTTACCACGGCCCAAATTGGGAAATTTAGGAAACCACCTAGAAATGCCACGAAAAGCACTCCAGAGGTCAATCGCTTAAGTTTAAGAATTTGGAGCTAATTTAGTTGATTTTATATTTTATTTATGCAACGACGGACGACGGGACGAGAGGGTGCTGCCTTGCCGACCAACTACGACGCTCCCGACGACCCGCTCGATGGCGAAACACCTGGCGTCGCTGCCATGCCCCAAAAAGGACCCCGAAGATCCCTGGTTGCGGCTAGGAAACCGCTCAGGGATTCGCTCCGGACGACGACCGGTCAACTCCCGCTGCCGCTTCGCTACCGGCGTACAAGGACGCACGGCCTACGTGTGCTTCTCCCGGTAGGAGGTGGATGATGATGAGGTGCTCCCGACAACGGTGTGGATGCTGTGGAGGCGGCGTACCGGGTAGCGTGGACTGAGAAGCGCTACCTCCCGCCCCACAACTTCCCAGCCTGGCGCTGGACCACGATTTTAAGAACTTCCGACAACTGAGGTGGCTCCCGCAAGACGGAGGACGATGAGGCGCCTCCCGAAGGCGATGGGCCTGGCGGAAGGGGGAAATTAAGGTGAGCGAGGCAAGCAGGTTAGCCCAGTACCGATACCAGGTTTCTCCGAGGAGGAAGGTGACTGCTGCGGGAATGCCAGCCCTTCTTCCCGGACTCCCGAAGGAACACGAGGCTCCCGGGGTGGCCCTGACGCTCGGCGGCCCCAGAGGGACAACGGAGGAGCAGGAAAACGGCGAGGAGGAAATGGGGAGGCGACGCCACGGCAAAGTAGCCAGAAGAGCGGAATTGGCATTGGATTTGGGCGATTACATAGTCGCCGAAGCAATTAGGTCACGAGGTGTCAGGCCGTGACACCGGATAGGTGACCTAATTATGGAGGGGGCCCAACCAACCAGGATCGGCAAGGCCGGAACGTCAAAGAAGAGGAACCTCGTCTCGTCCTACTCTGCGCTGCATCGTGCTCTCGTACAGACGCTAACTATTGCCAGTTCTCATTTATTGTTTCTTTTCTCCCGTAACCAACTAAGTAAATCTAATCTAATTAAGTAAAATAGTGCTCCCGTCGAGCCTAGAGAGTTTCTTTTGTAAATCTAGTAGAGTCAGTTGGTGTATCGAGCTCCCGAGACCAAGGTAAGGTCTTTATTTATTGTGTAACGGCCACGAAGTTACCCCGCCATTAGTCGAGTAGGGTTGTAGATTTAGAGCTACCGGACGGGTGGACCCCCCCGGGTAGCTCCTTGGGCTTTGTTTTGTAGTTTTGGACTTTGTATGGATTAATTTGTTTAATTTGAGGGCGGTGGTGACTCCGTCGCAGATCGGCAGTTATATTTTTGCATTATTTTGTTGAATTTTGGTCTTCCGTTAATGGGAGCATGCCTTGAGTAAATCAGGAGTATTTAGTAGAAAGTATTGACGCTTTGGAGTGGCTTAGTAGAATATAATAAGATTGCACTGGTAAATATTGCTTTGTAGAGTAATTGGATGGCATTTCCTCGATGGTGTTACGCTCAAGATTAGTATAATCGCTCTGTAGTTTTCTCCCGCTTTGGTGCGTGCCGCTTATCGGCCAGCCGATGGTTTTGTAATTTTGGCGCTTATGATTTAGTATCATTTTTGGGAATAACGAACCCCTTATTGTGTGAACTGAGTAGGTCTGGTTAAACAATTTACTAGTTTATCGTGTTAGCGCAGGGTAGCCGCGGAGAGCAATCCACGTAACTCGTTGCACCTCGCCGATAGCGGCGGGGCCTTCTCTCTCCCGTAAAATCAGGTAAACATCACTCCCGTTATTTAGCTGGAGCCAGAGCTCCCGTCAAACTCTCGGGCCTTTATTTTATCGTGGCTCCGGATTGCTTCTCCCGCGTATAGAATTAATTACTATTAAGGACTTTTGTTCCCCGAAAGGGCTAATTTAAGAAATCATGTGCAACCTCCCGGCTTATGTTATGTGACCCCCGGATTGTTTGATCTGATTACTCCCGTTTTTTTTGAATACACGGGCTTCAGCCTCTTGAAGGAATTTAATTATTTTGTGTGGCTCCGCCTCATTTTGTTTCGTCCTTAATTGTTTGTTGCTTGACCCACGCCACTCTACCAGCTCGCGGATGTGCCTGAGCCTAGCCAGCCAAGCCGTTGGATCCTGTGACTATTTGTTGAGTTTTGCAGCTTTTGAGATTTTGGGGAATTTTGTTTAGAGAAAACGACGTAAACGTCTGGCGCCCAACTCCCGCAAAATTTGAGATTTTGTCAAGTTTTATTTGGATCCTGATTTTGGTATTTAGTTTTGAGATTTTGAGTTTTGTCGAGTCTTGGGGAAATTTTGAAAAAACAGGATCGCGACGAAGTGTCGTCGCCGAATTCCCGGGTGAAACCCGCCCGGGGTAAAATTCGCGTCACAGATTATACCTATGAAACTACAGAAACGAAGCTTATTTAATTGATTTATTATTTTTTCTTATCTATTTCGTACCGTTTTTCAAAATTCGGGAAAAATATAGGTTTATGGGTAGTATGTAAGGCTTCCAAATAAAAATAGCTTTACAATTGTTCCAAAATTGTGTCATGGTTAAAAAAAAAAATGTAGATAAAAACAAATTTTTTTCTCCAGGATCTTATGAAGCTGTACAGCTCTTGATTTTTTTTCGAAGAGCTATTATGAGCCCCCAAAACATATGAAATTTTCGGATTAATCGGCTTGCTCAATCCTGAGAAAATTTTTCTTTTATATTTTTCACATATTATTTTTTGTATCGAACACCAATTGAGTTAGAGATCGGAAACTTGCAGGATAGACGTATCTTATTAGTACCAACATATTCTCAAAAGATTACACAAATGTCTTTTTGGGGGTGGTTTGCCATGCTTATCGTCCTATGGCCTTTACATAAATCACATGATATACTGTTCTTTTGTACATCCTGGTGCTCGCAAAAGAAATATGTGGCCAGCAACGAACATTTTCGGGACTCCAATCATGTTGACAAATAAAAATTCTGTAAAACATTTCAAAAGAAGAATAGAAAGCAAAGGTTCGAAAGTAAGGTAATTATTTGAAAGTGGAGTTCACCCTATTTCCGATCATAGAAAATAGACAAATTAACATTTTGGGATTTTTATCTATTTTTTCAATTGTTCATTGTCGCGGTGGATTGATGAAAAAAAAACGACCACGAAAAATAAAGATTTCAATTACTTTTGGTTATTTTGAAGCACGGAAAAATAATCATTCTTATGAACTTTGAATAGTATTCATCAACTCAATTTGATGAATATGATTATTACTATCGAATAAATACATGGTATAATTTATGAGATATATTTATAAAAATATTTAATTCAATTCACTCTATTGTTTATATTTTTTTTCAAATTTGAACGCTACTCTCGTGACTAAAATGAAATTGTTACTGAAATAGTTTCATAACTGGAGCAATGGATTTTTTTTGAACTGGCGTTTTTTTTTAATTACTCTATCTTTTATGTACTCTAAGATAACTTCAACAAAAATGACAACATGAAATTTTCTATCAAACATAAGTTCTTTGGTATTTTAAAATTGAGAAAAAATATTTGAAATATATTATTTTTGGAATTTTAATTTTCTTTCCATCAATTCGCCGTAAAAATAAACGATTTGAATGAAATAAAATGAAAAAAATATTAATTTTTTAATTCTCTCTACCTGAAAGTAGGGTGAATTCCACTTCCAAACAATTACCGAGAGTATACTTGAGCTTTTTTCGCGTGAAAATCAACAATGCCCACCTGTTGGACAATTTAGAAATACATCAACATGCAACAGTTTTAAACGATTTTGAAAATAGTGTAAGGAGTATCATGAAAAAATTTATAAACCTGATCGATAATGGTGAAGGGAGATCATTGGTAGAGTTCAAGTCGAACCCGTCATATACTCCTTGATAACGATACTTGGAACGTGATCGTTATGATTATTGCGTGGATTTGAAAATTACATATTTGAAATTTGACTGCTACTATCAATGATTCATGCTGACACAATTTTGTTTGTTTTTATAGGAGTCTATTTCCGGGAATGTCGCCGCCCGCGGTTTGGAGCCGAATTAGCAGCCGAAGCGGCGGTACGGCGCGGAAGATGGTCCGCCGCGAGATAGCTGCACGCGCGGCCGCAGCAGCAGCAGCACCAACAACAACAACAACAACAACAACAACAACAACAACAACAACAACACCAACAACAACAACAACAGCAGCAGCAGCAGCAGCAACAACAGCAGCAACAATTCCAACGCCGCGGCAGAGGGGGGCCTGGGCCAGGGGGGGCCCGGCCAGGGGGGGCCGGGGGGCCAGAGGAGGCCGTGGCAGGGCCCAGCCCGCTTCAAATGCGGGCCGCTCGCAGCGAATCGCGGGAATCACCGTCTACGGTCGGCACGTGACCGTCTATAACAATTATACCGATGAGTAGACGGTCACGTGTCGGCCGTATACGGCCTTAGTTTCTAAGTAATTTTTAGTTAATAATTGTAGTAGTAATAATAATAATCATAATAATAATAATTATAATAATAATAATAATAACAATAATAATAATAATAAGAATAATAAAAAATTTGTTTTATTGAAATAATGAACAATATTTTATTCGTTTTTGTAACACGTCCACGTCAACTCGACATGGCTGCGAACCTCAGCATCTTCCATTTGATTTTTAATTTCATATGTCATCATCGCATCTCTGGACAACCTCTCAATTTTTTTTCTGATTTTCCAAGTCAACCGGAGCTATGAATTTTTTCAACCGGAAGGACCTTTTTCAACATTTTGAACAAAATTAAAAACTTTATGTGAATGATATCAAACAACCTCTCACTCATAGAAACGTGGGCGGAATTCGAGGATATTTTAATTTTGAAAGATCAAAATCGTGCAAGTTCGAAAGACTTTCGGTAGCATATATGTTATTCGGAAAGCATTTTTCGAAAGAAAATTTCTTTATTTGAAAAATCATAAGCAAAATTTGCAGGTTCTCCAGAGATAGAACTTGTAACATTGAAGATCAAATCGGAGATGTTGAGGTCTGGGGAGCCGTGTCGAGTTGACGTGGACGCCCCATGTATAATAATTATGTGCCGGTAAGGATGGGATTCGGTTTGTGGAACTCGGTTGGCGGGCGAGAAATTTTATTTGGGCACCGCCGCCGCTGAGCCCGGCTGTGTAGCGTTGACGGCGCTCAAAACGTTGCGGCAAAGTCGCAAACTGTTTCTACGCGGCTTTCAGTGACGCTGGATAGGAAAACATGGCCGCGCTCACGATTTACTTTTCGACTCCCATATTCGCTTCTATGTCGCCAAATGGCAATTATCTGCGTTGTGATTTTTCGAAACGGTCGATAGGATTAGCGTACAGGGGGCTCTGGTCCGTTATTCGGTGCCTCTTCTGTGAATTGTGCGTTTTTCGTGTAATTGTGGTTCGCGTCCGTGTGCTGCGTGTTGGTATAGGTGACAGCTGATCCGCAGCCTCGCAGAAATAAATCAATTACTAATTCAAACTGATCTTGTTCGTTTGTAGCTGACCAGAGCCCCCTTTACCACAGTTCAATGAGTTGTCCCAAGCAGTTTCGGAGTGATCTGTTGTTTTACCGAGCAGTCATTTGAAATATGCGATTGCGTTTACACGGACGCCACACAACCATGAAAAAATACGCGGTGGCGGGGGTCGCTGGCGGACCCTTAAGCTAGGTCATTCACAAGTATGTTACATGGATGACGCCGTCTGCAAATCAATTTTCTCAACCGTCCAGATATTAGCACCACATTTCCCTTCAGTGCGGTACATACAGCCAGGCCCATCTTTACGCATGGGCCTGCTGGGCCCGGGCCAGGGGCCCCGGGTTTCAGGGGGCCCCCGGCTCCGACTGACAAACAGTTGGTTAGGGGTAAAATAAAAAGAACTTATAAATTCAATAACAATTTATCTACCGAATGAAAAATATATTCACTGCGCAAGTGCGAAGAGGCGAGTTACTCCCACTCTACCTCCACCAACTCGGCGAACTGCGATGCCGCGCAGCGAGCTACGGTTTAGACTCACATTTGGAAAAAGCTCTGCCGTCGCGTGACGCAGCGTTACACCTTTCTTATAAGCCAGCCGGAAGCACAGGATACTTCGTCCTTCGATGCCTACTCTCTATCGTAGACCCCTGATACCGATAATTTGGTAAATTCTACGAGTCGTAGGATTCTCGTCACACCCTCTCCTACTAACAATCGCAGTTACGTTATTGCTAGTGGGTTTTCGGTTACAGCTCTCCACTGTTTAGTAGTTTTTTTCTCGTTAGAGTCCGTAAACTTCTTCCTCTGCTTATTGTTAGTGGACTTTCTCATCTTAAAATCTAAATTCATTCACATCTCATTTTTCTTTTTGTATTTTTTTTTTTAACTTAATTTAATAAACTTTAATAATATTTTTTTATTTATAATTAATAATAAAATTTAATAAATTTTAATAAATTTGTCATACTCGTAATTTCAATAATTTTTGATCATGTCGAAACGATCATATCCCAGCGGTGCAGAGAAAAGAAAAAAAGCTGCTCACCAAAAAGAAACTAATGATAAATTACTGAAATTGACTTCATTTTTTACACCTGGAGCTCCTGCTGCTCTTGGAGTTAGCAAGCAAATTGATCCTCTCAACTTGTTGCAGCAAGAAAACAATGAGAGAACATTAACACCCATTTCTAGCCCAGGAAAAAATTTCCGATGCGACGTAACTACACCGACAACTGATTTTTCAGACCAAATGCAATTTTTAACAGGAAACGAAAACATTTCTCGCGATCCTGGTAATTATTGGGATGCAGGAGTGACGGAAAACGTACGTGAACTATGGATTCGCAAAGGACCAGAGTTTTTCCAAAATAAAGACTGTGACTTCTCAGAAGCTTCCAGAAGTTACTTAGAGCTGCATGGTAGAATAAAAACAAGGAATTTGAATAAGACAGTTTTCATCCGCAAATTAAAGAATGGTGAAAGTGTTGAAAGAAAATGGCTCCTGTATTCACCATCGAAGAAGTCTGTATTTTGTTATTCCTGCTGTCTTTTCAATGCTTCTAACACAAACTTCAGTTCACCGAGTGGATGTAATAATTGGAAACATATCAATAATCTCATATTGGAACACGAAAATAGTTTAGCGCACAGGCAATCTATGATGACTTACATTGCGCGAAGTAAAACTGTTGGTAGGGTAGTTATTGATCTGCTTTCTCAACATAAGACAGAGGTAGATTACCGGAAGAGCGTATTGAAAAGGATTGTTGCAGTTATTAAATTTTTGGCATCAAGAGGACTTGCGTTTCGTGGTAATAATGAAACCTTTGGATCTCAAAATAACGGAAATTATTTGAGATGTTTCGAGTTATTAGGTGAATTTGATCCATTTCTTATGGATCATATAAAAAAGTACGGGAATCGGGGAAAAGGAAATACCTCATACTTGTCAGCTAATATTTGCAATGAATTTATTAGTATTATGGGGAAACAAGTTCTAATGAAGATTGTAGATGAACTGAAAGCAGCAAAATATTTTTCAATTAGTGTAGATTCTACACCCGACCTCTCGCATGTTGATCAGCTGACTGTTATTGTTCGATACGTGAAAGACGGAATCCCCGTTGAAAGATTTCTACAATTTTTGCCTATAAAGGAACATAAAGCTGAATATTTGGCGGAGACACTTTTGAAATTTTTGGAAAATTACGGTATTTCAATAAAGGATTGTCGAGGACAGAGCTATGATAATGCGGCAAATATGGCTGGAAAGTACTCGGGTTTACAAGCAAAAATCAAAGAGAAATGCAAATTTGCTATTTTCGTACCATGTGCGGCACATTCTCTTAACTTGGTGGGCATTCATGCTGCTGGATGTGTTCTAGAGGTACGAGCTTTTTTCAGTTAGTACAAAAATTGTACAATTTCTTTCCGAGTTCTACCCATCGTTGGAGTATACTGACTGGATGTCTGGGTTCGAATAAAGTTATAAAATGCCTTTCTGAAACTAGATGGTCCGCACGTGCTGACGCTGTAAGTGCTTTGCATCGGGGTTACAAGCAAATTTTGATAGCTTTAATATCAATTGCTAGAGATACCGACCAAGCAGGAGAAACCAGAAACGAAGCTCTTAGTCTGGCCAGAAAAATGGAAAAACTGGAAACTATTGTTCTAACAGAGATATGGAGTAACATATTGGAAAGGATAAACAAAACAAGTGTGAGCCTTCAGAAAGACACTCTAACAATGGACGTTGCGACAAAATTGTTTGCTTTCCTTGCTGATTTTATTGGTAATGTTAGAAATAATTTTGATCAGTACGAATCCTCTGTTAAAGAAGAGTTTCCAGCCGCTGACTACAAGGACCTCTCTCAGAGAACAAGAACTAGAAGCTCGCGCATTTCATTTTATGACGGATCGGCGGAAACCATTCAAATAACTGGTAAAGAAAAATTTAAAACAGAAACGTTTCTTCCAATGATTGATACCTTGATCACCCACCTGAAGCAACGATCAAATTCGTACAAAGAAATCAATCAACGATTTGGTTTTCTTTCTTGCTTAAAAGCTATTAAATCAGACGAGTTGAAAAATAGTTGCAAAGAATTTGCTGAAATGTACCACGACGATGTTAACGCCGAAGAATTAGAGTCGGAATGTCTTCATTTAGCGCAATATTTAAAGAAAGTTGGACGCAGTGAACATGAAGTAATAGATATTTCAGAATTATATTATCTCCTGCGAACGGACAAGATTGAAGACACTTTTCCTAATGTTGGAATATCGTTGAGGATTTTCTTGTCATTGATGATAACAAACTGTAGCGGTGAACGTTGCTTTTCTAGGTTGAACCGAATTAAAAACGAACTTAGGAGCACTATGCTTCAAGAAAGATTGAATAGCTTGTCATTGATGAGTATCGAAAGTGACATTCTCAATGAAATTGACTTTGAGGAAGTAATTGATGATTTTGCACATCAAAAATCAATAAAAAAGCCACTAGTGTCAATGTAGACTTTATTCGGTTTTTTGTTTTGGACTTGTCTTCTTAATATTGAGAAATATGTCAGTTTTTTAGTGTTCGTTTTTAATGTTCTATGATTTTCATAGAAAAATAGTTCCTTTATTAATTTTAATATTTCCATTTTTACCCTGCACCTAATATTTGGCTGTAAGAGAATGAAAAACTTGAAAATAGGCTTTTAAGATTGAAAAAAAAAACAAAAAAAAAACAAAATTAAAAAGAAAAAAAAAATAATAAAATTATAAAATTTGAAAAAATATATAAGGAGCTACATAAATACTCTCTACGATCACGTTGTTAGTTCCGGGTAACGCTTAATGAGAGTTATATATCACGGATGATGTAATCTCAATTTCTTACAATTTTTAGTGCAATAATGAGCAATAGTATAAGAAAAATAGCCGTTCTATGGATGAGTTCAAAAGTTCTATTAACTTTGGTGAAGGGCCCCCAAAACCAAATGTGCTAGGGGCCACTACATAACTGAAGACGGCGCTGCATACTGCGGTTAGTATGCAAATCGGTGAACTGTTTTGAGAAAATACTTTCTATAGATGAAGCTCTAAATGACGGCGACGTAGAGAAACTAAAAGGAATCTCGGAACTTGCCCGACACAAAGCTAATACTATCCCAAGGAATGTTGCACAAGAATTAGATCTCAACGAAGAAACTATAATATCCAAGTACCCGATTGCGTTTAAAATATTAACAAAGCGATCTATGGATACTCCACGGTTAGTATGCGTATCCTGCGATAAACTTTGTTTCCAGAGAGAGGTCAGTACCGTCCGGAAATTCAGGAAGCCTGTGACTGGTCCATTATGGACAGATTTGATGCGACACGTCGCAGCCCAAGGAAGCGATCGCGATTATGTTTGCAATTACTGTCTGCCAAAGCTTCGTCAAGACATTATGCCACCGAAATGTGTATTGAATAAACTCGCTACTGAGTCGGTACCTGAAGTTATATCGTGCTTGAATAATTATGAGCGAATTTTGATTCAAAGAGCCAAGGCATTCCAAACTATTCAAAAAATGGGCACTGTTGCAAAAAAAAATTTACCCCATAGAGAAATGGTGCAAAAAGTTGAGGGCAGAACATTTCATTTGCCCCTGCACCTCGAAAAAACTTTGGAAAAAGTTTGCCGTCAAACGGATCCGATTGATCTCGACCACGAATTTTACATCCTGGTTCGTAGTATCCCAACAAAATCAAAATTGGTTTGGGAACAATTAGTCGATATGCATAAAGTGTGGGAAGCGTTAGTCTGGCTCAAAGCAAACAATCCCCAGTATTCGAAGATTGAACTCCCAGCATCAGCTGATCTTTTGCTGGCTCATATAAAAGACGTAGAATTCCAAATACAAGACAAGCAAGATATGGAAACAATTTCTCATCCTTTAGTCGACCAAAACGAGATTCACGATAAAAAAGAAGCTGACGAGTGTGCAGCATTACTCACTCAGGCTTCAGCATCGGATGCGCTGTACGAACAATTTACTATACATCCGATGTACGAAAAAAGAGAAAATGACACGGCGACCAACCTCTATCAAATGTTGAGAATTCATGACGTGCGATTAGATAACTGCGAAAAAACATTAGATTTGCAATGTTTTCCGCACTTGTATCCTTACGGTTGTAACGGACAACACGAAGATAGACCCAAACGCCTCACTCATTTCGAAATTATCAAATCGAGACTTATGTCAAAGCATTCACAATTTAGAACCGATGAACAATACCTGTTTTATTCATTAAACGATGCTAACAACATACAAATGAACGGTGGTATTTATTATCAATTGAATATCATCAATCCAAGAGAGCGATCTACCGCAGCAAGTTATTTGAGTAAACTTTCAAAGGAAGAGTTGGAAGAAAATTTGAATGCTATATTTGCAAGACTGCGTAATACAGAGCAATATTAGAGTCGGCCAAGAAATGACGTATCCTGCATGATATATAATTACGGACCAGCGACATGGTTCCTCACGTTAAGTCCAAGCGAATGGTTGTGGTCGGATATGTCAGAATATCTACGCGAAGTCGGTGGCACCTCCGCTGCAAAAATGTCGCCCAGTCACTTAGTAGCCTCTGATCCAGTGTCCGCATCCAGATTTATCGACAATAAGTTCAAGGCTATGCTCGATTTCATATGTTCTCCAGATGATCCCATTGGGGAAGTAACGCATTTCTTCTGGAGGCGAGAATACCAAGGTAGAGGAACGCAGCATTTTCATTCAATGATCTGGATCGAAGACGTTCCGATTCTTGGAACATCTTCCAATCAAGAAGTAGCAAACTTCATTCTTAAATATGCCACCTGCAGAATGCGATCTAAAGATGTTTCACCAAACCTCTATCGTCGTGTTAATGCACATCAACGGCATACACATAATTCCTATTGTTTGCGGAGTAAAGCAAACAAAAATGGCAAATCTGGAAAAGTGTGTCGTTTGGGGTTTTCTCGACCAATCACGAATAATTTCGTTATGCGAAAAGTGGCCATTTCGATTGCTAGTAGACGGACGCTCAAGTCTAAGAGCAGATTGTACGCCCTACCCCGCTCCGAAAAGGAAGCCAATATTAACGACTACAACCCGGCATTTCTTACGGCCTGGGAAGGGAATATGGACATTCAGTTCATCGGAGAAAAATCCACACTCCTGAATCGGTATGTCACTAAATACGTTGCTAAGCCCGAAAAAAGCAACTCAGACACAACTTTCGAAGACATTAATTCCACGAAATCTCTGTGTAGTCGTTTATGGAATTTTGCATAGCGCATGTTGAATCATAGAGAATGTGGAGCTCTTGAAGCCGCAGATACTCTATTAGGATTCGCTTTGTATGGTACAGATCCGGAAACTACCATCAAGTGGATTGCCGTGAAAATGATCAGAAATAGAAAAGTAAAATCTCGTAAGGAAATCGAAGCCTTGGAGGCCGATTCCACTGAAATATTCTGCGATTCGTTAGCCGATACGCATTATCCCGCACGACCAGAGGAATTGGAATCTACTGACCTCTACGATTTCGTACAATGGTACGAAACAACGAAATACAAACCCAAAGCTCAGGAGATCGAGTATTATCCAATAGGCAAATCGCTGTACCTAAAGAAGCGTGAAAATCCATGCCTAGTGAATCACTACAAAAATAACGTCAATATTCAACCCGAACGTTATTTTTACGCCTTGTTGCTACTTTTTCAACCATAGAGAGATGTAGATGAACTCCGAAACGGGCGCGATACTTATGCCGAGTCATTTCAGTCAATGCAATCAAAACTCGCACAAACACTCAAATATCACGAACGTATAACCGAAGTACAGAAAGGTATGGAATATGCGAAAGAAATGATTGAAAAACAAATTGCAGATAATGCTGGAGACATTGATAATTTCCAAAATGACGATACTGTACCACTCGGCTGCGTTCCTATTGAAGCTGAAGCTGCGATGAAGGAATTCAAAGACGCAGCTGAAAAAGGAGAAACCGTAGACGTTTCAGAAATGATAAGCCAACTGAACATGGATCAGAAACGAGTTTATGATCAGGTTATCGAAGCGGTGAGTTCAAATCAAATCCTACGTCTTTACGTCAGTGGAGAGGGTGGAACTGGTAAGAGCTTTCTGATAAAAACTATCAGATGTTGGATTAAGCAGCATGCTAATAAAGATACTGCAATAACCGCCCCAACCGGTATAGCAGCATTTAATGTTGACGGCTTGACTGTTCATAGGCTTTTTCAATTGCCAGTTGAACACGGCCGCACTCCAAAATACAAACAGCTGTCGGACGCGGTCCTTAAAACCATCCGGGACCAACTGAGAAATGTTGCCCTGATAGTGATAGACGAAGTTTCGATGATTTCTAACGTCACTTTTATGTACATACATCTTAGATTAGTCGAAATCTTTAATACCGCAGACTGTGAAGATGGTTGGTTTGATAATAAGCATATTCTCCTTTTCGGCGATTTGCTACAACTTCCACCTGTTCACGAGGGACCCTCGTTCACGAAATTATTGAACACCGATGTCGAAAAACTCATAGGCGCAATGGGTAGTGTGGATCTGTGGTGTAATTTATTTACATATGACGAACTAACAATCAATATGAGACAAAGGAACGATCAAACGTATCGCGACATACTCTCAAGAATACGCCTTGGGATCGTAACTGATTCGGACACGAAAATGTTGTCATCGAGGAGAATCACATTCAAAGCAACTGAGTTCAGAAACAGAATATGAGAACTATGCAACTACATAAATAATTTACCCATCGACACAGTCTGTTTACTTCCTACGTGTCGTATGTGTGATGTTCTCAATGAAGCTATGTTGAGCGAAATTCAGACCGACGAGATACAATTATTGGCTCATGATACGGTTGATTGTCCACCGTACTTCAAGAAAGAGGTTCAGAAAATGTTGAACACGGATGACGAATACAGTTCTCGAACCGCAGGTCTCGCAAGGATGATTATTGTAAAAATTGGTTCGAAAATCATGATTAGACGGAACATTGATGTTACGTTAGGCCTCGTCAACGGCACTATTGGTACAATAACGGCAATTTCCCGTGCTGCTGATACCGACGACATAGATACAGTGCAGATTGTTAGCTACAGGCATCGTACATGTTTTGGAGCGTGTTGATGTGAAATTTGAGGTGATGGAAGGCGCTTCCGTTATCCGAAGACAATTCCCTATTTGCCTCAGTTACGGTATTACAATTCATAAAAGTCAGGGCCTGAGTTTGAAGAATGCCGTGATCGATGCGGGTAATACCGTATTTGCTTCTGGTCAAGCGTACGTCGCTCTTTCGCGGGTAACTTCACTAGAAGGTCTGCATTTGATCAATTACGATCCTTACTCCGTAGTGGCAAATGGAGCAGCCATTTCGGAATACAATAGATTGAGGAAAAAGTATCGTCCAGATCTCATACCGATGCCTCTCACGTCGGTAAGAGCAAAGAAGGTGGCTGACTGCAGATGGTCGATTCCGAGGGATGTTGTCATATGTCAGATACCAGCCGAAGAAAAAACGGCAGCTAAATTGTGGCGAATAAAAGGCTTACCAAACGTTCATCACGTTTCTAGTTATGCTAACGCAACGATCCAGTGTATACTCCATTGTAGAACATTCAGGGACCATGTATCACGTCAGAATCAAACAGACGATATTTTGAAAATGTTAATCGATGGTTATGCCAACTCAGGAGCCCCGGTAAATGTATTCCCCGCCAGAGCACTTGCGGGTGAACAGTTTACTGCGAACGAGCAGCAAGATGCGTCCGAATTTTTAATTGGTCTAATTTCTCATTGCAATAATCTCAGCACGGTTGTTGAGCACCAACTGACAGTGAAACTGCACTGCAAAGATTGCGGTTACACTAATACCTCAATTCAACGGAGTAACATATTGTTACTTGCATTGCCTAAACCTTGCAAAAAAACACCAAGCTTATCTGACCTGATCAACGATAATCTCTCGCACTGGAAAACGGTCGAAGAATCGTGCGGTACTTGTAAGTCGAGAGAAATGAGCGTGAAAGCAGATATATCATCAGCAAGCGGCTGTATAATTATTCAGCTGATGCTATTTTCAGTACAGAATGGAAAAGTCACGAAATTAAATGGGTACAACATGAAAGCAGTATCTACGGAGAAAATCATGATCTGCACTAATGTGTACAAGGTTGATAGTGCGATATTTCACCACGGCCGCAACATAACCGAAGGGCATTATACAAGCAAGCTTCGCGAAGGGACATCTGCCTGGGTGAACGTTAATGACGTGAACATCAGAAAACAACCCTGGCCAAGAAATGCCAAGGACGCGTACATATTTTTCTTGCGGCAAATCTAAAGGCACTGCCAGAAATATCATAAGAATATGAAGTTTAATATGACAAATATAAGAAGCGAACTATATAGATGCATTGCAATCGCGACTATAATCTCTGCATGTCAGTAACTCCACCATTGCCGGTCCCAAGCCCGGATGCGAAAGGGGGAGGGCTGCATGCAGGGAGGCAGGGGACTTTTCCATACAGGTTCGAGCCGTCATACCTGAAGTCATGAGGACCTAGTTGTATCAGCAATTTACGGATCATCAAAACAACTGAAATTATTCAACTTCTCTATGAGGATCTAAAACCTCAAGTTTTCCATATGTTTCAGGCGCGATTTCCGGAAGGATGTAGTTGTAATCATATTGATAATGGACCGCCTGTAAAGGTAGATGTCCACTGGCGAGGAAATCGCGCGAGAAACTCGAGCGAGTTACTAGCAACATTGCCGAACAATGGCTTTTTGCATTGCAAGTCGACTTGCGAGGCCGTATACACTGAGCAAATCAATGTAGCTAGTAACTCGCTCGAGTTTCTCGTGCGATTTCCTCGCTAGTGGCCATCTACCTTTACGAGTTCCAGTTCCAAACTAGAGATTCATTAGGGCAAAATAATAATCGGAGAGCACTGCGCTCCGTGCCATATACAGAGAGGATTCGTGGATGCGGCCCAGCGACGTAGTCCAGTCGAATTAGACATCCATTCTATTGTGGAAGAACATAGGTTAGCCGATTTTTTTATAAGTTCATTAGACCAGTGGAAAGATAACTTCAAAAGTCTGACATTTTCTTTTGACGGGTTTGGCCGCAAAAAATTATTAAAAAATGAAAACGCGATATTTCGGGTAAAACTTTTTTCCTGTAGGTTTTTCAGAAAAAGTCTTCGTATAAAAGTTGTTCGTTATGAAAAGCCCTGAATTATGAGCCCAAGTTAAAAATTATATCTTCATTAGTTCACGTGTAAATTGCAAATAATTACAGAAATAAATTTTTTCGTTTTTCTTGAATAAATTGATGAATAATTAACTTATGGCGTTTGAACTGATGACACAGTAATTTCAAACTTTCCCCCGGAGGATAGTCTAAGATTCGCTTACCTATGTTGTATAGTTAAGCAACAATATGTGACGAGAGAAAATCCGGAGATTGGCTGTGAAATTTTAGCCCGGATGGCCACATGGTACAAAAAAATCATGGATATAGTTTTCCATAGGTACTTTCTAGAAATGAAAAATTTTTTTTTTTGGCCCATAAAAAACAACTTTTTTGGTGATTTTAAATTTTTTGCTCTTAAACAAATAGAGATATCTCTGGTATTGAGACGTATTCTCGGGAAGGTATTGATAGCTTCTTGTTGTTCTCTCTTTACCGAGTATTTTGCAAAAAAAAAACCTCAATATCTCAATTAGAACCGGAGATAACAGTGTCTTGGATTTTGGATGGTATTTATTGGTGTAATTGATATTAAGAAACGAAAAAAATACCAAAATTCGTGAAATACTCCAAGAAATAACCATGAATTTTTTCAACATCGTCAAAGTACTTGAAGATCATGAAAAAAAATATTAAACAGCGTCGACCGCCTCGAGCCGCGTCCGATCGGCCCAAGTCGCCCAAGTTGGGTGGTGGGAGAGCCGAGTCGCGTGGTGGGGACCGCATAACGCGTCGCTCGACCCTTTACTTAATAAATGAATATCTCCGTTAATAATCGTCGTAGAAAAAAATTCTTTTTTTCGAACTAAGCTCTTTTATACTCAACTTTCCGAAAATTCACTTGTGTTATTGATCCGACCTGTATTGAGCAATTTTCGATAAAATTCAGGTCGGACGCCATAAGTTAATTATTCATCAATTTATTCAAGAAAAACGAAAAAATTTATTTCCGTAATTGTTTGCAATTTACACGTGAACTAATTGAGACATAATTTTAAACTTGGGCTCATAATTCAGGGCTTTTCATAACGAACAACTTTTATACGAAGACTTTTTCCGAAAAACCTACAGGAAAAAAGTTTTACCCGAAATATCGCGTTTTCATTTTTTAATAATTTTTTGCGGCCAAACCCGTCAAAAGAAAATGTCAGACTTTTGAAGTTATCTTTCTACTGGTCTAATGAACTTATAAAAAAATCGGCTAACCTATGTTCTTCCACAATAGAATAGACCCTATTTTCGGCTTAATTCGACTGGACTAACGGGTCAGCGCCCGTGGATAGGTAACTTACAGTACACGCTACACACGAAAATTGTACGTGCGTGAGCTTCTCTGGCGTAAGCAGTATAGCTCAAGCTCACGAATATAATCATCATAAAGAAAAAAACTGCGTATCAGTTTAGCACCTGCCGATTCTTTTTTTCAAGCAGAACGTATTCCACGAGACATACATGACCGACCTACAAAGTAATTGGAATGCACATGTATCGAAAAACGCATAGTACGAAACTACCATTATAGATGTAGTGATAGTATTATATCAAGTCTCACACCAATAGTGTAATTGCAAAAATAAATCAATACTGCGATTATTGAACAACATTATACAAAAAGTTAACAAATCCCCCAAAAAGCACCTACGGTGCAAAAAAATTCGCCAAGTACATTCAATCTTCAAGAACAACTACTACTTGATCTTCGATGTAAAAAAAAGACAATAATCAGGAAAAAAAAATCCAAATCAATTATTGTGCCAAGTATATGCAACTTCGCATCACGCATAGACGTACTAGAGAAGCTGGAATGAAACAGACAACAAACCAGATTAACAATTAGAAAAGACAGCAAATCGAAATAGAGAGAGAAAAATCGATTTAGAAAATTTACACAAAAAATAAAGAAACACAACCGAAAAAAAAAAAAATACGAAAATGGAGGTAGTGAGACTTGGCGGGCTTATCGGTAGAAAAAAATCCAGAATGTAATACTCAAAAGGCAATATAACATTAGCCCGCCAAGGAACACGTACTCCGTTTTCAGATTTTTTTTTTTTTTCGGTTGTGTTTCTTTATTTTTTGTGTAAATTTTCTAAATCGATTTTTCTCTCTCTATTTCGATTTGCTGTCTTTTCTAATTGTTAATCTGGTTTGTTGTCTGTTTTATTCCAGCTTCTCTAGTACGTCTATGCGTGATGCGAAGTTGCATGTACTTGGCACAATAATTAATTTGGATTTTTTTTTTCTGATTATCGTCTTTTTTTTACATCGAAGATCAAGTAGTAGTTGTTCTTGAAGATTTAATGTACTTAGCGAATTTTTTTGCACCGTAGGTGCTTTTTGGGGGATTCTATTATGATAGAGAAGTTGTTTTCCGAATTTGCAATCAATGGAATATTGTGCAAGCTTTTCACTGTTGAATTTGCAATTGGAGCTAAGTTCAAGCTATTTTCCAAAGTCGTATTTGATCCAAGAAAGCTATTTTCTGCAGAATTTTCATTTCCATCCACGATCAAGGAGTCAAAATTATTTGAAATTTCATCTTTGTGATCACCATTAGGACTATTGAGTGAAAGTTTTCGAGATGAGTGATTTTTTTCTTTCCCAGATATTGTGAACGAATCATCAATTGAAATAATTTTATTGCTATCTGAGCTGCCTTTGAAAGTTTTATTCCTCACGAAAGAATCATTTTCTATGAAATTCTCATTTTCATCTACGATCACTGAGTCCTGCAGGCATGTAAAAATTTGTTCGTTTGTGTTGCTAATAGTGCTATCAAACGGAGGTTTCATCAACAAGCGTTTATGTTCTTTACCAGATATCATGGAAGAATCGTCAATCAAAATAATATTATTCTCCAAGCTACCCTCCAAAGTCTTTCTCGTTACAAAAGAATTATTTTCTGATAAATTTTCATTTTCATAAAACATTTGAGAATTGAAGTTTATTAGAATTTTGTTGTTGCCCTTGGCATCCGTACTAATTATTAAAGGTTTATTAGATAAGCAATTGCTTTCTTTTCCAGGTATTATCGACGAATTGTCGTTATTTTTCGTTATTGAATAGGCGTGATCCATTGATACAATAGCGACTGTGTCACTAGTATTTGCAATTGCATACTTTGTGTTAGAATCCATTGAAATATTATCTAAATATCCATAAGTATGTTCGTCCGGTGCTTTATTTCTCCAATTTTCTTTAGTGCATAAGATTCTACGTTCTTCTACAGTTTTGTTTGCTTTCGTTAGTTTCTGACCCATTTTTTGTTGCTTCTGCTCGAATTGTTGTAGTTCTTTTTGATTATTATAGGTAGCTCGTGCTTATTTGGTGATACTATCAATTGCCCTCACATGTTTGATGAATAGTTTGTCACTTCGAGAAGGCTTTCGATCATCTAATACTGATGATTTAAAGTCACAAAAGTATGCTTCAGATCTGGCAGAGGTTGCAGCTTTGTTTGGTGAATTGTAATGTTTTCTCATTATGTTTGTCCACGCAGGGAATTGAGAAAACAAGCGTTTTAAGTCTCTAACTGCAGTTGGACAGCAATAAAAATTATTATCTTCGAAATTACTAGAATTGATGTTGCTACTATCGTCATTAAAACGTGTTTCCTGAATAATGTTGTTGATAAAATTCGAAATAGAGTCCCCATCATCTAAATCTTCTTTCATTTCTATATTGCACTGCGTATGATCGGCACAATCATTAGCATTGCTTGAGCATGGCTTGTATTTTTTCACCTCTTTGTACTGAAGATCGTCATCAAACTTGAAAGTTTGAAGTCTTTCGATTAGCCACGATACCATTTACTACTATTTTGAGCCACAGTAAATATTGCTGTTGCAGCTGTTTTGAAATTCTGGAAATCATCAATAGTACTTGTGAAGCCTATACATCTTAAATAAAAATCTTTGATAGCAGGACCAACTTGAGAGAAGCTTTTCAGCCTAGCTGCGCAGTTCATTAAATGCGCAATATCCACACCTATAAAGCAGTTTGGCAATTCTTGTGATTTGCCAATTAAGATGAGATAACATGTTGACAAATAAGTCTTATAATTCATTTTATTCGTAGCAAGGGTCACTGCATTCTGTAATGCAGCAGACATATCAGTGACAATCTCCTTCGGAATTGAAGCTCCTGATTTAAAGAACTCAGAAAGCCAATATTGAAGAAAGAGTGTATCGTGCTTTTCTGATAGTAGTTGGCACACAGGTACTATTATATTACCTATATAAGTTACTACGACATAAAAAAATATATGCCCACTAAGATAGTTATCGGGACGTATAATTTTTTTAGCAATACTTCCTGTGGCATCTATCGATACAATAGGATCGAGTTTCATCAAATCATTGTAAATATCAATTTGTTCAGGTGTCCAGTAAAAGAGAAAAAATTTCTGGATTCCTAATTGTCGTATTGCCTTAGAAAATTCAACATGGGTACATAAATTTTAAAAGGATTCCCACATATTGGAGTGAGTGACTCCAAGATCTTCATCTTTAGCTTCTTGTCGAATTTTTGTCAGAACTTCATCGCCAGGAATCAGAGGAGATATTTCATCACCATACTTCATATACTTTTCAACTAATTGGCGCTTCACTACAACTGGTTTTTTATTTAGCAGCTGCGATTTCAAATTGGCCCTCCGTGAACCTGTAAGAAATATCCGTTATTTCTATTTCTGCACAGCACTTCTTCGGATATTGTATTTGTATTGAACTATTTATGTTCTATAATTTTCAACGGTGCTTCGTCAGTTGGGTGAGCCGACCCTGGCATCGAGTGTTAGAACAGTCATATGCTTATATTTAAACAAAAATTATTGAAACATTCAATTTTAATAAATTTTTACCTTAATGGAACGCTTGGAGTTGGGAAAATCGAAATTTACTACCTTGCCGCTTGCGTAAAAAGTGTGAATGAAAAAGAACTTCAAATGTAAGATAAAAGAACAGATTTATAGGGACTGAATCAGCGAATTTAATTGAGTGAAACGAAGGACATCTCATTTGCACAAATTAAGTCTATAAAAAGAATGGTGATGATAAGACAATAAAGGCTTGCGCCCACTACATGGTAGCAGCTAGCATGGCACTGCAGCCGCGGGCAGGAGAGTGCCCAAATTGTGTTTTCTCTTTCGTTTTTTTTTACACGAATTTCAAGTTCTGCAGTTTGCTGTGAATACGTGGTGCAAACAGGAAGTGCAAAACTCAAAGTTCGTGAAGAATGACATAAGAGATAACATAATTTGGGCGCACTTCTACCAGTTGCTGAAGTGCCGTGCCAGCCACTGCCATGTAGTGGGCGCAGGCCTTAAAGAACCAATCAGTAAAAGCATTAGAGATCAGTGGTAAAATAATACTATTTTGTACGTCCTTTTTCATTGCGATTCTACCCTGATC
This sequence comes from Athalia circularis, assembly GCA_963978495.1. Lineage (NCBI taxonomy): Eukaryota > Metazoa > Arthropoda > Insecta > Hymenoptera > Athaliidae > Athalia > Athalia circularis. Next base: position 6,353,207 of record OZ021697.1, on the reverse strand, counting down.
TTTTTTAATTGGGTTCCATTGAAGTTTATTTAAATTGATTTTCAAAAAACACTCCCATTTGATCAACTGATAGAGAAATACACTGGTTCATTTGTACAACAAACTTCCCTAGACTTTGTGGCCCGTTCATCCTCAAAATTGAAGTGTTCGATTCTAAAAGTGATTTTTTCATATCGATTAGAAATTCTGTCACAAACCTAGCACGTGTCTTCTTTTTTGATGTGGTATTTTTTTGGTATTTAGCGTTTGAATATTAAACGTAACAGGTTGTAGGAGTAGAAAGATTAGAGAGAGAAAGAGTAGAGAGAGAAAGGGATAGAGAGAGAGAAAGAGAAAGATTAGAGAGGAATAGAAGAGTAAACCACGGTCAAGGAGAGATAAGTCAGTCGGCACCCAGTGGTGAAGGTGGACGGGTGACCCCAAGGTGGACAACGTCACCACAGTAAAATCATCTAAGTCAGTAAATTGAGAAATTATCCTAAAGAATTGAGTGCGCTGAACCAGACCTCCATCACCTACATACACGAATACCTAAACACTACACACGGTATCACGATCAAACCTCCTCTGCAGCATCTATACGGAGCATTCACGCCTCAAAGGGAATCGAACACCTTGGAGGGACACCTTAACAAGGACACATCAAAAAACACAGCATCCACCACATCCACCACGGCGCCGTTACACACATTTAAACGGAACACTCACAGACCCGACATCATCATCCACCTACACGTTACGTAACGTACAACGTAGACATCAAACTACTCTCCCTCTCATATTTCATATTTAGTCGTTAGTTCCAGTTTAATTGGTAAAAAATCATTATTGAAAGGAAAGACAATAAACTTAAATTTACTACCAGATACCCGATCAAAGCAAATTGTCCCATCACTCTTACATTTGGCGCCCGAACTAGGACCTGATAAAAAACGAAAATTGTTTTTTTCTATATAATAAAATAGAGTCATCAGATAGAATCCCGTTACGTGAGTGAATGGCTTTTTGCTTTCGATCACCGGTTAAAGTTGACCGTTATTTCAAAATTAATAATAGCCTTATAGACGTTTCGCCGAGCCGCGAACAAACAATAACACAAGACGATATGGAGAAGGAAATGTTGATGCTGAGAAGGGAGAATGGGGAGCTTTGGCAGACAATCGAAAAGCAAAAATCAGAGTACATAGAAATGAAAAAAATGCTTGAGGAATTAAAACAATGTGTGCAAATGAGTCGAAAGACCTCTTCGAGCAGGGAAACAGTTAGCGTCGAAGAATCCACTGGCAAAGGGAGATTGGTAAGTGGGTTGCTTGATCAGATAAAAATTTTAAATGTCGATGTGCCATTGCCTAGTTTTAACTATGAACAAGGGAATAACCCAAACGAATTTTTAGAAAAAATAGAAAAATACTTTATCGCGAAGCGAACGGACGCAAGTTTAAAATTAGTGCAAGTAGATACAGCATTGACTGGGTATGCGCGCATTTGGTTTAAGGCATACAAAGGGCTGTTCAATGACGATTATGGAACATTCAAAACAAAATTCTTGGAGAGATTTTTCTCGGAAAGCGCGAGGAATCAAGCTCGAAATCAATGGTCTGCTCGCAAGTATGATCGAAGAAGCGGTTCTTTGGAGGCTTATTTTTTGAAACAATTGACAGAAGCGAAATATGTAGAGCCAACGCGATTAGAATCCGCCATATGTTACGATATCATTCAGCAGTTTCCGTGGGGTATACAAGATGACCTAGCAACAGTAGATTTGACAAAGATAGACGTAATTACACGAGCATTAGTTAATCTAGACCGGACAAAAACAGAGAGGGATCAAAAAAGAACGGAAGGTTATGAGCGACTGGTACGAGTGAGGGAAATGCAAGTGCAAAGAGGTCCGTATCGCGAACAGAATCAACGGTATACAAATTACGATCATGCAAGGGAACAGCTGGGGAATCGATATCAAAGAAATAGAAATTACGAAGGGCATTGGGGGCAGTCGAATCATCAAGGTTATATGGATAGATTTCAAGGACAAAGACAACGACCGGTATTTAATAACCGTCAGAGAAATGACAGACATGAAGAGCATACACAAAGATACCCGGAACAAAACTACATATTGCAAACACGACAAATAGGGCAAAACAATCGGGGATACAATACAGATTGGCGACATAGAACGAATACGACTAGACAAATACCAAATCAAGAAACAGATTACAGACAAAATCATAACACAGGTCATTTAAACGATTCTCGGGCGCAATGAAAACAGATCCCGCATTGCGTCAAGATTTTTTTGATTTCGTAGAGGATCTGAGTTGCGGAATAATAAGATCAAAAGATCGAGGAATAACGAAACAAAGTACAAATGCATTAGATAATAGCCTGCAATTGAAAGTAGATTTCGGTATTAAGTCATGGGCACTCATAGATTCCGGGAGCCAAATTAGCTGCATATCTCAAGAATTTGCCGAAAAATTGTCGCAAAAGCAAACACTAGCAACCCTACCGGTGTTGAATATTGTAGTCGCGACCGCGATGGGGAAAAAGTCTACCAGTATAAAAGAGCAAGTTTTATTAAAGATGATAAGCGGACAATATAGCGACAGGCATAACTTTTTAATAATTCCGGGATTAACATCAAAAGTAATTTTAGGATATGACTGGATAGAAAAGAATAAAATAGTTATAGATATGGAAAACGATATTTTCAAAATCAATAAACAGATAATTCAGCCGGAGTTCATATCGTCCGGTCGAGTTTCAGCGGACAAGGTAAGCTGCTCTCAGGAGGGCGAAGTCATCTGCCTACAAATCATCGCTCCAACAAATGATGAGCAAAGTAATAACATAAGCCCATCAGATAAGGAACAAACCGATACGTTAGCTATTAATTCCATACAAACTATGGTGGCAGACAAAACAGATCATCAAGAGGCTGACGTCGAAGAAAGGAAATCCCACCGCGAATCATCATGTAGCGAAGGCGAAGGGGAGGATGAGTATGAAATACATGATATACAAGATAACGATGTCAAGTCTAAGGGGGGTCAATTTTTCGATGAAGTTCGAGCGATCGCGGATAACTTAACGATTTTGGACGAAGGTCAGAAATATGAGTTTATTAATATGATGAGCAAATATGAAAGATTATTCACACCAAAGACAATAAGCGCTGGAACGTATATACATAAAATAAAACTTCTGAATAGAAAGCCGGTAGTTAGAAAACCTTATCCAGTCCCCATGGCGCTTCGATCTGCTGTAGATAAAGAAATAAAAAATATGATAGAGGCAGGCATTATAGAAAAATCCGTAAGTCCGTATTGCAGCCCGCTGCGCATAGTAAAAAAGACAGACGGTCGCGTTCGCATATGCTTAGATGCTCGATTCATAAATGAAGTGATCGAGTCCGATCAGGAAGCGCCACCACATATAAGGGATATAATGCAAAAACACCATTCAGCATGCGTTATTTCAACCACAGATCTAACTAACGGATACTGGCAAATTGAACTAGAAAAAGAATCAAGACCATGCACGGCATTTTTATACAACAATACGCTTTACCAATCTAGACGCATCCCATTTGGATTGAAAACCGCCGGAAGCGGATTTATACGAGCTTTAAGAGGAGTTTTGAGACCGGAGTTTACATCGTTTTTGACCGATTATATAGATGACCTGCTTTTCACATCGAAGTCAATCGAAGACCATTTCAAGCATTTAGATATAGTATTTAAAACTTTACAAAACCACAATTTTACATTAAAACTGAAAAAGTCGTTGTTCTTTCGGGAATCCGTCCCATTTCTAGGATTTGTGTTATGTACGAAAGGTATCCGTGCTGACCCGGAAAAACTCAAAACGATTCGGGAATTCGAACTGCCAAAAAACAAAAAACAGTTACAGCGGTTTATCGGCGTCTGTCATTATTACCGCCAATTTAGTTACAGATACTCAAATAGTATCGACGCATTCAGAGATCTATTATCTAGCAAAGGAAAATGGTATTGGACAGAAAAACACACAATCGCATTTAAAAATCTTGAAGAAAACTTTTTAGAAACAACAACATTATACCATGTGATTCCAAACAAACCATTTACAATACAGACGGACGCCAGTGACGAAGGGATCAGTGGGGTATTATATCAAGAAGACGATCAAGGGGATAAATATTTAATTTCAGTCGTGAGTCGTTTATCGCGGTGTGAGAGGAATTACACAACAACGGAAAAAGAGCTCCTGGCAATTGTTTATGCGCTTGTAAAATTTCGAATCTATGTCTACGGAACAAAATTTAGAATATTAACCGATCATCACAGTTTCACTTTTCTCTCTAAAACGCCATTTTGTAACGCCAGAATCGTACGGTGGGGCTTACTCATACAGCAGTACGAATTTGACATTCAATATTGCAAGGGAACGGAGAACATTGTTGCTGACTTCTTCAGCCGCAATCCAAACTCAAACTTTAGTGATGAACGAGTCAACGAAAAATACATAATTGCGAAATTAAACAAAACCATAGATCAATTTAAAAAAAAGAATCCGTTGGAGATTAATACCTTAGACAGCGAAATACGTGAACAATTTAAAAACTTAGAGGAATTACAAAAGCAAGACCCCGAAATCCAGGAAATAATAAAAACAACACAAGGTAGAGATGAGACGAGATATAAGATATTTGAAAAAGTACTGTTTCACAAGGAACCGCAGGGCGATGAGAATTGGCGTATCGTTATACCAAAAACTATGACACAAAACATAACAAACACGGTGCATGGTAAATTAGGGCATGTAGGGTATTATAAAACAATGAAATATTTACGTCACTATTATTATTGGAAACAAATGAACACTCAGATTAAACAAAATGTTCTGGCGTGTGATCTGTGCCAAAGGATAAAAAACATAACATACGCAATGGAAGGCGAGTATCGAAGGGTAGAATCGTCGAAACCGGGCGATTTAATCACAGTCGATTATTTTGGTCCTTTGCCTAGATCCACGTTTGGACTACAATATATATTTGTTGTCCAAGACAATTTTTCGAAACACATCCGGCTCTATCCCCTAAAAACTGCTACGACCCAAGCAACGCTTAGAAAATTAACGAATGACTATTTTGTTACCGTGGGAACATGGATTTGATTCCGCGCCTTGCAATATCGCTCGATCTAATTTTGCGAAACCATGTTCCTCCAACTCGTGGAAATCGAGAGGCGCTATTATTTTCTTCTCCATGTTGCGGGAAGTCTTGCACGTCTTGCACGTCGACGTTTTCGTGTAACTACAATCTGAAATTGAGTGAAACACATATTCGCAGAGGTTGGCAATGTTTGAAACTGCATCTACTTTAATCACACGAGGTGCTCTCTAAGGTTGAACGGAGCATTCTATCTGCCTCAAAATGTGAGCTCTCATCTTATATACTTCAGTAGAAGGTCCGTTCGCCAAGAAGGCCTTGAGAAAGTTCGAAGCGTCGCTTTCAGTAGCAGTGACGAGTTCACGAAACCGATCGTTTTTACATGCTGATGCCAAAATTTACATCATACTTTCAAAACCGCATGTATTCGCGATCACTATTTTCGATTTTTATTAGATACCATGGGACACAAATTCCCATTTCGCAATAAGCCGATACTCAGCCGTTGTTTATTCAATCCAACCGCATCCCAATCCGGATGTGGATCAAGGTAAGTTCTTTTGACTTTTTTGGTTCATTTTTATTTCACCAATTCTGCTGCACGGCCAATTCGCAAATTTCTGAGTCTTCAGCCACATCTAAACTTGGACTTGACAGTACCGAGTCCGAGATTGATTCTATAATAGATCAGTAGCAGGAGTAGCCGTAAGATTTTCAACTATACTTGTATCATCTGTGTGATCAGTGAGAACCTTGCTGTCTGTGTGAATTTTGCATTGATCCGCAAGCTTGAAGTGGTCGTCAGCTTTCTCATTTGTAACTACATTTTCTGCCCTTCGTACATTATCCGCAGCAACGGCTAGCTTCGCTCTCCCAGAAAACAACCTGATATGTGTTGTCAAAAATTTGTCAATGCGCATCGGGCGGTTGTTATTCTTGAGAAGGCGATGCTTTAGGTCATTAAATTCTGCCTCAACCGCTGATGAGCTGACGTTTATCTCTCCATATTGAAATTTCGAAATCATTACTCCCGTGAAAAGTGGAAAATACGGCAGCATTAGACAAATAATCGCGTTGATCTTTGCTATTGCCAAACGCTCTTACTACTGAACCCATCAGAGCTTTATCAAAATCGCAAACGACCTCACGTGGACGTGGAAAGTTGGCTTTGTGCATACTACCAATTCTTAAAATCTCAAATAGCCAGTATCGTATCGCATCAGTGTTTTGCACAGCACTTAACATTCGAAATACTGGCATTTTTGAAGTTCCAGTGTCGCAAACAATTTGGTGAAGATATATGTGAGCTGACAACTCTGAGTTTGGTTGTTTGAGTTTCTTAATTAGCGATCCAGTAGCATCCACAAAAATAAGATGAGGATGTGTTAAATAGATCGCCATTTGTTCTTGCGTCCAATAGTGTACGAATAATGAGTCAGGTCCGATTCCGTGAATCGCTCCTGCGTGTTGTTCGTACTTCATTTTGCGGATATTTTCTAATGGATCTATGACATGGGTTATCCCAAGCATCTTATCTTTCCTTTCTTGCTTTGCCTTACGTAAAGTATTTATATTAGGCAAGTAGGCAGGTTCATCATCGCCAAATTTCATGACTCTGTCGGCTTCATTTCACCGCTAAACACACGGAAACTGATTGCCTTCTGCTAGAATTTTGGAGACTTCTTCCCTCCGTTGGCCTTTGAGTTGCCTCTTTTTTTGTGGTCGATAGCAAAATCGAAGTTCTGTACAGAACATTCCATAATCACAGCAGAATTCGGCATTGGTTTGTTGATAATACAACCTGAAAATTAACAGCCACATTCCTTGCATAACCCTGCCACAGTTATATAAATACCACTCTTCGATCGTTTGCATCTCTTGAAAGGAATTGCACAGGGCAGTTTTGTGTCATCATGAAACGCTTTGTACAACTGATCAGCCCAGATTTTACGCTTTAACGTACCGTAGTTCTTCGACCGTCGCAAGCTATCGAAATAAATTACGTCTTCCGGATCCATAGTCACCCATGTCTTATAGGGAAACTCAATTTTGAATTCTAACAATTGTTCGACACTAGTATTGCTATCGTCCATAGAAATCTCTTGTTCCGAGTCTACAAAGAAGTTACTGATCGAAATATCGCGAAATTGCAAAATCTTGGATAATACATTGTATCGGTTGTTTTGAATCAGGACATAAATGTACTTAGGTTTAATTGCGTTATTTAGTTTGTCGCTGATCGTTTGATAAATATTGGAATTCGGTGGAGCAGGCTTTCCGTGTTCATCGAGTATATCTCTAAAATCTGGAGACAAAATAACATTCAAAAGAGTTTCGATATGCTTTGCCATATCTTATAATTAGAGTGTACGCATATACTAATGTTCTCCGTTACAGAAATATTTATATGAGTACACAATTACGCGACTGGCAGGATGTTAAGGAACCATGGATATTAATCAGAATTATTTTAGTTATTATTTCGTGTAATAGTCAGCGTGGCGCTATCAGCTAGTGCAGTCGCTGGTAGCTGTTAGCTGAAAGTCCAGCCACTTCAACGGCGCGCTGCAGTGTGTGCAGTGTTCAGCTCGCCCCCCACCACTGCGCTTCTCCCACTATGATAATACTACACTGCAGCGCGCCGCTTTCAAAAAATTTTTGCAAGCGGCGCGCTGATTTTTGAAAAAATAAATAGTGACCCAAAAAACTTTTTGGAATTTTCCGGCTCGATTTTGGACTCACGACATCGCGCTTCTGGAACAATGTTTAAAACAACTAGAACAACCTGGAACAATCGAGAAAATTCAAATTTTCGGAATGTGGGGGGCTGGTCAAAATACTATTTTTCAGTTTCCTGGCTTCATTTTTGGACTTACGACAATGTGCTTTTGGAGCAATGTTTGGAACAACTAGAAAAACCTGGTACAATGAAAAAAAAAAATTTCGAAAAGTGGGGGGCTAGGTCAAAAAACCGTTTTTTTGATTCTTTGGGATTCCAGTTAACACTAGGACAGTGATTTTCTGGAACAATATAGAACAAATCCAGAACAATTTGGAACAATCAAGAAAATTTAGATTTTCGAAAAGTGGGGGGCCAACTTCGCGGAGGTGCGGGTTTCATTGAGAAGAAACACCTGTTGTCCTGCTTCGAAAAATTGACTGTTGGTGGTTCTGTCGTAGAGTGTTTTGGATCTTTGTTTTGCGTTTTTCAAGTTTTGGGCCGCGCATCCGCGGATGTTTTGTAAGTTTGTTAGTAAGTCCAAGGTTAGAGTATCATATGTATTGGTCAGCGCATAAGCTGGGGTTTCGTCTGATGGTAGTCGTGCTTCTTTGCCAAAAATGAGCCGATGTGGGGTGAAGTTCGTGGCTTCGTGAACCGCCGTGTTATAGGCGAATACGGCGAATCGTATATATTTGTCCCATTCTTTACTAGCGTTGGTGTAATGCTTGATATATTCGGTTAGCATTATGTGGGCACGTTCCAAGGATCCATTCGATTGTGGTCGGTAAGGGGTCGTTCGCATTTGTTTAATGTTGAATAGCTTACAGATTTGCCGCATCGTTTTACTCATGAAGTTTTGTCTCTGATCCGTGAGTATCGTGTATGGTGCGCCGTAACGTGTGATAAATTCTATGGCGAAGGCTGTCCCGATAGATTGAGCTGTTGCGTCTACGATTGGGATAGCGTCTATATATTTTGTCAGGTTACACTGGATAGTAAGAAGGTAACGATTATCCTTTTTTGTTATAGGCAGGGGTCCTAATATGTCCATAGCGACTTTGTAAAATATGTCTGTCGGCGTATCTTCAATGACCATTGGTAGTTTTGTTTCAATTCTGACTGGTTTTTTTCGTTGACAACTTTCGCAACTCCGGACGAAGTTTTGGATTTGTTTTTTCATGTAGGGCCAAAAGTATTCTTATCGAGTGCGTCTGTAAACTTTTGTGATCCCTTGGTGTCCGCCCACCAAGGATTCGTGATTCTCTCTAATGATGTCCTCACGGATTTCTTTCTCGGGTATGGTTGTAGTATTTAGGCAGATAGTGATCCGGATGGGTGAGTTACGGAAAATGTAGTAGATCATTTTCTTCACCACTATTGGTCTGAATTCGTCGACAGTTGCGCCTGCGATGGGGAGTGCGATGGATAGGGTGTTATGTTTGTGCAAGGTCTGTTTTAGGTTCACCAATGCGCGGAACAAGTCATCGAGGTTTCCTTTGTCATGAGTGAGGGATTTTAACACCAGGGTGTATACGTATTTGTGTTTTGATATTGTTGTTAATATTTGGAACTTGGAAAGATTATGGTTCTCGACAATTTCTTTACTTACGAGGTTCTCCTCCACTAATTGTTTCTCCGGAGTGTTCTTCCACGTGCAGTTGGCCAATATGAAGTGCACATAATTGTCGTTTATCATCAATAGCCCGTCGTTAGTTTTGGTTACATAAGGTACGGGTGTTATGTCGTTTATGGTATTCGTAAAGTCTTCGAATTCGCATGCTTGATTATCGTTATTATTTCGTGATGGAGATTTTCTAGGACTTCCCGAGGGTAGGTGGCCCGGATTTCCAGAGCGTAGTGCTTTCAATCGGATGATTGGTGACACGGGGTCATCATCGCTATCGCTGTCGCTATCTGTAACAGCTGAGTCCATATCGCACGAGCCTTCGTCACTCGACGTCGTGTAGGTTGAGCAGTTCACAGGTGAATTAGTGGAGGTCGTCATAACGGGGAGTCGAGGCAAGGCGGCTGAGGTCGGTCTTGGACGATGAGTGGATCGGGTTTCGGGCCTTTTGAACCGTGGGCTGGTTGTAGTTACTGAGGGGGGTACGCGCTGACGAGTGGGTGAGGTGCGTGGTCGAGTGACACTGTCAGCTTCTGAGGTGTTGTATGGTGGATTTTCGGGGTTACAAATTACGATTCTTACATCTGAGTTTTTGGAAACACAGTGTATCATTCTTCTTACTATATTCCGATTCAATCTGTCCAGTCCACAGCCCATTCGGGGTGTGTATAGGGATTTTATGTGGTCTCTTTGGAGTTGATTTTTCAAATAAACAAGAGTATTATAGAACGTTTCTCTAGTGGGTCGTTCGGAGCAGAATCTTTTTGTGACTAAGTTGTATATGTTGCGGTTATTGTGAGGTGTTATGATACCGTCTGTTATATCTGGACTGTGGCTTTTTAGTTCTGCTCTGTTGATTATTTTCCGGTCTGCCAGTTGTAGTGCTATGCCACGCGACGTCTTGCAATCTGCTGAGATGCAATGAGCTATATGATCTGATCTGTCGATTAGATAAGCTGGTATCTCCTTGATGAATTTGTTGTCAGTTAATGGTAGAAAGTCGAGATCTGATAGGAATTCTCCGTACGAGGGTGTTTGCCCTGGGTGTGTACCATAAGAACTTCCGGGTTGGTCAGCTGTTACAGATAGCGACAGCGGTTCGGTAGCAATTCGGTTTTTGCTAATCTTTGTCTTTTTTGGGGTACTGCATTGGAAGACGAGGTTGCGGGTCAAGGTCGTTTTGTAGTTGCCGTGATTCCTTCGACCTCGTGCTCGGTCGTATATGTTGTGTCCGTATCATAGTACGGTAGATCTGGTTTCTTGCGTAGTCTTGTGTTTCCTGAGGAGTCGGCGCTGTATGGGCGTTTGGTTGACAGTGGTCGATGTATGGTAGTTGGGGGGTTAGGCGGATCTGGTGCGAGCGAAGTGTCGCTGTTGGATTCATATTTCTGCCGTTTTAGGGGGTTTGCATTATTAGATTCGTCGGTTGTGTCTCGGCGTCTTGTTGAGAATTGGTGGGCACTTTTACTTTGTTTATGCGTGCTAGGAAAGGAAGATTCTGTTTCGGATCTCGGACGCTTGGAATCAATAGGAAAGATCTGGGTAGGGCCCTGGAGTGGTGGGTTCCGAGAAAGTGCGTCAGCATTCAAGTTTGTCGTTCCCTTCTTGTGAACGATATTATAGGAATATCCGTCCAGTGTTGAGCGCCAGCGCAATAGCCGCGAGGTAGGATCTTTAACGTTATTAAGCCAAATAAGTGGCCTATGGACGGTCACTAGGGTAAACTGTCGTCCGTCTAGATACGGACTGAAGTATTTGACTGCGAAAATGATTGCGAGAAGTTCTTTATCCGTGGTTGAGTAGTGAACTTCTGCTTGTTACAGTGCTCTAGATGCTTATGCTATTGGTAAGTCCTCTCCAATCTTGCCTTGGCTTAGGACGGCGCCTATTGCATAGTTCGACGTGTCGGTTGTTAATACTAAAGGTTTGCTGAAGTCGGGATATTGTAGTATTGGTTCGGTACATAGTATGTCGCGTAACGTTTCAAAAGCTCGCTGGTATTCCGATGTCCATAGAAAAGGGTTATTCTTTTTCAGGAGGTTATTGATGGGTATTGCAATTTTCAACATGTCGGGAATAAACCTACGGTAATAGCCTATTAGGCCCAGCAACTGTTTTATCTGTTTGGGTCTTGCGCCAGGTCCATTCACACGACTGGGCGCCCTACCGAGTGCTCGAAAGCGTAATGGGGATTTGCGTTTTATGAAACAACTCACATAATAACAATATGACAGCAAATGTGGAATCACATTGCTATCAGGGATGTGCTTTCATTCAAGCCTGACAAAATACAAAAAGTTATGAAATCCCCTCAAAAAGCACCTACGATGCAAAAAAGTTCGCCAAGTACATCAAATATTAACTGCAACCCAGATACCTTTGAGGAAGATAAAAAATTAATCAATGAGAAGAAAAAAAAAATGCAAATCAATTATTGTGCCAAGTACATGTAACTTTGAAAACTGGAGAAGTATAGAATAAACATACAACGGACGAAATTAACAAGTGTAAGAATAAAGAATCGAAAAATAAATCGATGAAAAACAATTCTAAGAATAAAAAAAAAAAAAAACAAGTAAAATTGAAATTGAAAAAAAAAAAAAAAGAATTAGAGTTAGTGGCACTTGGCGGACTTTTTCGGAAAAAATCCATGTCTTGTATAACAATATAACATTAGCCCGCCAAAAACCACAAACTCTAATTCTTTTTTTTTTTTTTTCAATTACAATTTTACTTGTTTTTTTTATTCTTAGAATTGTTTTTCATCGATTTATTTTCCGATTCTTTATTCTTACACTTGTTAATTTCGTCCGTTGTATGTTTATTCTATACTTCTCCAGTATTCCTATGTATGATTCAAAGTTACATGTACTTGGCACAATAATTGATTTGCATTTTTTTTTTCTTTTCATTGATTAATTTTTTGTCTTCCTCAAAGGTATCTGGGTTGCAGTTAATATTTGATGTACTTGGCGAACTTTTTTGCATCGTAGGTGCTTTTTGAGGGTAACATATATGCTACCGAAAGTCTTTCGGACTTGCACGATTTTGATCTTTCAAAATTAAAATATCCTCGAATTCCGCCCACGTTTCTATGAGTGAGAGGTTGTTTGATATCATTCACATAAAGTTTTTAATTTTGTTCGAAATGTTAAAAAAGGTCCTTCCGGTTGAAAAAATTCATAGCTCCGGTTGACTTGGAAAATCAGAAAAAAAATTAAGAGGTTGTCCAGAGATGCGATGATGACATATAAAATTAAAAATCAAATGGAAGATGCTGAGGTTCGCAGCCATGTCGAGTTGACGTGGACGTGTTACAAAAACGAATTAAATATTGTTCATTATTTCAATAAAACAAATTTTTTATTATTATTATTATTATTATTGTTGTTGTTATTATTATGATTATGATTATTATTATTATGATTATTATTATTACTACTACTATTATTGACTAAAAATAACTTACAAACTAAGGCCGTATACGGCCGACACGTGACCGTCTACTCATCAGTATAATTGTTATAGACGGTCACGTGCCGACCGTATACGGTGATTCCCGCGATTCGCTGCGGGCGGCCCGCATTTGGAGCGGGCTGGGCCCTGCCACGGCCTCCTCTGGCCCCCCGGCCCCCCCTGGCCGGGCCCCTGGCCGGGCCCCTCCTGGCCCAGGCCCCCCTCTGCCGCCGCGTTGCAATTGTTGCTG